>OU342745.1:194930005-195371436 GCA_910589775.1 Avena eriantha
CGTGCAATGACTCTAGTGGATCAATTTGTGATTAGTGGAAAGAACACACATGCAATGACATTGGTGCATCCATATGTGGTTCATGGAAAGAACACACATGTAATGAACACTGGTGGATCCATATGTGGTTCATGACAGGAACACAAATGCAATGAATCTAGTGGATACATATGTGGTTTGTAGAAAAGAAAACACATGCAATTATATTGGTGGATCCATATGTGGTCTCTGGAAAGAACACACATGCAATGACATTGGTTGATCCATGTGTGGTTTGTGGAAGGAATACACATGCAATGACATTGGTGGGTCCATACGTGGTTTGTGGAACGAACACACATGCAATGACTCTAGTGTATCCATGTGTGGTTAGTGGAAAGAACACACATGCAATGACATTGGTGGATCCATATGTCGTTCATGGAAAGAACACACATGCAATGACATTTGTGGATCCATATGTGGATTGTGAAAAGAACACACATCAAATGACTCTAGTGGATCCATGTGTGGTTTATGGAAAGAACACACATGAAATTCCATTGGTTGATCCATGTGTGGTTTGTGAAAATAACACACATGCAATGCCATTGGTTGATCCATGTGTGGTTTGTGGAAAGAACACACATGCAATGACATTGGTTGATCCATGTGTGGTTTGTGAAAAGAACACACAGGCAATGACATTGGTTGATCCATATGTGGTTTGTGGAAAGAACACACCATATGTGGTTCGTGGAAAGAACACACGTGCGAAGACTCTAGTGGATCCATGTGTGGTTAGTGGAAAGAACACACATGCGATGACTCTAGTGGATCCATGTGTGGTTAGTGGAAAGAACACACATGAAATGACATTGGTGGATCCATATGTGGTTCATGGAAAGAACACACATGCAATGACATTGGTGGATCCATATGTGGATTGTGAAAAGAACACACATGAAATGACTCTAGTGGATCCATGTGTAGTTTGTGGAAAGAACACACATGCAATTCCATTGGTTGATCCATGTGTGGTTTGTGAAAAGAAAACACATGCAATGCCATTGGGTGATCCATATGTGGTCTGTGGAAAGAACACACATGCAATGACATTGGTTGATCCATGTGTGGTTTGTGAAAAGAACATACATTCAATGACTCTAGTGGATACATATGTGGTTTGTGGAAAAGAACACACATGCAATGAACACTGGTGGATCAATATGAGATTCATGAAAGGAACACACATGCAATGACACTGGTGGATCCATATGTGGGCTGTTAAGAGAATGCACGTGCAATCACTCTAGTGGATCCATGTGTGGTTAGTGGAAGGAACACACATGCAATGACATTGGTGGATCCATATGTGGTTCATGGAAAGGACACACATACAATGATATTGGTGGATCCATATGTGGTTTATGAAAAGAACACACATGCAATGACACTAGTGGATCCATATGTGGATTTTGGAAAGAACACACATGCAATGAACGCTGGTGGATCCATATGTGGTTCATGACAGGAACACACACGCAATGACTCTAGTGGATACATATGTGGTTACTGGAAAGAACACACCTGGAATGAACACTGGTGGATCCATATATGGTTCATGAAAGGAACACACATGCAATGACATTGGTTGATCCATGTGTGGTTTGTAAAAAGGACACACATGCAATGACATTGGTGGATCCATGTGTGGTTTGTGGAAAGAACACACATGCAATGACATTGGTGGATCCATATGTGGTTCATGAAAAGAACACAGATGCAATGACATTGTTGGATCCATATGTGGATTGTGAAAATAACACACATGAAATGACTCTAGTGGATCCATTTGTGGTTTGTGGAAAGAACACACATGCAATTCCATTGGTTGATCCATGTGTGGTTTGTGAAAAGAACACACATGCAATGCCATTGGTTCATCCATATGTGGTTTGTGGAAAGAACACACATGCAATGACTCTGGTGGATCCATGTGTGGTTTGTGGAAAGAACACACCTGCAATGACTCTGGTGGATCCATGTGTGGTTTGTGGAAAGAACACACATGCAATGAATCTAGTGGATACATATGTGGTTAGTGGAAAAGAACACAGATGCAATGACTCTAGTGGATCCATGGGTGGTTAGTGGAAAGAACACACATGCAATGACATTGGTGGATTCATATGTGGTTTGTGGAAAGAACACTCATGCAATTACCACTTGTGGATCCATATGTGGTTTGTGGAAAGAACACACATGCAATGAACACTGGTAGGTCCATATGTGGTTCATGACAGGAACACACATGCAATGACATTGGTTGATCCTTATGTGGTTTGTGACAATAACACACATGCAATGCCATTGGTTAATCCATGTGTAATTTGTGGAAAGAACACACGTATAATGACTCAAGTGGGTCCATATGTTGTTTGTAGAAAGAAAACACATGCAATGACTCTATTCGATCCATACATGGTTTGTAAAAAGAACACACAAGCAATGACTCTAGTGGATCCATGTGTGGTTTTGTGGAAAGAACACACATGCAATGGCATTGGTGGATCCATGTTTGGTTCACGGAAATAAGACACATGCAATTACGTTGGTGGATCCATATGTGGTCTGTGAAAAGAACACACATGCAATGACTCTAGTGGATCCATGTGTGATTTGTGGAAATAACACACATGCAATGCCATTGGTTGATCCATGTGTGGTTTATGAAAAGAACACACATGCAATGACTCTAGTGGATACATATGTGGTTTGTGGAAACGAACACACATGCAATGAACACTGATGGTTCCATATGTGGTTCATGACAGGAACACACATGCAATCACTTTGGTTGATCCATATGTGGGTTGTTAAAAGAACACACGTGCAATGACTCTAGTGGGTCCATTTGTGATTAGTGGAAAGAACACACATGAAATGACATTGGTGGATCCATATGTGGTTCATGGAAAGAACACACATGCAATGAACACTGGTGGATCCATATGTGGTTCATGACAGGAACACAAATGCAATGACTCTAGTGGATACATATGTCGTTTGTGGAAAAGAACACACATGCAATTACATTGGTGGATCCATATGCGGTCTGTGGAAAGAACACACATGCAATGACATTGGTGGATCCATACGTGGTTCGTGGAAAGAACACACATGCAATGACTCTAGTGGATCCATGTGTGGTTAGTGGAAAGAACACGCATGCAATGACATTGGTGGATCCATAGGTGGTTCATGTAAAGAACACACATGCAATGACATTGGTGGATCCATATGTGGATTGTGAAAAGAACACACATGAAATGAATCTAGTAGATCCATGTGTGGTTTGTGGAAAGAAAACACATGCAATTCCATTGGTTGATCCATGTGTGGTTTGTGAAAAGAACACACATGCAATGCCATTGGTTGATCCATCTGTGGTTTGTGGAAAGAACACACATGCAATGACATTGGTTGATCCATGTGTGGTTTGTGAAAAGAACACACATTCAATGACTCTAGTGGATACATATGTGGTTTGTGGAAAAGAACACACATGCAATGAACACTGGTGGATCAATATGTGATTCATGACAGGAACACACATGCAATGACACTGGTTGATCCATATGTGGGCTGTTAAAGAACACACGTGCAATCACTCTAGTGGATCCATGTGTGGTTAGTGGAAAGAACACACATGCAATGACATTGGTGGATCCATATGTGGTTCATGGAAAGGACACACATACAATGATATTGGTGGATCCATATGTGGTTTTTGGAAAGAACACACATGCAATGAACACTGGTGGATCCATATGTGGTTCATGATAGGAACACACATGCAATGACTCTAGTGGATACATATGTGGTTAGTGGAAAGAACACACATGCAATGAACAAAGGTGGATCCATATGTGGTTCATGAAAGGAACACACATGCAATGTCATTGGTTGATCCATGTGTGGTTTGTAGAAAGGACACACATGCAATGACATTAGTGGATCCATGTGTGGTTTGTGGAAAGAACACACATGCAATGACATTGGTGGATCCATATGTGGTTCATTAAAAGAACAGACATGCAATGACATTGGTGGATCCATATGTGGATTGTGAAAAGAACACACATGAAATGACTCTAGTGGATCCATGTGTGGTTTGTGGAAAGAACACACATGCAATTCCATTGGTTGATCCATGTGTGGTTTGTGAAAAGAACACACATGCAATGACTCTAGAGGGTACATATGTGGTTTGTGGAAAAGAACACACATGCAATGAACACTGGTGGTTCCATATGTGGTTCATGACAGGAAGACACATGCAATCACTTTGGTTGATCCATATGTGGGTTGTTAAAAGAACACACGTGCAATGACTCTAGTGGGTCCATTTGTGATTAGTGGAAAGAACACACATGAAATGACATTGGTGGATCCATATGTGGTTCATGGAAAGAACACACATGCAATGAACACTGGTGGATCCATATGTGGTTCATGACAGGAACACAAATGCAATGACTCTAGTGGATACATATGTCGTTTGTGGAAAAGAACACACATGCAATTACATTGGTGGATCCATATGCGGTCTGTGGAAAGAACACACATGCAATGACATTGGTGGATCCATACGTGGTTCGTGGAAAGAACACACATGCAATGACTCTAGTGGATCCATGTGTGGTTAGTGGAAAGAACACGCATGCAATGACATTGGTGGATCCATAGGTGGTTCATGGAAAGAACACACATGCAATGACATTGGTGGATCCATATGTGGATTGTGAAAAGAACACACATGAAATGAATCTAGTGGATCCATGTGTGGTTTGTGGATAGAACACACATGCAATTCCATTGGTTGATCCATGTGTGGTTTGTGAAAAGAACACACATGCAATGCCATTGGTTGATCCATCTGTGGTTTGTGGAAAGAACACACATGCAATGACATTGGTTGATCCATGTGTGGTTTGTGAAAAGAACACACATTCAATGACTCTACTGGATACATATGTGGTTTGTGGAAAAGAACACACATGCAATGAACACTGGTGGATCAATATGTGATTCCTGACAGGAACACACATGCAATGACACTGGTTGATCCATATGTGGGCTATTAAAGAACACACGTGCAATCACTCTAGTGGATCCATGTGTGGTTAGTGGAAAGAACACACATGCAATGACATTGGTGGATCCATATGTGGTTCATGGAAAGGACACACATACACTGATATTGGTGGATCCATATGTGGTTTTTGGAAAGAACACACATGCAATGAACACTGGTAGATCCATATGTGGTTCATGACAGGAACACACATGCAATGACTCTAGTGGATACATATGTGGTTAGTGGAAAGAACACACATGCAATGAACAAAGGTGGATCCATATGTGGTTCATGAAAGGAACACACATGCAATGTCATTGGTTGATCCATGTGTGGTTTGTAAAAAGGACACACATGCAATGACATTAGTGGATCCATGTGTGGTTTGTGGAAAGAACACACATGCAATGACATTGGTGGATCCATATGTGGTTCATTAAAAGAACACACATGCAATGACATTGGTGGATCCATATGTGGATTGTGAAAAGAACACACATGAAATGACTCTAGTGGATCCATGTGTGGTTTGTGGAAAGAACACACATGCAATTCCATTGGTTGATCCATGTGTGGTTTGTGAAAAGAACACACATGCAATGCCATTGGTTGATCCATATGTGGTCTGTGGAATGAACACACATGCAATGACTCTGGTGGATCCATGTGTGGTTTGTGGAAAGAACACACATGCAATGACTCTGGTAGATCCATGTGTGGTTTGTGGAAATAACACACATGCAATGAATCTAGTGGATACATATGTGGTTAGTGGAAAAGAACACACATGCAATGACTCTAGTGGATCCATGCGTGGTTAGTGGAAAGAACACACATGCAATGACATTGGTGGATCCATATGTGGTTTGTGAAAAGAACACACATGCAATGCCATTGGTTGATCCATATGTGGTTATTGGAAAGAACACACATGCAATGACATTGGTTGATCCATGTCTGGTTTGTGAAAAGAACACACATTCAATGACTCTTGTGGATACATATGTGGTTTGTGGAAAGAACACACATGCAACGAACACTGGTGGATCAATATGCGATTCATGATAGGAACACACATGCAATGACACTGGTTCATTCATATGTGGGCTGTTAAAAGAACACACGTGCAATCACTCTAGTGGATCCATGTGTGGTTAGTGGAAAGAACACACATGCAATGATATGGTGGATCCATATGTGGTTCATGGAAAGGAAACACATACAATGATATTGGTGGATCCATATGTGGTTGATGAAAAGAACACACATGCAATAACACTAGTGGATCCATATGTGGTTTTTGGAAAGAACACACATGCAATGAGCACTGGTGGATCCATATGTGGTTCATGACAGGAACAGACATGCAATGACTCTAGTGGAGACATATGTGGTTAGTTTAAAGAACACACATGCAATGAACGCTGGTGGATCCATATGTGGTTCATGAAAGGAACACACATGCAATGACATTGGTTGATCCATGTGTGGTTTGTAAAAAGGACACACATGCAATGACATTGGTGGATCCATGTGTGGTTTGTGGAAAGAACACACATGCAATGACATTGGTGGATCCATATGTGGTTCATTAAAAGAACAAACATGCACTAACATTGGTGGATCCATATGTGCATTGTGAAAAGAACACACATGAAATGACTCTAGTCGATCCATGTGTGGTTTGTGGAAAGAACACACATGCAATTCCATTGGTTGATCCATGTGTGGTTTGTGAAAAGAACACACATGCAATGCCATTGGTTGATCCATATGTAGTTAGTGGAAAGAACACACATGCAATGACTCTAGTGGATCCACATGTGGTTTGTGGAAAGAACACACATGCAATGACTCAGGTGGATCCATGTGTGGTTTGTGGAAAGAACACACATGCAATGAATCTAGTGGATACATATGTGGATAGTGGAAAACAACACACATGCAATGACTCTAGTGGATCCGTGCGTGCTTAGTGGAAAGAACACACATGCAATGACATTGGTGGATCCATATGTGGTTTGTGAAAAGAACACACATGCAACGAACACTTGTGGATCCATATGTGGTTTGTGGAAAGGACACACATGCAATGAACACTGGTGGGTCCATATGTGGTTCATGACAGGAACACACATGCAATGACATTGGTTGATCCATATGTGGTTTGTGATAATAACACACATGCAATGCCATTGGTTAATCCATGTGTGGTTTGTGGAAAGAACACACGTGCAATGACTCAAGTGGGTCCATATGTGGTTTGTAGAAAGAAAACATATGCAATGACTCTAGTGGATCCATACGTGGTTTGTAAAAAGAACACACATGCAATGAATCTAGTGGATCCATGTGTGGTTAGTGGAAAGAAAACACATGCAATGACATTGGTGGATCCATGTGTGGTTCATGGAAAGAAGACACATGCAATTACATTGGTGGATCCATATGTGGTTTGTGAAAAGAACACAGATGCAATGACTCTAGTGGATCCATGTGTGGTTTGTGGAAAGAACACACATGCAATTCCATTGGTTGATCCATGTGTGGTTTGTGAAAAGAACACACATGCAATGACATTGGTTGATCCATATGTGGTTTGTAGAAAGAACACACCATATGTGGTTTGTGGAAAGAACACACATGCAATGACATTGGTTGATCCATGTGTGGTTTGTGAAAAGAACACACATGCAATGACTCTAGTGGATACATATGTGGTTTGTGGGAAAGAACACATATGCAATGAACACTGGTGGTTCCATACGTGGTTCATGACAGGAACACACATGCAATCACTTTGGTTGATCCATATGTGGGTTGTTAAAAGAACACACGTGCAATGACTCTAGTGGATCCATGTGTGATTAGTGGAAAGAACACACATGCAATGCCATTGGTGGATCGATATGTGGTTCATGGAAAGAACACACATGCACTGAACACTGGTGGATCCATATGTGGTTCATGACAGGAACACAAATGCAATGAGTAGTGGATACATATGTGGTTTGTTGAAAAGAACACACATGCAATTACATTGGTGGATCCATATGTGGTATGTGGAAAGAACACACATGCAATGACATTGGTTGATCCATGTGTGGTTTGTGGAAAGAACGCACATGCAAAGACATTGGTGGATCCATACGTGGTATGTGGAAAGAACACACATGCAATGACTCTAGTGGATCCATGTGTGGTTAGTGGAAAGAACACACATGCAATGACATTGGTGGATCGATATGTGGTTCATGGAAAGAACACACATGCAATGACATTTGTGGATCCATATGTGGATTGTGAAAACAACACACATGAAATGACTCTAGTGCATCCATGTGTAGTTTGTGGAAAGAACACACAAGCAATTCCATTGGTTGATCCATGTGTGGTTTGTGAAAAGAACACACATGCAATGCCATTGGTTGATCCATATGTGGTTTCTGGAAAGAACACACATGCAATGACATTGGTTGATCCATGTGTGGGCTGTTAAAAGAACACACGTGCAATCACTCTAGTGGATCCATGTGTGGTTAGTGGAAAGAACACACATGCAATGACATTGGTGGATCCCATATGTGGTTCATGGAAAGAACACACATACAATGATATTGGTGGATCCATATGTGGTTTATGAAAAGAACACACATGCAATGACACTAGTGGATCCATATGTGGTTTTTGGAAAGAACACACATGCAATGAACACTGGTGGATCCATATGTGGTTCATGATAGGAACACACATGCAATGACTCTGGTGGATACATATGTGGTTAGTGGAAATAACACACATGTAATGAACACTGGTGGATCCATATGTGGTTCATGAAAGGAACACACATGGAATGACATTGGTTGATCCATGTTTGGTTAGTGGAAAGAGCACACATGCAATGATATTGGTGGATCCATATGTGGTTTGTGGAAAGAACACACATGCAATGACATTGGTGGATCCATATGTGGTTTGTGAAAAGAACACACATGCAATGACTCTAGTGGATCCATATGTGGTTTGTGGAAAGAACATACATGAAATGAACACTTGTGGATCCATATGTGGTTTGTGGAAAGAACACACATGCAACGAACACTGGTGGAACCATATTTGCTTCATGACGGGAACACACGTGCAATGACACTGGTTGATCCATATGTGGGTTGTTAAAATAACACACATACAATGCCATTGGTTAATCCATGTGTGCTTTTTGGAAAGAACACACATGCAATGACTCAAGTGGGTCCATATGTGGTTTGTAGAAAGAAAACACATGCAATGACTCTAGTGGATCCATATGTGGTTTGTAGAAAGAACACACATGCAATGACATTGGTTGATCCATATGTGGTTTGTGATAAGAACACACATGCAATGACATTGGTGGATACATATGTGGTATGTGGAAAAGAACACACATGGAATGAACACTGGTGGATCCATATGAGGTTCATGATAGGAACACACAAATGCAATGACTCTAGTGGATACATATGTGGTTTGTGGAAAATAACACACATGCAATGACATTTGTGGATCCATATGTGGTTTGTGGAAAGAACACACATGCAATGACATTGGTTTATCCATGTGTGGTTTGTGGAAAGAACACACATGCAATGACATTGGTGGATCCATACGTGATTTGTGAAAAGAACACACATGCAATGACTCTAGTGGATCCATGGGTGGTTAGTGGAAACAACACACATGCAATGACATTGGTGGATCCATATGTTGTTTATGGAAATAATACACATGCAATGAAATTGGTGGATCCATATGTGGTTCGTGAAAAGAACACAAATGCAATGACTCTAGTGGATCCATATGTGGTTTGTGGAAAGAACACACATGCAATGAACACTTGTGGATCCATATCTGATTTGTGGAGAGAACACACATGCAATGAACACTTGTGGATCAATATGTGGTTCATGACAGAAACACACATGCAATGACATTGGTTCATCCATATTTGGTTTGTGACAATGACACACATGCAATGCCATTGGTTAATCCATGTGTGCTTTGTGGAAACATATATGGATCCATATGTGGTTCAACCAATGTCATTGCATGTGTGTTCTTTCTACAAACCACATATGGATACACTAGAGTCATTGCATGTGTTTTCTTTCTACAAACCACATATGGACCCACTTGAGTCATTGCATGTGTTTTCTTTTGACAAATCACACATGGATTAACCACTGGCATTGCATGTGTGTTGTTGTCGCAAACCACATATGGATCAACCAATGTCATTGCATGTGTGTTCCTTTGATGAACCACATATGGATCCACAAGTGTTCATTGCATGTGTGTTCTTTCCACAAACCACATATGGATCCACAAGTGTTCATTGCATGTGTGTTCTTTCCACAAACCACATATGGATCCACGAGAGTCATTGCATGTGTAATCTTTTCACAATGCACATATGGATCCACCAATGCATTGCATGTGTGTTCTTTCCATGAACCACATATGGATCCACCAATGTCATTGCATGTGTGTTCTTTCCACTAACAACCCATGGATCCACTAGAGTCATTGCATGTGTGTTCTTTTCACAGTCCACATATGGATCCACCAATGTCATTGCATGTGTGTTCTTTCCATGAACCACATATGGATCCACCAATGTCATTGCATGTGTGTTCTTTCCTCCAACCGCACATGGATCCACTAGAGTCATTGCATGTGTGTTCTTTTCACAAATCACGTATGGATCCACCAGAGTCATTGCATGTTTGTTCTTTTACACAAACCACACATGGATCAACCAATGGCATTGCATGTGTGTTATTTTCACAAACCACATATGGATCAACCAATGTCATTGCATGTGTGTTCCTGTCATCAACCACGTATGGATCCACCAGTGTTTATTGCATGTGTGTTCTTTCCACAAACCACATATGGATCCACTAGAGTCATTGCATGTGTGTTCTTTTCACAAACTACATATGGATCCACCAGTGTTCATTGCATGTGTGTTCTTTCCACAAACCACATATGGATCAACCAATGTCATTGCATGTGTGTTCTTTCTACAAACCACATATGGATCCCCCAGTGTTCATTGCATGTGTGTTCTTTTCACAAACCAAATATTGATCCACTAGAGTCATTGCATGTGCGTTCTTTTCACAAACCACATATGGATCCACCAATGTCATTGCATGTGTGTTTGATGGCCCAAAATATATTGAGCTCGTTGGAGAACCCCAAGAGGAAGGTATGATGAGCACAACAACAAGTTTTCCCTCAGTTATGAAACCAAGGTTATCTAACTAGTAGGAGCAAGGAAACACCTCCAAGGTTTTGTTGCCAAATAGGAATCCTGCACAACACAACCAGAAAACTTTGCCCCCAACTTATAGTGAGGTTGTCAATCTCACAGGTTTTGCTAAAAACAAAGGATTAAACGTATCGAGTGGAAGAAAGTAAAAGCTTGCAGAAAGTAAACAGAAAACAGTAAACAATTGTAGATTGATGGTAAAAGAAAGGACCGGGGTCCATAGTTCACTAGTGGTGGTTCTCCTTAAGATAGATAACACGTTGGGTGAACAAATTACACGGGGGCAATTGACAAACATCGAGAAATCATACATGCATATACTAATCATCTTGACTCCTTTGAGATTTGATTGGGCAATACAACATTATACATAGACCGTAATCCAACTGCATCTATGACTAATAATCCACCTTCAGGTTATCATCCGAACCCCATCTACTATTAAGTTGCAAGCAACAGATAATTGCATTACGCATTGCGTGTAAAGTAAACAATACGATTGTTATATGAACAAAGGATTGTTGTTTTCTCCCTATTAGCAACAACACATCCAGTACCTTAGAGATTTCTGTCACTTCCCAGATTACTAGAGGCATGATCCCACTATCAAGCATAAATACTAACTCTTGGAGTTGCTAGCATCTACTTGGCCAAGATAGCTACTAACAATGGAAAGCATGCAAGATCACAAATCACAAAGACATGATATAATCAATAATCAATCTGAAATAGCATCTCAATATCAATCGGATCCTCACAAACACAACATGTAGGATTACAAATAGATGATCTTGATCATGAACGTAGCTCACAAGATCTAAACATGGTAGCACAAAGGAGAAGGACCAACCATCTAGCTACTACATCGACCCGTAGTCCAGGGATGAACTACTCACGGATCACACCGGAGGCTTGCATGGTGATGAAGAAGGCCTCTAGGGTGAATTCCCCTCTCCGGCAAGGTGCCGGGAAGAGCTTCAGATCCCTCCCGATCTACTGATGGAGATGACGGCAGCTACAAACTCTTTCGTGGAATTTTGATCAGGTGCTTAGGGTTTCTGTATCGGAGGCATATTATAGGCAAAAGGGGAGGCCGTGGGGGTGCCCTAGGTGGCCGCACCACCCCCTGGCGCGGGCCAGGTGGTTTGGACGCCCCCTGGCCCCTCTCCGTCTCGTATTCTAGCTCCGTGTCCCCCTCTGCGAAAAACTGACTTTGGCTTTTGTCCCGTCCAATTCCGAGAATATTCATTTTCTGACTTTCCTGGAACCAAAAACAGCAGAAAACAAGCAGCTGGCACCGTGTCATCTTGTTAATAGGTTAATCCAAGAAAGTGTATGAAAAGTACTCCAAAGTTGGAACAAAACATAAGAAAGTAGATAAAAACCAAGCATGGAACAACAAAAATTATAGATACATTAGCAACATATCAGTGTTCTTTCCACGAACCACACATGGATCAACCAGTGTTCATTGCATGTGTGTTCTTTTCACAAACCACACATGGATCCACTAGAGTCATTGCATGTGCGTTCTTTTCAAAATCCACATATGGATCCACCAATGTCATTGCATGTGTGTTCTTTCCATGAACCACATATGGATCAACCAATGTCATTGCATGTGTGTTCTTTCCACTAACCACACATCGATCCACTAGAGTCATTGCATGTGTGTTCTTTTCACAAATGCGCATGGATCCACTAGAGTCATTGCATGTGTGTTCTTTCCACAAACCACAGATGGATCAACTAGTGTCATTGCATGTGTATTCTTTCCACAAACCACATATGGATCAGCCAATGTCACTGCATGTGTGTTCTTTCCACAAACCACATATGGATCCACTAGAGTCATTGCATGTGTGTTCTTTTCACAAACCACATATGGACCCACTAGAGTCATTGCATGTGTGTTCTTATACTAAAACCAGCACTAGAGTCATTGCATGTGTGTTCTTATACTAAAACCAGCACTAGAGTCATTGCATGTGTGTTCTTTTCACAAACCACACATGGATCCACCAGAATAATTGCATGTGTGTTCTTTTCACAAACCACATATGGATCAACAAATGTCATTGCATGTGTCTTCTTTTCACAAACCACATATGGATCCACTAATGTCACTGCATGTGTGTTCTTTCCAAAAATCACACATGGATCAACCAATGTCACTGCATGTGTGTTCTTTCTACAAACCACATATGGATCCACCAATGTCATTGTATGTGTGTTCTTTTCCACAAACCACATATGTATCCACTAGAGTCAATGCATGTGTGTTCCTATCATGAACCACATATGGATCCACCAGTGTTCATTACATGTGTGTTCTTTCCACAAACCACATATGGATCCACTTGATTCATTGCATGTGTGTTCTTTTCACAAACCATATATGGATCCACCAATGTCATTGGATGTCTGTTCTTTCCATGAACCACATATGGATCCACCAATGTCATTGCATGCGTGTTCTTTCCACTAACCACACGTGGATCTACTAGAGTCATTGCATGTGTGTTCTTTTAACAACCCACATATGGATCTACCAGTGTCATTGCATGTGTGTTCCTGTCATGAACCACATATGGATCCACCATTGTTCATTACATGTGTGTTCTTTTCCACAAACCACATATGTACCCACTAGAGTCATTCTATGTGTGTTCTTTTCACAAACCACACATGGATCAACCAATGTCATTGTATGTGTGTTCTTTCCACAAACCACATATGGATCCACCAGTGTCATTGCATGTGTGTTTTTTTCCACAAACCACATATGGATCAACCAATGTCATTGCATGTGTGTTCTTCCCACAAACCACATATGGATCAACCAATGGCATTGCATGGGTGTTCCTATCATGAACCACACATGGATCAACCAATGCCATTGCATGTGTTTTCTTTGTACAAACCACATAAGATCCCGTCTTCTAGAAGCTCTCCCTGAAGTAGATGTCCGATCCGATTGTCGCAGACTGTTCGATTGGGGCGCGTGGACGAAAAAGATGGTTCTTCGTACGAGCGATCTGTGAGTAGGCTGTTCCGCGACATGATTGGCCGCGCTTTCATTTTCACTTATATTACTATTATGTCCACTCCCCTATAGCGTACTCGTAATATCATAGAGCTCGTGAGTGAGCACGTCTACTCCGCAGCCCCCTGTCCCCTCATCAACCACACATCACTGTGCTCGGACGACGCCACCGGCTTTCGTGTGCCGTGCCCAGACGACATCCGCCAATTCTCGGGTCGCTACCTTCATGCTAAGAAATCATTTTACAAGCTTTTGAACTTATCCTACATATTCCTGCTATTCGCCAGTCTAACTACTGATCTTTTTTCTGATTTCTCAACGAACTTCAGATGTGGCAAATGCTGTAGCCCAAGAATGTGGAGATCCTCGCGCGCAACTTCACAGCGACGTTCCCGCTCGTGTGCTCCCACCCAGGATGCTTTCGCCGTTACTCCTACTACGAGCTCCCGCTCCACGAGCTCGCGTGCCCACACGGCGCGTGCTCCTGCACGGAGCTGGGCTGCAACTACACCGGCCCGCCGACAAAGCTCGTCGTCCACCTTGTAGAGGATTATTTGATCGAAGTGATTAGGACCTTGTACGGGCATGCCCAACTTCTCAAAGAGCAGGTGCCGTTCACTGACTCGGCATGCCGTCAGCTAATTTTCCAGGGGGGGGGACGACTCTGTTTTCATCCTGACCATCACCGCCGGTGTTCCAGGAACTAGAGCTAGGCCGACCTTCGTGTGTGTGGTATGTGTCAGGTCAGTCTCTTGTGCTTGGCCTGTATGCACGGTGCGCATGTGGGCGAACGCCCAGCCGTCGTCATCCGATAGCATTCTTGTGCTTGCCGAGGTGACGAGCTTCTCGACCCCGTGGGAGGTGGAGTATGCGGACCTAAGGTCGATCCTATGTGTGCCATATTAGTACCTTGTCGGTGCTGGAACAAACAGGCAGATGCATTTCTACATTTGTATCGAGAAGACCGACAGGGAAATGTAGTACTTATGATGTCGTTACTGTTAGACTTAAGCGATGCTTTCAGGTGCGTAGAGCATACGTGTTGTGCGAATGTACCCCAGTTGTAGTTTTTTAGTACTCCTTAATAATTTGATGAGTTATTGGTCCAATCAGCTTGTTGTTGTCATGTTGCAAAGTCTGCTTGCTCTAGACAGACTAGCAATACCGTGTGCTCCCGCCCCCGCATGTCAGTGTCACGTGTTCCGAGGGTCCACCTACCAGTGTCACGCCCCCTTCTGTTCCTTCCCCTTGAAGCCACTGTCCCAACTTCTCTTCCATCCTGCCACTCCCGTCTGATGGTTGTAATCTGATTTTCGTTGGATTGTTTACATGTAATCTATGTTGATAATGCAACATGCAAATGGCATAGACACAATTTCTAAAGTGAAAGCACTCACACGCTGCTATTGCACATATTTCTCAATATAGCTCGACAAACCCATTACAATAACTGTACTCGCACCAAACACAACCAAAATTGCAACCATCCTAAACAACATCTAAACCCACATCACATCGCTGTCGTCGGAGTCCACCTTGATTGGTGACACCGCCATGCCCTTATCAGTGACATCCACTCCCGACCATGGCTTTCCCTTCACCAAGGAGGCAACAATGGCGTTCTGCATAGCTTCGTCCCCGTCGTCCTCCACATCGGAATCGACAATGACGAAGGTGATAGGGTTGGCGTGGACCGAGCGCCGTCGTGCCTGGCGGCTCCTGCTCGAGCTCGACGCCGCATCAGTCCTTCTATAGGTAGGAGGGGCCGAGCTCGGATACGTAGCTTCGTCGCTCCTCTCAAGAAACCATGGCCATTTGATACTGCGATGGAAGGATCTTGGGGTGGATCTGCCGTGGCGAGCCCTACCTGAAGCGGTGGAGTGGATAGATCTACCGGCGCGAGCCATGACAAGTTCTTAGGAGGGAGTAAGATTGTGGGCCAGGTGTGTCTTTCCCAAGCATTACTTCTCTCTCATTAGAGGTTACTCTTGGCACAAAAAGCAAATAAAAAGGATAAGGAGTGGTTATTACAGAGGTAATAACTTCTAAGAGTCATCCAAAACTTTTGGGTTATCTCCCAATAAGTACTTTTATTTAACGCCTTTAAGTTAGGCATATGAATTTCGATGATGCTCGCATGAGAAATATGAATTGAACTAAAAGAGAGCATCAAGAAGCAAATCCAAAACACATTTAAGTCTAACCCACTTCCTATGCATAGGAATCTTATACACAAATAAATTCACTAAGAACAAAGTGACAGGCATAGGAAGGTAAAACGAGAGTAACTTCAAAACTTTCAGCAAATAGAGAGGTGTTTCAGTACCATGAAAACTTTTACAACCATATTTTCCTCTCTCATAATAATTTTCAGTAGCCTCATGAATAAACTCAACAATATAACTATCACATAAAGTATGCTTTTCATGATCTACAAACACATAATTTTTATCAAGCTCAAAAATAGTGGGATTAAAACCTTCAAACCCACTTTTCACAATTCTATAACAAGATGACTGATCATTCAACATAGGACCATCATCTAGAGCTTTATCATAAACATTTTTTAAGCAAAACTCTTTAGTACAATGCATTTCGAAGTTAGGCACAAGTAAAGGATTATCACAGATAACATGAGCATAACATTCATCCTCCTTTGGGAAGCATGGGGGACAATCAAATAATGTAAGGGGATAAAGAGTTACTCTCATTAGAAGGTAGGCATGGGTAGCTAATCCATCCTTCCTCCTTTTGTTTATCACTCTCCTCCTCTTTTTCATCTAATGAGCTTCCCGTTCCAGCAATTTCTTCTTCCATAAGCTCCTGCAAGGCATTAGTCAGTTCCGTTTGTGGAAAGCATCTATTAATATATTCAACAATGTAGCCATTTTCTTCCTTGTAATTATGAAAGAAAAATTTAAGTATGTCATAAACCTCATATTTATAAGGTGGATCATCAGTATTTTAAAGGAAACTAGCAAGTTCAAATGCACCCTTCCAAGCAATAAATTCTTCAATTTGTTCCACATCATAAAAGTCATAATTTCCTTAACATTAGAAGATATGGTAACATTATCATTATACTCACATTGAAAAGGGAGGTGTTTATACCTCCTACAGCAACACGATTTATCAATGCAATAAGTAACATTATAAGTAGAGCACATGTTTCTAGCAATGGTATTCAATTTATCAATTTGTTCCCATAAGAGTTTCCCTTTTGTGACAACCAGTGTTCCTTATAATAATATTTTTTTTGCTTCTGTGAACCACCTTGCCAATTAGATTCAGTTTCAAAGAAACCAACCATTGATAGAAAGCATGATAAAGCAAGACAATAACAGACCAACAAAATAACAACTATAGTAGGAAATAATTTTTTATATTTTTGATAAAAAGAACAAGAAAACAAAGCAAAAAATGAACAAAGCAAAACAAAAACAACAAAGTAAAGAGATTGGTTATGAGGGACTCCCCTTGTGAAGATGTCCTTGTCTCCCCGGCAACGGCGCCAGAAAATATGTTTGATGGCCCAAAATATATCGAGCTCATTGGAGAACCCCAAGAGGAAAGTATGATGAGCACAACAACAAAGTTTCCCTCAGTTATGAAACCAAGGTTATCTAACTAGTAGGAGCAAGGAAACACCTGCAAGGTGTTGTTGCCAAATTGGAATCATGCACAACACAACCACAGAACTTTGCCCCCAACTTATAGTGAGGTCGTCAATCTCACAGGTTTTGCTGAAAACAAAGGATTAAACGTATCGAGTGGAAGAAAGTAAAAGCTTGCAGAAAGTAAACAGAAAACAGTAAACAATTGTAGATTGATGGTACAAGAAAGGACCGGGGTCCATAGTTCACTAGTGGTGGTTCTCCTTAAGATAGATAACACGTTGGGTGAACAAATTACACGGGGGCAATTGACAAACATCGAGAAAGCATACATGCATATACTAATCATCTTGACTCCTTTGAGATTTGATTGGGCATTACAACATTATACATAGACCGTAATCCAACTGCATCTATGACTAATAATCCACCTTCAGGTTATCATCCGAACCCCCTCTAGTATTAAGTTGCAAGCAACAGATAATTGCATTACACATTGCGTGTAAAGTAAACAATACGATTGCTCTATGAACAAAGGGTTGTTGTTTTCTCCCTAGTAGCAACAACACATCTAGTACCTTAGATATTTCTGTCACTTCCCCAGATTACTAGAGGCATGAACCCACTATCAAGCATAAATACTAACTCTTGGAGTTGCTAGCATCTACTTGGCCAAGATAGCTACTAACAACGGAAAGCATGCAAGATCACAAATCACAAAGACATGATATAATCAATAATCAATCTGAAATAGCATCTCAATATCCATCGGATCCCCGCAAACACAACATGTAGGATTACAAATAGATGATCTTGATCATGAACGGAGCTCACAAGATCTAAACATGGTAGCATAAAGGAGAAGAACCAACCATGTAGCTACTACATGGACCCGTAGTCCAGGGATGAACTACTCACGCATCACACCGGAGGCTTGCATGGTGATGAAGAAGGCCTCCAGGGTGAATTTCCCTCTCCGGCAGGGTGTCGGGAAGAGCTTCCGATCCCTCCCGGTCTAGAGATGGAGATGACAGCAGCTACAGACTCTTTCGTGGAATTTTGATCGGGTGCTTAGGGTTTCTGTGTCGGAGGCATCTTATAGGCAAAAGGGGAGGCCGAGGGCGTGCACTGGGTGGCCGCATCACCTCATGGCGCGGGCCAGGTGGTTTGGCCGCCCCCTGGCCCCTCTCCGTCTCGTATTCTGGCTCCGTGTCCCCCTCGGTGAAAAACTGACTTTGGCTTTTGTCTCGTCCAATTCCGAGAATATTCATTTTTTGACTTTCCTGGAAGCAAAAACAGCAGAAAACAAGCAGCTGACACCGTGGCATCTTGTTAATAGGTTAGTCCAAGAAAGTGTATGAAAAGTACACCAAAGTTGGAACAAAACATAAGAAAGTAGATAAAAACCAAGCATGGAACATCAAAAATTATAGATACGTTAGCAACGTATCAGTGTTCTTTCCACAAACCACACATGGATCAACTAGTGTTCATTGCATGTGTGTTCTTTTCACAAACCACACATGGATCCACTAGAGTCATTACATGTGTGTTCTTTTCAAAATCCACATATGGATCCACCAATGTCATTGCATGTGTGTTCTTTCCATTGACCACATATGCATCCACCAATGTCATTGCATGTGTGTTCTTTCCACTAACCACACATGGATCCACTAGAGTTAGTGCATGTGTGTTCTTTTCACAAATGCGCATGGATCCACTAGTGTCATTGCATGTGTGTTCTTTCCACAAACCACAGATGGATCAACTAGTGTCATTGCATGTGTGTTCTTTCCACAAACCACATATGGATCAACCAATATCATTGCATGTGTGTTCTTTCCACAAACCACATATGGATCCACTAGAGTCATTGCATGTGTGTTCTTTTCACAAACCACATATGGACCCACTAGAGTCATTGCATGTATGGTCTTATACTAAAACCAGCACTAGAGTCATTGCATGTGTGTTCTTTTCACAAACCACACATGGATCCACCAGAGTAATTGCATCTGTGTTCTTTTCACAAACCACATATGGATCAACAAATGTCATTGCATGTGTGTTCTTTTCACAAACCACATATGGATAAACCAGAGTCATTGCATGTGTGTTCTTTCCACAAACCACATATGGGTCCACTAATGTCACTGCATGTGTGTTCTTTCCAAAAATCACACATGGATCAACCAATGTCATTGCATGTGTGTTCTTTGTACAAACCACGTATGGATCCACCAATGTCATTGTATGTGTGTTCTTTTCCACAAACCACATATGTACCCACTAGAGTCATTGCAATGTGTGTTCCTATCATGAACCACATATGGATCCACCAGTGTTCATTACATGTGTGTTCTTTCCACAAACCACATATGGATCCACTAGAGTCATTGCATGTGTGTTCTTTTCACAAACCATATATGGATCCACCAATGTCATTGCATGTGTGTTCTTTCCATGAACCACATATGGATCCACCAATGTCATTGCATGAGTGTTCTTTCCACTAACCACACATGGATCCACTAGAGTCATTGCATGTGTGTTCTTTTAACAACCGACATATGGATCAACCAGTGTCATTGCATGTGTGTTCCTGTCATGAACCACATATGGATCCACCGGTGTTCATTGCATGTGAGTTCTTTTCCACAAACCATATATGTGCCCACTAGAGTCATTGCATGTGTGTTCTTTTCACAAACCACACATGGATCAACCTATGTCATTGCATGTGTGTTCTTTCCACAAACCACATATGGATCCACCAAAGTCATTGCATGTGTGTTCTTTTCCACAAACCACATATGGATCAACCAATGTCATTGCATGTGTGTTCTTTTCCCTAAACCACATATGGATCAACCAATCGCATTGCATGGGTGTTCGTATCATGAACCACACATGGATCAACCAATGTCATTGCATGTGTGTTATTTTTACAAACCACATAAGATCCCGTCTTCTAGAAGCTCTCCCTGAAGTAGATGTCCGATCCGATTGTTGCAGACTATTCGATTGGGGCGCGTGGACGAATAAGATGGTTCTTCGTAAGAGCGATCCGCGAGTAGGCTGTTCCGTGACATGATTGGCCACGCTTACATTTTCACTTATATTACTATTATTTCCACTCCCCTATAGCCTACTCGTAATATCATAGAGCTCGTGAGTGAGCACGTCTACTCCGCAGCCCCCTGTCCCCTCATCAACCACACATCACTATGCCCGGACGACGCCACAGGCTTTTGTGCGCCATGCCCAGACGACATCTGCCAATTCTCAGGTCGCTACCTTCATGCTAAGAAATCATTTTACAAGCTTTTGAACTTATCCTACATATTCCTGCTATTCGCCAGTCTAACTGCTGATCTTTTTTTCGATTTCTCAACGAACTTCATGTGTGGCAGATGCTGTAGCCCAAGAATGTGGAGATCCTCGCGCGCAACTTCACAGCGACGTTCCCGCTCGTGTGCTCCCACCCAGGATGCTTTCGTCGTTACTCCTACTACGAGCTCCCGCTCCACGAGCTTGCGTGCCTGCACGGCACGTCTCCTGCAAGGAGCTGGGCTACAACAACACCGGCTCGCCGGCAGAGCTCGTCGTCCACCTTGTAGAGGAGCACTTGATCGAAGTGATTAGGACCTAGTACGGACAAGCCCAACTTCTCCAAGAAAGGTGCCGTTCACTGACTCGGCATGCCGTCGGCTAATTTTCCAGGGGGGACGGCTCTGTTTTCATCCTAACCATCACCGCTGGTGTTCCGGGAACCAGAGCCAGGCCGACCTTCGTGTGTGTGGTATGTGTCAGGTCAGTCTCTTGTGCCTGGCCCGTATGCACGGTGCGCATGTGGGCGAACACCCAGCCGTCGTCGTCTGATAACATTCTTGTGCTAGCCGAGGCGCCGAGCTTCCCGATGCCACGGGAGGTGGAATATGCAGACCTAAGGTCGATCCTATGTGTGGCATCTCAGTACCTTGTCGGTGCTGGACCGAACAGGCAGATGCATTTCTACATTTGTATCGAGAAGACCGACAGGGAAATGTAGTACTTATGATGTCGTTGCTGTTAGACTTAAGCGATGCTTTTAGGTGCGTAGAGCATACGTGTTGTGCGAATGTACCCCAGTTGTAGTATTTTTAGTACTCCTTAATAATTCGACGAGTTATTGGTCTAATCAGCTTGTTGTTATCACGTTGCAAAGTCTGCTTGGTCTAGACAGACTGGCAATACCGTGTGCTCCTGCCCCCGCATGTCAGTGTCACGTGTTCCGAGGGCCCACCTGCCAGTGTCACGCCCCTCTTCTCTTCCTTCCCCTCGAAGCCACTGTCCCAACTTCTCTTCCATCCTGCCACTCCCGTCTGATGGTTGTAATCTGATTTTCGTTGGATTGTTTACATGTAATCTACGTTGATAATGCAACATGCAAATGGCATAGACACAATTTCTAAAGTGAAAGCACTCACACGCTGCTAGTGCACATATTTCTCAATATAGCTCGACAAACCCATTATTATAATTGTACTCACACTAAACACAACCGAAATTGCAACCATCCTAAACAACATCTAAACCCACATCACATCGTTGTCGTCGGAGTCCACCTTGATTGGTGACACCGCCATGCCCTTCCCAGCGACATCCACTCCCGCCCGTGGCTTTCCCTTCACCAAGGAGGCAACAATGGCGTTCTGCACAGCTTCGTCCTCGTCGTCCTCCAGATCGGAATCGACAATGACGAAGGTGACGGGGTTGGCGTGGACCGAGCGCCATCGTGCCTGGCGGCTCCTGCTCGAGCTCGACGCCGCATCAGTCCTTCTAAAGGTAGGAGGGGCCAAGCTCAGACACGTAGCTTCGTCGCTCCTCTCAGGAAACCATGGCCATTTGATACTGTGATGGTATGATCTTGGGGTGGATCTGCCGCGGCGAGCCCTACCGGAAGCGGTGGAGTGGATAGATCTGCCGACGCGAGCCATGACAAGTTCTTAGGAGGGAGTAAGATTGTGGGCTAGGTGTGTCTGGTTCCTGAGCAAGGCCTCCCAGTGATATGTACGCGGGCAAGGTGCCAAAAAATTTTGTACAATGCGCGCGAGAGGGCCTTTGAACCAAGAAGGCGTGAGGTTTGGTTGACAAGTCCACACGCTAGGTCCCCCACCTGTCAGTCAAATGTGGACGGTAGGATTCTGCCCGAGTTATTAGGTGGGGATAAATCACGCTTCACCACTACCCTGACATCCAAAGGATCCTCTTTCCTCTGCCCTCGCTCCCCTCGCTCATGACTCACATCTCATGTAGTTCATCTCGGGCGGAATCAGGGTCGACTCCACGCCGTCAAGCGGGTGCCCCCATCACGTACCGGAGGGTGACCTACGATTAATACCCTAATATGCTGTGTTCGTGCAGTGAGAAGATGCCGAGATTGATTTCATGGACCGACGAAAATACTGCAGGAAAATTCAGCAACTGCAGCATCAGAGCAGTAAGTTCGTACTGTAGGTACAATAGTAACCCGGATCCGAAAAGCGTAATGTAATTCTGTTTTTTCCTTCGATCTACTTTGCAGGAAGGGAGGGGGACTGGCTATGACAAGTTTATGTGGATCAAAAAGCCACTGACATGTTTTCACAAAGAGCTTGTTCAGGATCTACGCGATGCTGTGTGGGACAAGAAAGAGGAGATTCGTGCGATGGAGCGAGAGATCCGGGAGCTTCACCAGGTGCAGGGGAGGCAGGGGTATGGAGGTGGTCAGACAGACGGGCTCAAGATTAGGCCAGATAGTGGAAACAATTTCCTCATTATCAGGGCATTATCTGTTGCATTTGTAGTTTATGTTGCCATGTCGCTATCCAGTAGCTGAAATAAGTTGCTGCTTCGTGGAGTATAGCAGCCAGCTTAGAAATTGTTTTTCAGCCCAAAAAGTTATCATAAGTGTAATGCCAATAGCAGGGATTTAGTAAGCTCCTATAAATAATTCATGTTTGTGCCACTAACACCCATCGATCTTATAGACCCCTTAACCGCTTAGCTATCGCGATTGTTCAGATAGTAGTGGCACAGTCACAATTTTGAATTCAACTAGTGGCCTCGGCTGTATCCAATCCTAAAGTCGCGATACATTTTACTCCGAGTACGGGAGGCAGATTGTTTTGCCCGACAAGTTCCACGGACATAGCTCCAGAGTTTAACCAAACTACATATATAGGTTCAAGTTCAATACATAATTAGGCTTCTACACTGCTAGCCTTCTTTCTCTGCTTGGGTGCCAACTTTCTTCCTCTTGCCTTCACGTCCACTAGGTTCTTCATCTCCTGCTTTATTCCTCTTCCTGGGTGCCAATTTTCTTACCTTCACATACCCTGCATCTCCAGGTCGAGGGAAGTCAGGCCAATCAGCACCAGAATCTTGTCCAGCATCATCAGTCCACTTGTTTTGGTTTTCTTCCCACAGTAAAATCACTGAGCCGGCTGTCTTGTTTCTTACCTTGCGCTTCCTATAAAAAAACAGTACATGGATTAATACCTTATATCTATAGACTATAAACAATTTTGTGTGTGAATGTACCATCTCATACCTAGGTTTGGGAGCATTAAGGGGACAGCCCGCTGCTCTATGGCCTATAAGTTGGCAGTTCTTGCATCTATTTTTTCCCTTCTTGGTAGCACAGAAAGCCGAACCCTTCTTCTCGAGAAAATTCTTAAACCTATTCACCTGAGGTCTTCCTCTGCCCCTTTTTGTAACTGTCTGGCAAAGCTCGAAAGACAGTTGGACTTGAGGGCACCGAGATGGGTCCGTACATGCCTCGACGGATCCAGCGTAACTCTGAACTTTTCCATAGAGTAGTAGTCTAACAAATACTGATCCAAATGTGGTAGAGTTCTTTTCTTCACCAAGAAGGCCAAGGCGTGGTCGCAAGGTTTCCCCGTATGCTGCCACTCTAAGAAGGTGCATTCTCGCAGGTGGATGTTCACAACATCCCTTTTGCCACTCTTGGACATATCGACCACCTCACAGCTGCTGCTGGTTGACGGGAGAACCTTAAGATGAGCAAGTCCTCGGCTTCTCTTGTGCAGTTTCTGTACAACTGGCGGTAGCATATGTCCTCTAAGTCTCCTGCCAATCTCTCTCCTTATATTTAACAGCTTCATGATCATACCACATATGTTGTCCATCAAGATATGAACAAGACGCACTTTTATGTCCTTCACCCAGTTATTCAGGCATTCTGCAAGGTTGTTGTTTATGTAATCAACTTTGATGTCAGGGTTGAATTGACTCCTCTACCATAGCTGCGAATGATGGATGGCTAAGTACTCTGGAATTTCAGGGGCTTTCGCAAAAATCTTGCTCATGAAATATTCGCTGCTACTAGGTTTGTAAACTCTAGCAGCAGGAAACATGTAACGAAATACGCTGCATGCATAGTGTGAGTACAAGTTGAGCATCATATGGGCATGGCATTCTCTACCTTAAGCTCACGGGAACACCTCTTTCACTGCATTCGTCAGCCCTTTGCATGCATCCGTGGATATAACCAATGGATCCATGTGGCCTATTAATCTCCTAAGCTGCCTCATAAACTAGACCAGTTTTCCTCCGTTTCTGTTTCAGACAGCCAGAATGCCACTAGGAACATCCAGTTGTGACCATCAAGTGATGTGGCAGATGGCAGGCAGCCTTTCCATTTGCCAGTTAGGAAAGTGCTCTCTACAGTCATATACGGCCTACAGCCGTCCCTGAATACCTAGATGCAAGGTTTAAGCGCCATGAAAAATCTTTTGAAATATATTTTACCACTTACTAATTCGGTGTCAATCTCCACAACACTCCCCGGACACCTAGCTTGTACCTCTGCCTTGAAGTTGTACAACATCCTGAAGCTATTGGTCCAATCCCCGTACAAGACCCCTAGAGTTCTCTTTACCTTTCCAAACCATGTAATACGGTAGGACAATGTTGTATTTAGAACCGAGGCTAGTATGAATATTCTTCACCGTCTCATTAGGGTTATCCTTTAGTATGGACATAGATTGCATAGCCACCTACTCCGTATTAGCCATTGAGGATTTCAGTTTGCTGCCTATCGGACACATGTGTGGAGGGCCCATTTGGTTCACCTGCAACACAGATTCATTTAAAAGATAAGCGAAGTCGACTAGTTGCCAGAAAGATATCGCACATCAATTGTAGTTATAGAGTGAAAAGAGAGAAAGTTCGAATGGTTTGCTGCATTCATTGACCCAGTACCCTAATTGTCTTCGATGCAGGTAAGGCTCTTGGTGTGATCCTCCATGGACAATATACCTCGGCCCATCCATTCATCCACATTAACTTGCAAACGGCCTCATACCTCTGGGCAGTGTTCTTCAGTCGATAAACATCGAACTCCCCCTTGATACAAAAATGCTGGAATGACAACCTGAACTCATGCATGCTCCTGAACTCGATGCCGACCGAAATTATAGGATACTCGTGGTCATGTTTCATTTCTTCTACTTTAACACCCAAATCATCGACTAGAATACCAGCCTCATCGTTAAGTTCCTCGTCTATTTCATCATCACCAGATTCTTGATCCTCTATAGTGCCTTCTTCTTCATCTGATTTAGAATCCTCGCCATCATCTCTAATGCCTTGTACTGCACACATCATATTGACTACCATGGGTGGGGCTGCACCATCGTCTCCACCTGGATGGACCGGAACATTGCCCCAATCCACCTCACCGAAAACTCTGTTTTCTCCAAGACACTCGGTTGGTTCTGTTGCAACCACATGGGGTGGTCTTACGTTTGCACACATCCCAGGTACTTCAGTGGACAAACAGCAGTCAGAATCAATTTCATCTTGACTGTACAGAACCCTCTTGCTCTTCCTGTGTACATCCTCCTAACTGATGTAATGTTTCCTGATGGTATCAGTAGGGCTTGACATCTGCGTTCCATTCCCCATCGAACTAGGCTTTTTGCGGCCGCTCTTGGGTGTGATCTCCTTACTGCCTCCCCTCATGGGTGTTGGCTCCAGGGTGCTGGCATTATTGCCTGACCTCTGCGGCGTGTGCTTCTTCGAATTAGCCCTTTTGCTGCTACTATTGGGCATGTTCTCCTTCGTGCTGGCACTATTGCCTGACCTCAGCGACGTGTTCCGCTCCAAATTAGCCCTTTTGCTGCTACTATTGGGCGTGTTTTCCTCCATGCTGGCATTATTGCCTGACCTCGGTGGCGTGTTCCGCTCCAAATCAGTATTTTTTCTGCTCCCACTGGGTGTGGTAGCCTCTGTTCTGGCCATATTCGCCTCTTTGCTACCACTCCTAGGAGTGTTCACCACCGAGCTAGCGCTCTTGGCGTTTTTGCTGCTACCGTTTGGTGTGGCATTTTGACTAGATCTCAGGGGTGTACTCTGCGGTGTGGTGCCTTTTTTCGTGCGACTCTTGGGCGTCCTCTTCTCTGGCATGGTCTCCTTGGTGACGTTCTTCTTTGGGGTGCCCTTTCTAGGGATGCTCTTCCTGCTCCTCTCTATGACGCTCCTCTGTAAGACTCTCCTCTGTTCGAAGCTACCCTCAGTCACACCAGCCCTAGTGATGCCATGGACACGCATGCCTTCTAAAAGTCCATCATCTCTATTGTCGAGTTCTAATTCCTCTCCAACCATTTGCACTATCAAGTGGAAGTATACTTCACCTCTATAATGTTTCCTTGTAAACGGTACGACTAAATCCCTGGTATATTTCACTTCGATAGCCTTTTTGCTCCTATAACCAAAATAGAACAAACGTGCTTCCTGGGAGGACCCCCACAGCACCTTCACACGTAACGATGCCATCAGGTCAGATAACTCTACCACTTCAGGATCGTATCTGCCAAGGATTACATCAAACTCGTCATATAATTTTTCTGTGTCATCATCAAATTTTGAAGTATAATCCGCGACACCGATACGAACGGTTACTTTGCCATCATCAGGTTCTTAAGGATAGAAACCTCTGAGAGGTTCGAGAGGTGGAGCGACACCATTAGACACAGCCCCAATGCCACTGTCGCCATCACCAGCATCATCGTTAGCTGGATCAACCTCGGTGGAAGTACCAGGACTAGGAGCAAGGCGAGAGCACTTAGCAGCGGGAGCTACATTACATGGTGGATAGGCAGGGCCCCTTCTAACGGCAGCCACAATAGGATCAGCTGCTGCCATGCCACATCGACAATCAGGAGCAGTTCCCACAACAGCAATTTTTCGAGTGCTAGCAGAGTCTAGACCACGAGCTAGCTCCAGACCAGCAGCTCGCTGAACCTGAGCACGGGTTCAAGGAGGACACACGGCATCAGTCTTTGCAACAATAGTGGGGCAGCCTCCAGAAGCCTTAGTTTGCTGAACAACGGGTGGGGTTGGGTCAACAGCAGCTAGATCAACAACAACACGAGGACGACCAGTACCAGCAGATTCCAGAGCACGGGTTCGCACAACTTGAGGATGGTTTCGAGGAGGACAAGCACACAAGGCAGTGGTCTTGGCAACAACATCAGGGCAGCCTCCGGAAGCCTTAGTTTGATCAACAACAGCATGGATTGGGTCACCAGCAGCCGAAGCAACAACACCACAAGGACGACCAGTACCGGCAGATTCCAGAGCAGAGTTTTCCACAACGGCAATACGGGGACTCCTACGAGGAGGTTGCCTGACAGAAGCATGTCGCGGATGAGGAACCACATTTTTCTCAACAATAACATGGGTTCGAGTTAGACCTCTCTATCCAATAATAGCTACACGACTCCCTGTAGCAGGAGCTTCGTCATCTAGTATGTTACAAATCAGCATAACCACGCGAAGCCCAGCATGTTGTTTCATCAACTCAATTAGCTGACTGTCACATGCTATAGTAACCTTGAAGCCTCGTTCATTAATGATGCTGAACCGCGCAGTCTGCTTCGGCCTCATTTCAGCAAGTTCACGCAAAGCAGCAACCAAACCAGGGATAGTGCATAACTGCACAAGCGCTACTTCCATCTTCAGATAGTGAGCTTGATTCCACATGCTCTTCCCATCTGCTAATTTAATGTGGTAGCCGCAGATGGTGACCAGAACCGTGTATTTGGGTTTAGCGGAGATCCTACTTGACAGAGAATTGGGGACAAAAGATAAGAATTGTTTGTCAGCGTCGTGCTAGCAAACAGTTCTATGTTTGATATATCTCTGTAATGCCAATAGCCAGCTAGCAGTTATAGGTAGTGCGAATAGCAAAGAGAAGAGTAGCTCACCCGCAATTAGCCAGAAGTACTTCTTCCTCGGCAAATGGATCTGCCATCCTTTGTGTTGCTCAGCTCGTCGGTGGTAGAGGCGGGCTAGATCGTCGCAACGGCTGGCACGACATTCGACATTAGAGATCAGTAGCAGCGAGTAGGCGCAGCAACCTGGCGCCAGAAGTCAAATGCCCAAAGAGATCATTCTGGTTGGAGAGGGGATTTCGACGTCGCCGATGCTAGGGTTCATGCGAAAGGAGGGAGGAAGTGGATTTGTGAATTTGGTCAATGCACCATGCTCCTTTAGTCTCTTGTTTTGCCTACGTGGTTGCCGCGTTGACGCTCGCGTCACGGAAATATTAGTGACATGAGGGTCCCGACCGTCTACTTCACGGGGCAGTTTCACGGAATGTTTTGGATTTGGTAGGGGTGAGATGAGTTTGCATCAAAATGGCCCTCTCGATAGTTGGTGGCCCAACATTTCGAAACGCGGCAATTTTAGGTAACTTAGGTACCACGGTGCACTCGCTCGGGAACTTTGGTACCGCACATAAACATGCCCGTATATTTGGTCCTTGTACTTCGTATGTCACGTAGAAGTCAAACATTATTAGCTACCTAACGCATTCAATTTTCGATAACATGGTATAGAGAAACAAGGGAGAATATTCTAGTATGATGGAGAAGTGTGTTTTGAGGTTTGTGCATAGCATTCATTATGCCGAAGGCTATATATCAATAGAATCTTCTAGATGCTAGAATGGAAAAGAAGATCCAATGGCTAGAAATGCTAGGATTAGCGAGTCTTGATCCAATGGTCAATATTCAAAGTTATTCGTACACTATATAGTAGTAAGATGATAAGATAAGATGGTAAGGTAAGATAAGATAAGTTTAGATTACATATAGAAATCGTAATGTTTTTTTGTGTGCGTGCTAACGGGTGGGGCGAGTATGTCATACATACAAGACAATAGCACATACTCTAGATATATACAGATGTATCTAGCACTAAAACTTGACTAGATACATCCGTATCTAGATGAATCTAAACCAACAAATATGGGTCAAAGGAATTATATGTTTGTACCATAGCTCGCTCTCATACATATACTCATACTAAAACATGTCATGTATATAAAAATGTATATGTACACGCCTGCAGATACATGGCCACTCACACGTCACACACACGTGCAAATAGCTGCACATATACTTGTGCATGGCCGCACACCACACACGCGTACACAAACACGTACAAATACATGTACACATGGCCACACATGTACACATGGCAAGACACATGTACAAAAATATAATCCTTAATTAATAAGCTCTAGGATGGAGGTAGTACAAATTAATTTTACGACATTTAGGCCTTAATATTGTATTGTTTGGAAGAAGGAAAGTTAGGGTTCTACGACTTCTCTAGATTTTCTTCTATAGTATAAGTTAGAGGATTTGTATAACTTGTTTATTACTAAAGATCGTGGTAAATATAGTTTTAGTCCCACTTCTCGCACTCGGGTACAAATTAGTCCCATATCTTGAGTGGACAAAATCAATCCCAAAGCATGCATCCCTGGTGTAAATCAGTCCATTTCAAACAAATTTTAGCGTATTTGACCAAATTCATACATGTTTAGCTGTCCTGAACGTGCCTTTTTGCGATTGAGACAGTAAAATAGTACCAGCCTACAAGTGGTGTCCTTCCATGACTTCTATTGCTTTTGAAAGTTCATGTAGAATTTTTGCATAGATTGATGTCGTTTTAGCTTGGCTAAACACTGTCCTTTGAAAATGCTCAAGTTAACTAAAACTGCACATGTCTGCATTTCACTCAATATTTCATCGTTAGTTTCAAGTTAGCTGAAATCTAACCAAATTTGATTCTTTTCTTATACACTTCACAATCCATATGCATCAATTGTTTTATATGTGATGATTCAACTTGAGCATTGCGATGTACGTTGGATGAGCACATGGACATATGATGTTCGCATATCATGTCAAATTCCCAAGATTTTAGCTTCAACACATGGGCTTTTCTGTAAACAACGATGCCTTGCGTGGGCCCATAAATTACCCTCGCCTCGATTTCTTATCTTATTTTACATCTTACAACTATATGGTGTATGCAGAACTTTGAACACTGGTCGTTGAATCAAGATTGTCAAATCCCAACATTGCTAGTGGTTGTATCTTATTTTCCATTATGTGATCTAGAAGATTCTATTGATAGTGTTTAGCACAATGAAATTTATGCACAAACCTCAAATAGATGTTACGAAAGTAGCTAATAAAGGTTGACTAATTTTCCCATTTAGAGGTGTGGGGATAGTTTTGCCCATTTACAAGACGTGAGACTAATTTGCACCCTGGACGTGAGAAGCGGGACTAAAAGTGTAGCTCCTTGCCAAACTAGCTTTTCATGGGCATATAATTGACAAAGCGAATACATAGATCGTTCTTACAGGGACTGGACGGTGTTTCGACGAATCCTTGCATGGTGCTTGTTGTAATTTTGTAGGACCTGATTGAGTCTCCTTGTATTCTTCTGGTCCTTTATGTAAAATGTACCTATAGCTTCATTACCACTATGTATGAAAGAAACACACCATAAGCCAAAAGGTACACCTTAAGAGCTATCCATATGCATAGTGGAGCTTGTCCACAAGCCAAAAAGCTTAAGGGTGACCCATAAGCTTAGGGCATCGACTCACCTATGTATAAGGTGAATTTTTTCCATAAGGTGGATCCTACACAGCTTGTGGAAGTAGCTATAATGTATAAAGTCAACTTATCTATAAGCTAGGACCCATATGTCTGCAAAAGGTACACACATGCAAGAGAGAGAGGAGAGAGTAAATAATTTTATATTACGTACACCCACAATGTATAGCCAAAAGTGGTTCCATATTTGCTTTTTGGCTTTTGGAACTAGTTCCCTACACTGTGGAGGTGGTTCCAAATGAGAGAAAACTAGGAACTGGAGCAAGTATAGTTGCTTTGATGCCAAATTTGCTTTTTGGCTATTGGAACTAGTTCCCTACACTGTGAGGGTAGTTCCATATGTGCTTCATGTATTTTTTTTAGCTAGATGGTCGGACCCACGTTATAAATATTTGGACTAGTACATTATGGAGCTCTTGCTATATTTTATATCAAAGCCAAATTTACCTTTATGTCAGATTTGACAATGGCAACATTGTGGGTGCCCTTGGACAAGCCACAAGCTTATGGTTCACCCTTAAGAAAATTTCCTTAAGATGAAGCTCTACTATGTATGTGGTCATCCATAAGGACTAATTTTAGCTTATGGATGCCCTTATGGACAACATAGTGGATTCCCTACACAGCTTGTGGAAGTAGCTAATAAAGTCAACTTATCTATAAGCTGGGACCCATAAGTCTGCAAAAAGTATACACATGCAAAGAGAGAGGAGAGAGTAAATAATTTTATATTGCTTATGGACAAGCCACAAGCTTACGTGAAGCTCTACTATGTATGTGGTCATCCATAAGGACTACTTTTTTCTTATGGACAACATAGTGGATGCCCTAATACAGATCTCGTTCTATGAAAAAAGAAAAACAGAGCTTGTCCATGCAAGTAAAATAAAAACACAGAGCTCAGATTTCTGATTTAGTACTCTAGTACAACTTGTACCCTAGGCGTCTAGTAGAGTCAGGCTGGTCACAGTCTCCTCCAAATTAACTACTACGACCGTCTATACATCTACTAGTACTAGGGAGTAGGGAGTCGGCGGGTCACTATTGAAGGGTATCCGCAGCAGAAAACTAAAATTTTCCTACGTTGGAACCCCAAAAACTGCCTAGGATCTATCTATGTAGTAATGCGGTAACGACCAATGTGTATATAATACATACCCTTGTAGACCGTATGCGGTTAACGTTCTGCGGGGAACGTGGTTGAAGTAGTCGTACTCGTAGCCAACCTCAAGGTCGTGAAGCTCCTCGCAGGTCACCCCTTGCTCCTTCTTTATCTTCATCGTGTAGCAGCTCTGGCTCACGACATTTAAGAGCCCCAAGTGTTTCTCCTCGTGTCTTCGTACACATCCGGTGCACGATGAGACCTCCTGCTTCCTGATCCCGCCGAGAGTGCGGAAATTGATATACGGCTAGGAATCCCTGCAGCGCAACGACGTACTACAGGTGTGCCTTGTTCGCACAACCCAGACTTGGGGCCATGGTCACAAGGGCTAGAGAGAGAGGGAAGGAGGAAGTCAACCAAATGACTTCTCCAAATATTGGTGTGTTAATCCCACCCATGGGCACCCCTTTATATAGGGGGATGGGTGTGCCCTCCCCTTTGGGTTTCCCATGTGGGACTATTCAAGGGAGAGGGGGGAGGCGCATGGGCACTTAGGGCTTCATGGGCCAGCCGACCAGGGGTCAGCCCCACCCCGCGCACAACCCTAGACTGGCCGGGTGGGCCCCCTTGTGGCGGCTGGGCCTTGGCCCTCTTGGCCCTTGGCCCTTCCCTCTTTCGGTTTTCCCTCATGGGCCTTTATTCACTAGGAAGTTTGGCCCATTAGTGGAATACCCCTTCAAATTATATTTTAATATTAGATTTAATATTAATTATACTAATTAATATGTAAATACATATTACAAAACCTGATTCAACCCGAAACACCTTTCGGTTCCCTTTCTATATCCTCTGAACAACTTCAGAATTCCCGGAATGATTCCGGTCCTTTATTCTTTCTCCAAATGGCTTCGGATTTGTCCGTGGGATGATTCCGACTTTCTCTTTCTCTACTGTGATTCTGTCTTACGAATGATCACTCTCATCGTACCCTTAAGTGTATCCTCTCACGGCTCGTGAATGCTCTAGACATGATCTGTATCAATGATCAACAGAGGGACCAGGGATATCCATGTGACCCCTATGCATTCCTGATGACAATGTCGTTTGAACCGCTAAATGTAGCATCCAATTCCTTTTGTTTCTCGATACGACTTGTCCGAGATCCGATCATTGGTATCACATACCTTGTTCAATCTCGTTAACAACAAGTTCTGTTTTCTTGTTACCATGATATTACATCCTCGTGACCGAGTCACATGTTGCAACATTTATGGATGTAATCTCACCAAGCCGTCCGTATGTATCTTTACCCGTCATGTGGGTGAACAAATCCCAGTCTTGTAGTCACATGTCATCTACTGTTCCTTTGGAATACCAAACGTACACCTTTATGGCCACCATATTACCAGATGACGGTTGATGCAGTCTAAGCAGCCTCGGGAAATAGTGAGTAATATGAGCTCACGGTCTAAGGAAAAGGAGTCTAGGTATAGCTGTTGCAACAATGAACTTATATGACTTGACCGTGTTGCAATCCTTCGAGGAATATCCATCACATCATTCTCCAATGATATGACCCTGTTGTCAATTGGCATAAATGCCCATGATCTTGAAACCCAGATCATCCTCATGACCAACGAACTAGTATGAATAGAGGCTAATAGGGACTCGGTTGTTTCATACCACACCTATACCAATGTTTCTACTTGGCACAATTATAGCACATTATGAAACTATTATAAACTAATTGAGATATGACAATAAAAAACAATTTATTATTTGCCTCTAGGGCATATCTCGTTCAGTCTCCCACTTGCACTAGAGTACAAATAATCCAGCTCGCATTTTGCTCATATAAACCATATACCGTATGCGTTTACAGATCATGCATGCTCATGGGAAATGTCATGTCCATGTTCTGTTTTACCAGATCATTATGTCTTTTGCAAATCGTTAATGTCTTCCTAATTTTGCCATTCATACCATTATCGTATAATGGGTTGAAGCATTTGTTTAGTGACAAAGTGAGACTTTGTTTCTAGTGTTTATAATGACGGTCGTTTTCACTGTTGTCATCTAAACTTCAAAACACACTTTGCTATCCTTTGTGTATATATTGTAGTCATGGCAGCAGAACGAGGCCGGATTCCAGGAGCTTACAGTGACTTTAGATCAACCTCGAGGGCTTTCTCATGGGCCCTGGGACACATCATTCTACGTTAAAAGCGAACTAGCCCCGCCATAACTTTATACATCACATCAGATGGAGCTTTTATACTTCTATATCTATGTAGATCCTAGTGCATGAAATGCATCTACGCCACTTACATTGCTTCTTGCCATTTTAGTACAAACTTAATTCTGGTTTAGTGATCAGCTCAGGAATCACTTAAAGACACATTCTTACAGTTAAGATTTTGTCCTATTAACCAGAACTCCAGGTCATAGTACGTCGAGTATACAACATGATTATATGGAAGAACCTATGACTGATGCATAGGAGATGCAACACATCTCTTTCTTTCAACCATAGTTGCAATACTAATTCAATGCTTCATACAATAATAACTTCTTTCTTACCTTGTTCCATTCTGAGCTTCTTTAGAATCTTGCTTAGGACATTCTGAACATCTTTCAAAATCAAGTCCAGGAAGCATTCGACATTCAGTGTTTATTAAACTCACCAATCTATATCGATAGATCTCTTTGTTTAATAACTTCAACTTCATCCTTATTTATCTAACTTAAACATTATTAACACCAATCACATCATTCACATATGTCGTCCACATATCGCAGAATGATTTCACGCTCCCACTCAAATATGACATTCATGTTTGAGATCTAGGGATTTCACTTAGCTTTCACTCAAATATGACATTTTCATGTTTGAGATCCAGGAATTTCACTTAGCTCGCACTCAAAATATGCCAGGATACATATTATGAATTACCCAAGCTGATTTGCTCCTACTCAACGCCAGGTCCTCTCGATAATCTTGGACATTCCAAAATTCTTTGATCATCATCAATTTGAGAATTCCAATTACGAGACTTCAATATCCATATATTTCTAGTGTAAATACAAAAGACTTAAGCATCACTACTATTGTAGTCAACTCCTTGAATTTGTCAAATCGAGCCTTTTGTCATTCATTAAGTTACATTTCCTTCTTATGACTTTGCAGTCATTCAGAAATATCAAGTAAACTTCTTTACTTTAATAAGATCAAGTATCATGTTACTTTGCAATATTAAATGTAACTTAATATAGGATTTTATGACTCCTAGTCATTTCTGGCATTCAGGTCCATCACGCTTCTTTGTAATTTGTAGGTATGTCTTGTTCAAAACATGACAAGTGAATCAACAATATAATTCCACAAACTTGTAGAATATATAGTTGAATCCTACTTTCTTTAGTAAAAGTATTTACCTGAAACTTTATGATCATTATCAATACTTTATCCTCTATTTGAAGAGTTTGGTTCACGAAACAAATTCCGCTGCACCACTCAACAATTCGGAGGTAAGGTCAAATACCTTGTTTTAATCTTTTACTTTCTTCCACATATATCTTCATCAAGACACATCAACTTAGGACAACAACAGGTTTGCCCCTTGTGGACGATGCATTCATAGCTTCCTAAGAATGCTCTACAAAGATTTTTTTATTTTCCACGACTTCGACTTATCGAAATCTCCAGAAACTCGAACTTGCCATAACACTTATAGTGTTGTTTCCACGAATTTTTAGATGTTCCTTTGTATTTCAAATGAGTGATTGCTTATTTTGATCTCTAACTCTAAACGACAATTATAACCCTGATAAGAGATAATATTATACCATATGTATCTAATACATATTGATTATGATGTTTAGACATTTCAACACAGTTTGAATTCATCCAATTATCATAATTTGTGAAACATCTTTGACAAGTCCCTTTTATGCCAAACTTAACTTGAATACTTTAGTCATGTCGATCAAATCAAAGAGACTTCGTATTCTTGTTAATTTCAATATCCTCCTTTTGTTGTGAACTCATTTGAACAATTCAAATCATTTCAAACTCTTGTTTCATTAAGTAAATACGTTATTCACTTAAGTCCACAATTAACTAATGATTTCTACTACTTATTGAAAATACGATACATCACTATGTATAAGATTCAACATTTCTTTGCATATCACCATTTTACCAGAATGCGGAGTTTTAGTCATGCTGCCCAAGAGGCATGGTTTTGCATAGTCTCTAGATTAAGCATCTAGGACCCCCAATCTTCATTAAGAACATGCAATAACCAAAATGACTTAAACTATAGTGTCATTTCATTATTGAACTTTGGATATCTTTTAGCATTCTTAATCCTTTTATAAATGTATAAACTATTATCATTAACATATTGATGAGAATAACTTATTTATAATCATAATGTGACCATAATGGTATTGTTCATAAGAATAGTATAAACTTGTGACTTGTTCATATGAATAATCGTCTCACCAAAAGCAAGACACACAAACAAGGATTACAATTTTTTTATTCAAGTCCACTAATCCAAATGATAAACTTTGAGGGAAGAGGTGATGTCGGCCATCAACTGTTTTGCTTGCCGTCATCAAGTCACGCTGCCTCAAATCCAGAAATTCTCAAGCAGATCCTCCTATTTTCAAAACGGGACAAGTATCAAATACTTAGCGAACTGCAACGAGTTTTTGCAAGAACCACATTTATAATTTGTATATCTTACATATACCTTTTCATCCATGACCTCCATTGCAATCAAGCCTTGCTAAGAGTTCTTAACTCTAATGCAAGATTGCTAAGTGTTTTTCCAAATATTCTCTTTTCATCCATGATGGAGGAAAACCCATCCAACGGCTCATACTCTATGTGCTTTATTCTGTAGAACACGAAATGTAGCTCAACTCTCCATCGAATGGAGAATGGCTTATTGGATGATTATAGTGAAAACACAAACATTCCAGAGTCATCGAATTATCTCCTAATGGTTATTGTATCAAGAAGAGAAGATCACCTTTTACGAGGATATCCCTCAGGTGTGGGTATTAATCTATGAAGTTGGACCCTTTTGCTAAGTTCCAAATTAAGCAATATATTCCCATGGTCGCAAAGGACCTCAATGGGATAGGCTAAGATCTACTAGATATTCGCAAACAGACATCTATATTAAGTTCATAATAAGAGATCAATTTATAATTGGTCTCCACTAAAATTGTCACCCCCAGACAATTTTAGTGATCACATGATCCCTATCCTCTACACCTCCCCCGATCATCACGGCCATCACTGCATTATCAAAGGTAGACATTCAATAATGCCAATCACATCATCCATGTGACTCATGCTCGATCTTTCGATCTCTTGTGTTCTGAGGCCATGTCTGTACATGGTAGGCTCGCCAAATCTAAATTTTGTATATTCACTATGCAACATGGCTTACGCCCACTGTATGCAAACGTAGATATGTCTGACCCCCGATCATCACGGCCGGCCTCATACCGAAGAACTTTATTGTTGGTGCACACACAAGGGGAACACGGAACATTGGAATTAAATAGGGATTATCTTATTTGCTACCGTAGAGTATCTAAATACTAGCACACAATAAGATGTAAAATAGATATCAACATCATATGTATAATGTGATATGATATGGTCCTTCTTGCGCCTTGATCTCCATTGAGCACTCCGACATGATCTACATCTTGCCCTTGGTTTGACGCCAAGTCCACGACGCCTCCACCAGGTCGTCCATTGGAATGATGACTATTACTATACTACTTAGTAATAGAAAAGTAAACTACTTTACCTTCATAACGACCAATGCCATATCATAATCACATGCCCTCCTGCAAAACAAAGTAAGACGCCTCTACTTTATCTATTGCAAGTTTTACGTGGTTGTTAGGGCTTTCGCAATACAACCATTTCTAATGTACGAACTTTCCAACCACAACATGGATCCAATAGTTATCTATAATACACCCCTTTCGAGGCCCTCCGTTGTAAATGCTATATCAGCTATTGAATGAGAGACAAACACCCGTAGCCACTTATACGGTACAAGCCGTATGTTGAGCGTGGAACCAGTCTCACGTATGAATACGCGTAAGGTCGGTCCGGGCCGCTTCATCAAACAATACCGCAATATAAACAAGTACACGTTAGAGGGTAACAACTAAGGGATCAATGCCCCCACAATGCTTGTGCGTACTGGCCGTACATCACTCCTACGCATAGATCGGCTCTGATACCACTAAATGGGATCCGCAACAGAAAACTAAAATTTTCCTACGTTGGAACCCCAAAAATTGCCTAGGATCTATCTATGTAGTAATGCGGTAACGGCCAATGCGTATAGAATACATACCCTTGTAGACCATACGCGGTTAGCATTCTACGGAGAATGTGGTTGAAGTAGTCGTACTCGTAGCCGACCTCAAGGTCGTGAAGCTCCTCGCAGGTCACCCCTTTCTCCTTCTTCATCTTCATCGTGCAGTAGCTCCGGCTCACGATATTTAAGCGCCCCAAGTGTTGTGCCTCGTGTCTTTGTACACATCTGGTGCATGATGAGACCTCCGGCTCCCCGATCCCGCCGGGAGTGCGGAAGTTGATATCCGGCTAGGAATCCCTGTAGCGCAACGACGTCCTGCAGGTGTGCCTTGTTCGCACAACCCAGACTTGGGGGCATGGTCACAAGGGCTAGAGAGAGAGGGAAGGAGGAAGTCAACCCAAGGACTTCTCCAAATATTGGTGTGTTAATCCCACCCATGGGCACCCCTTTATATAGGGGGAGGGGGTGTGCCCTCCCCTTTGGGTTTCCCATGTGGGACTATTCAAGGGAGAGGGGGAGGCGCATGGGCCCTTAGGGCTTCATGGGCCAGCCAGCCAGGGGTGGGCCCCACCCCACGCACAACCCTAGGCTGGCTGGGTGGGCCCCCTTGTGGAGGCTGGGCCTTGGCCCTCTTGGCCCTTCCCTCTTTCGGTTTTCCCTCATGGGCCTTTATTCACTAGGAAGTTTGGCCCATTAGTGGAATACCCCTTCAAATTAAATTTTAATATTATATTTAATATTAATTACACAAATTAATATGTAAATACATATTAAAAAACCTGATTCAACCCAAAACACCTTTCGGTTCCCCTTTCTATATCCTCCGAACAACTTCGGAATTCCCGGAATGATTCCGATCCTTTATTCTTTCTCTGAACTGCTTCAGATTTCTCCACGGAATGATTCCATCTTTCTGTTTCTCTACTGTGATTCCGCCTTATGAATGATGGCTCTCATTGTACCCTTAAGTGTATCCTCTCACAGCTTGGGAATGCTCTAGACATGATCTGTATCAATGATCAACGGAGGGACCCGGGATATCCATGTGACCCCTATGCATTCCTGATGACAATGTCGTTTGAACCGCTAAATGTAGCATCCAATTCCTTTTGTATCGAGATCAATGATCAACGGAGGGACCCGGGATATCCATGTGACCCCTATGCATTCCTGATGACAATGTCGTTTGAACCGCTAAATGTAGCATCCAATTCCTTTTGTTTCTCGATACGACTTGTCCGAGATCCGATCATTGGTATCACATACCTTGTTCAATCTCGTTAACAACAAGTTATGTTTTCTTGTTACCGTGATATTACATCCCTGTGACCGAGTCACATGTTGCAACATTTATGGATGTAATCTCACCAAGCAGGCCATTTGTATCTTTACCCGTCATGTGGGTGAACAAATCCCAGTCTTGCATTCACATGTCATCTACTGTTTCTTTGGAATACCCAACATACACCTTTATGCCCACCGTATTACCAGATGGCGGTTGATGCAGTCTAAGAAGCCTCGGGAAATAGTGAGTAATATGAGCTCATGGTCTAAGGAAAAGGAGTCTAGGTATAGTTGTTGCAACAATGAACATATATGACTTGATCGTGTTACAATCCTTCGAGGAATGTCCATCACATCATTCTCCAATGATATGACCCCGTTGTCAATTGGCATAAATGCCCATGGTCTTGAAACCCAGATCATCCTCATGACCAACAAACTAGTATGAGTAGAGGCTACTAGGGACTCGGTTGTTTCATACCACACCTGTACCAATGTTTCTACTTGGCACAGTTATAGCACAATATGAAAATATTATAAACTAATTGAGATATGACAATAAAAAACTATTTATTATTTGCCTCTAGGGAATATCTCCTTCAATTATCTTCTCGAAATGCAGCTGAGGAGCGCACGCTCGTGTTGATTAATCCAGCTTCCCCCCTTGCCTATTCCCCGCCCCCTCCAGGGCGTCTTCCCCTTCTGCACCACGTGCCACCGCTGCCGCCATATGCCGCTTTCGGATTCTCTTCCTCGTCTCGCTTAGGAAGTTGCCACCATTGATTCCCCCTCTCTTCTGAAACCCCAATCAATGAAATACAGACATTGCCTTGTGATGGCGTCAGCGAGCAAGAATAGTGAGCATGATTCTGAGCCTTTTCACGACGTGTTTACCGAAGGCCCCTTTGAAGAACTCATAACCCGATGCGACATCATCACCACCGCCAGCCTAATCGGTTCGTCCAAACCTTTTCTTGAATCTGCGAAAGCTAGGGCGACTCTGGATGCTTAAATGCCATTTGGCCTCCCATGTGTTCTTCATTCCCCCCTGACGAAGGGACCGCTAGATTTCTTGCATTACTTCAAAATTGATAGCCTCCCGTGCAAGTTGTCGCTGCTGGATAGGTTCTCCTCTGATGCTACGGTACCAGGTTATACTTCTGGGAAGTGGGTAGGCGCCAATGGAGATTGGATTGCCACGACTAGCTTCAAAGGCAAGTTGGAGCTTTGCAACGTGCACACTAGTTGCAAGATTCCTCTCCCAGCATTTTCGTTCCAAGCAACCGACCAGCCAACCACGTTCTTGTTGGATAATGATATTCTAGTTGTAATGTAGAAGATTGCTATTTGCTAAGTTCCCATAGCTACTGGGAGATTTAAAGATTTCTCGCTTGTTGCAGTCTTCAACGTCAGAATTGCCATCCTTCAGGGCAGTGATGATGGATAGATAGTTCTTCCACCTCCTCTTAACCACACCTTGATCCCTTACAGTTACAATGATGGAATTACCCACGACGGACTGGTGTTCACCACAGCTCTGTATGGAAACATTTATGTTTGGGATCCTCTACATCTTGGTACTTATTCCTTCATATGTAGTGTACTGGCTTAATTACTCATGTGCCCAAGCTATTGTACTGAATAGACATAGGGAGTGTTTAGTTTAAATGAAAATACGAGTATGATTTTAGACTTTATGAACTGTACGAATCATAGTTTTTTCGTAGGATTTTTTCTTATAGCAGTCGTTTTCGGCAAGTTACCATACAAATGAACCGGTCAATTCTCTTTGCCTTTTTAGAAAAAACGAGCCAAAAATTGCCCGTCTTGTTCAAAAAAAAGATGAGTCTGTTCTCTAGGAAATTTTCCTATTATATAATGCTTTGTTTACTTTGTACAATTCTAGGCCGTAGTTGTTTTTCATATGTTCGAGCTAGTTTGCATGCAGTTCAATTGGAAGGAAATGTTTCAGTAGGATTCACTATATCATGCTGACGGAATCATAAGTTAACGCATTCAGCTACCTTTTCAAGGTCCCGTGCTGGTCTTGGCGCCACCAGCTGCCGCGAATGAGTTGGTGGATTCATTTCTTAATGCTACCGGAGACAATCACAACTACTTTTTTAGTTTTTGGTTGTTAGCAAGTTCTTTAGATGGTTCTAGACTTCTTCATATATATACGCTTGGTGCTTCTTGTGATCCCAGCTATCTTACTTGTCATTGCCGCCATTATACTGGTGCTTCTCATCCTCGTGTTGTACACTACGGTCGCACTATCTCCACTTATACTTCTGGGTTTGGCTGCTTGGTGTACTCAATGAACACTGGTCAGGTTGATCAAGCTAATCCATGGGAAATGATTGCTGACCTTGCATCATATTCTATTTTCCTTGGAGTGAACTATCTGATTATCATGCGCGTAGGAGGTATAGATCTTACCTCAGGTTAACTGACGAGAAGCAACTGTGTCTACATCTTACCAACTGCAGCATGGCTTTCCAAAGAGGCGCAACTTGAATTATGCCACTTTAGTCTTAGTGGTAAAGACTATGGTGTTACTTCTGAAATCAATGTCCTTGAGGGAATTAGTAACCCTCGCTTCTGGACAGGAACGGTGAAGCATCCGCTTTGGTTCGTACAAAACTTCATGAACACCGTCGATTCGAACCGTCCTCATGCTTAACTAAGAAACAAGACATGTTGCCACAATATGTACTGATGCAATATAGTTGGTACTACAATTAGAGAAATAGTTCTAGACCATGTTGAACTGTTTATTTTGTTTGGTTGTCTGAAGTCATCGGCTTTCAACTTGTTGGTCTCCTCTCTTTTGAAACATGTCCTTATATCGGTACTATGTTTATTTACTCATATGAACTTGACTATATTTTTTTGGACCTTTAGCATAATGCACTTTAGTCCACCGATTCTAGAGTTCTTTTAGAAATTGTGGAAATTTTAGCATCCACAGGATGTTACGGACCACATGCCATATACTTGAACAATCACCTCAATGCTTCTGTAAGGCTCGTACTCTACGAAAATAACCTTGGCTTCAACGATTATAGCCTCATGCACTAGTCTTTTGGTTAAGCTGATATGACGAGACCATATTTTTTAGAGATTTATCTTATCTTATCTTACCACTATATAGTGTACGGTTAACTTCAACATTAACCGTTGTATGAAGACTAGCAAATTCCAACATTGCTAACCCTCGAATCTTCTTTTCTATTCTAGCATCTACTCACTCCGTTCCATAATATAAGATGTTTTAACTTTTGTGAAACGAATGTATCTAGACGAATTTTAGTGTGTGGTTCACTCCGAACCTACACACTCCTTTTAGTATGTAGTAAAAAATGTCTAGATACATTTGTTTCACAAAAGCTTAACCATCTTATATTTTGAAACGGAGGAAGTAGGAGATTCTATTGATACTAGACTTTAGCACAATGAACGCTATGCACAAATATAGTACAAGAACCAAATATATAACTGATACTTTATGGAAGCGGCTCAAAAATATAATTATTTTCTTAGCTTTACCTATTACTACTTTATGGCGTAGTACAATTTTATATTGTGATGATATGGTATTCTACTAGATAGCATTAGCGTGCTACACTAGGTAGCTAATAATTAAAGTCTCCTCGATGCAGATGTGCCCTGTAGCAGAAGACCGACGAAGGAACACGCAAAAAACTCCTCGTTCAAAGAGCCATACCGTCTTCCCCATCTCCAGCAGTATTAGGTATCGTATCCAACGTGCGCTTCACTCATTTGCCTTGCCATCTCCCCCAAACCATCGGGACACGATGGCGGATTTAGGGCCCAACCGGTGGTACGGTGGATGGAGCAACATCGGCACTGACGTGTTCGACGAGATCGCTATGCGTGTGGACACTATCAGCACCATCTGGCTAGCTGCATACTCCAAGGAGTTGAACCTCCGGGTCACTAGCGAAAAAGGTAGCAGATGCCCGAATGACGGTTGCGGGACATTGGTCGCCTACCGTCAGGTCTAGAACCACAATATTGCATGCATGCACGACCCTTGCAACTACATGGAGGATGGCTGCATTTTCGCAGCCTCGCCGGTGGCGCTCCTCGCCCACCTTTGTGAAGCTCACTCGATGAGGGTGCGTAGTTTCCGCTATGGCAAAACACGCAGGTACTCCTCTAAGCCTCTGTCGGCAACAGGCCTGCAGACAGTAGATATCATCGGATCCGGGGACGATGGTACTGTGTTCCCGGTGCGATTTGACACGCGCCAAACGCGACACGTCGTATCCGTCGTATGTGTCAGGTTGGCGGCATGCTTGTCGCCGCGGTACATGGTGAAGTTTTGGTCGTCGACTATGACTGAGGGGAGAAGGATAAAAAATTCCAAGCTATGCGTGTCAGAGAGCACCGAGTCGCCCGACGGCATCCCGTTCGATGAGCTGCAGTGGCTCCTGTCGGTGCCGATGTCGGACCTGGTCGCTCGTAAACCATCGGTGTTCACCCTGAAATACTGTCTACGGATTAACAGGATTCGTGAGTGAGATAAACACAGCTTAACGTTCGTTGGAGTATTTGAATTGCTAGAAATACATACTACCTGTTCTTAGTGGTTGTTCTCTAGAGTATTTTTATGGAGTTCAACTACTGCTAATGTGTTTTGTAGTAATACCTACTGTATGTACTGGTACTTATCATTTTGGGAGACGTGGTTCCTAGCTTAAGGTAGTTCTGAGTATTTTCTATGGAGTTCTTCCTCTTCTAATCTATTTTGCAATAATAACTATGTATTGGTGCTTGTTCAGATCGACCGATAAAGTGCAGAATATGGTCTCGCTTTACTTTTGAATCAGGCCTAGATACATCTATTGAATTTCAATGTGTGCATTGCTGAATCTATCAATTATTATCTATGTACTGCTAATTCGGTCAGTTTGAAATGCTACTGAATCTGTCAAGTACTACTGAATATGAACTAGGAATCTGTCAAGTGCTACTGAATATGAACTGGGAATTTGTCGATATTTTTTCGGTCTTATTCTGTACTACTGAATCTTTTAAATGCTATTGAATTTATCAAATGTTCTGTTGTTACTATTAGTACGTACAATATATTTTCTTGTAGAACTAACTATGATGTGCTTGTACTTATTTAGATCAAGTGCAGCAGATTGTCTTGTTTTTCTTTCAGAACTTGGCATTTTATAGAACTAATACTGATGTACTGCTACTTGTTTAGACCAAGTGCAATACATGGTGTTGCTTTTCTTTTGGAACTTGGAATTTTATAGAACTAATACTGATGTACTGCTAGTTGTTTAGATCAAGTGCAGTAGATGGTCTTGCTTTTCTTTTGTAACTTGGCCTTGTCATAAACTCATAATCTTGACGAGGCTTTGTATTGATGTGAGAAGGAGGCATGCACAGAAAAGAAGACTTGATCACCAGTTTTACTTGCTCCAATGATCGAGTGTATGGAGAAAAGGACAAACTAAGTCAGTCACTTTGAAATGCTACTGCATCTTATTATGTACTGCTGCATCTTTCAAAAGTTTTGTTCAGTACTTGTTCAGATCAACCGGTCGAGTGTAGAATATGGTCTCGCTTTTCTTTTGAATGAGTCCTTGCTACATCTATTGAATTTCGATGTCCACATTGCTGAATCTGTCAATTCTCTTGGTCACTGTCTGTGTACTGCCACAACCAGTCACATTGAAATATTGTGCTGACTCTGTCAAGTTCTACTGAATATGAACTGGGAATCTATCTGCTATTTTTACGGTCTATTCTGTACTTTGAATCTTCCAAATGCTACTGAATCTCTTAAATGTTCTGTCGTTACTATTAGTATAATATTTTGTAGAACGAACTGTGATGTACTGGTACTTGGTTAGATGAAGTGCATCAGATTGTCTTGCTTTTCTTTTGAAACTTAGCATTGTTACAATTATCTGGATGAGTCTTGGACATTTTGGGTTGCTATGGATGGTCACATAGGCATTGACGTAAGGAGGAGGTACTCACACAGAAGCAGACTTGATCATTAGTTTTGCTTGCTCCAATGATTGAGTCTATTAGGAGAACAGGCCAAACTGATCGTGGGACAAGGTTTTTTTAGCTAGAACAAGAACTGATTCTCTTTGTAGTGCTATTGAATTTCAAGCAGGAAAGCTACTGAATCTCTCAAATGTTCTGTCGTTGCTATTACAAAAGCATTTGTGCCACTAGTACTGATGTACTGGTATTGTATTTCATTGTCTGTATTGCTGCATTGGTCACTTTTAAAATGCTGCTAAATTAGTCAACTGCTCCCGAATATTAACTTCGAATCTGTTGATAATTTTTTTACCTTATTCTGTACAGCTAAATTTTGACATGAATATCTGCCAAAAAGAATTATCGCTAAGGTATTTGTTTCAAATCCGACAGAGCACATCACAATGCATTTTTTACTAACCAGGAGAAGAAATCTAGTACTCCCTCCGATCCAAATGAATGTTGTCACATTTTTCTAGATTCTGACATATCTGGTCATGTTTTAGTGCTAGGTACGTCCGAATTTAGCCAAATCTGAGAATATTAATTTGAATCGGAGGGAGTAGCTCATTCAGGCCCTCTTTAGCATAGAACATTTTAATTCAGTCTTTTCAGGGTCAGGTACTGCTGACCACAACCTAGCAAAATTTTAGAAAGGAGCCCATGGAGCATAGCCAGGAACATATTAGTTCGGCCTTTTACGGGTCAGCGGACTACTGAGCATAGCCTAGTGAAATTTGAGAATGAAGCCCATGGAACATAGCATATGGAATATAACCCACGTAGAGCAATAGCCAAACTCTTTTTAATTTAGCCTTTTGGGTATTGCCCCCATCCCACCTCTCATAATAAAAAAACTCTGCCTACCCATGTTTTTAAGAAAATACCTCATTATGTAGCATTTTATAAATTGAGATGCCAGGAGCGCTGCCCTTTTATATTTTAAAAGAGATAAACATAGACACACAAATATTTTAAGAAGACTAATAGAGAAGTTGTAGTACTAATAAAAGTTTAATGATATTTTTTCTATAAATATCTTTGTTGTAGTGGAAACACACTCAGTTTACGTTTATTTGTTTTAAGGTCTTTTGTTTGAATCGCCTTTGTGTGTGTGTGTATTGGGTTTACATTTTTTCTTCTAGCAATATCGCATTACGGAGAGGATGACATCACGGACCCACCAGCATGCAGCGTCCCTGGATTTTGTTTTCAGGGTTAGTTTGAAAAAAAATTAAATACTTTTACAGAGAGGCTCGCATCGGGGACCCACCAGACAGAACATACAAGGCTGCATTGGGGACCCACAAGCCAGAACATGCCAGAGAGGCTGACATAAGGGCCCCAGCAGTAAGACCATACACGGCTGCCATAGTGAAAATAGCGGACGTGGCCAAAAAAATCCATCATACACATGTTGCACTTATAGAGAAGCTGACATGTCGGACCCAGCAACCCCAAGCATAGCTCATGAAATTAGCCTATCAACCCCAAGCATAGCCCAATACCTTCTAATTCGGCCTTTTCATGGTCTTGTGGCCACCGACCATAGCCCATTCAATTTAGGAGTGAGCCCATGGAATATAAGCCATGATGAATAGGGCATCCGCCCCGAGTTAGCCTAGAACCTTTTTAATTTGGCATTATTGAGCATTTTTTGTACCCTGAGGCTGACATCTGGGACCCGAAAAAATAGTCCAACATACACACGTTTCTTTCAAATAGAGGCTGTCAGCTGGGACCCAGCATAGACACGTTTCCTGCATAGAGGTGGTTGACATCTGGGACCCAGCAAGTTCCCAAGGTCAAAACAACGAACATGGCCAAAAAAGTCCATCAAACACACGTTTCATTTACAGAGAGGCTGATATGTGGGACCCAGCAGCGCGACCTTATACAGATGCTGCATCGAGCAACGTAGCCAGTTCGAAACAGGGAGGCGCGAGCGAGAAAAAAGTTCAGCATGTACACGTTTCTTGTAATGAGAGGCTAAAATGGGGGACCCAGTAGCATGAGAAAACGACAGATTTATTGAGCAACGCTATCTAGTTCAGAACATGGTAGCGCTAGAGAAGAAAAAAATTACATCATACCCACGATTCTTCTAATGTGAGGCTGACATAAGGGACCCACCAACCTGAATAAACGACTGATGCAGTGAGCAACGCTATCAAGTTCGAAACTCGAAGGCGCGATAGAGGGTAAAAAATCCATCATACACACGTTTCTTCTAATGAGAGGATGACATGTGGGGCCTAGCAGCATGATTAAATGGTAGATGCATCGAACAACGCTATAAAGTTCAGAACAGGGTAGCGCGTGCGAAGGAAAAAAATCCATCGTACACACGTTTCTTCTAATGAGAGGATGACATGTGGGGCCCAGCATTGTGATTAAACTGTAGATGCATCGAACTGCGCTATCAAGTTCAGAACAGGGTAGCGCAAGTGAAGGAAAAAAATCCAGCATACACACGTTTCTTCTAATGAGAGGATGACATGTGGGGCTCAGGAGGTTGGTTAAACGGTAGATGCGTCGAGCAGCGCTATCAACTTCGGAACGGGGTAGCGCTAGCGAAGGAAAAAGTTCCATCATACACACGTTTCTTCTAATGAGAGGATGACATGTGGGTCCTAGGAGGTTGATTAGATGGTAGATGCATCGAGCAGCGCTATCAACTTTAGAACAGGGTAGCGCGAGCAAAAGAAAAAAATTCCATCATACACACAATCCTTCTAATGAGAGGCTAACATGTGCGACCTAGCAGCCTGACTAAACAGCAGACACATCGAGCAACGTTATCGAGTTCAAATCAGGGAGGCGTGACCAAAAAGTATGGTCTGCTAGAGACACTGACGTCTGGGACCCACACGCCTCAAAATACCGGTGAGTCAACATCGCACGAGGAAATGAAAATCTTGCTTCTGCCACGCGTTGGCCGAGCTTCCTCCACGTTTTTAGCGGATCCGTCATAGTAGAGGGCCGTGAAACCGGAAAAAAATGTTTTCCATCGGACATGGCCGAGCAGAGAGTTTCGTCGCGGAAGACGCGCCTTCTACGATGACCGTCAGGCCAAGTCGTTGCGGAGGGAAACTTTTCTTGTAGTGTACATCAATAACAAAGAACATTACTATGAACGCACGCATGAGCGTGAAGCCACAAGAGGACTATGGGTTCAATCTTCTAGACGTACCAGTTGGTATGCACGTCCTGGAAATTGAACACCGTCTTAACAAAATAGAGAAGTACCAGAAAGAAGAACTCGTCCACAGGGAGATCGTGTGCAAGTGCCTCTTGGATCTTGGAGGCAAGAAGGAACTCAATGACATGATGAGAAAAGTTACTGATGGTATGTATCTCTTGCGTTTGGATATGTAGAAGTGTCTTCAACGCATATCTTCCCTAGAAAGGACAAACAAGAAGCTTCGAGTGTTACTCTCCAACAGAGCCTCTTCACCATGAAGCACGCCACGATATCAAATAATTGCAAGGGATTATTTGATCCATCCAGCTAGACTCCTAGGGGGATCTGTGAGAACCTTGTAATATATCTTACAGTTTTAGCATGTTTACTTTTCTGCACGCATGGTTAGGTTTAAATTTCCGAATTTGCATTAGTTGCATCAACTTTGAGTTCACTTTGTTCAAAAGAAGAATTATATTTGTTGAGTTATGAGACTTTATGATAATAGAAGTTGTGTTTGGCATGATTATTATATTAGATGATTGAACTAGGTTGTGTTGGGTTCGCAGCATAGAAAACAAAAAATTCCTACGATGGGAACTATTATATGCCAAGATCTATCTATTAGATACAAGCAATGGGTGGATATGATGGGTTCGTAGCATGGAAAACAAAAATTTTCTACCGCAAGAACGAACAAAACCCAGATCTAATCTAGATAAAAGCCAAGATCTAATCTATTAGACATGTCCAACGAGATAGATAGGAACTAACCCTCGTAGATCTGAAAGCGTTAACGAGATTAGATCTCGTGGTTGATGTAGTCGATCACTTGCCTATCTCAAGATCGTGTGGACGATCCTTCCGGCGTCGCGTTCCGGCAGCGCTCCCGCAGTCGGTCAAGTTGACCCGCGTTTTGACAGCGCTTCCGCAGTCGGTCACACGTGCGGAGTCGAAGCAGACCTTCCTCTCCCTGTTCCAGCGAGCAGCGGAGGTAGTAGATCTTCTCCATGGAATCCCAGCAGCACGATGGCGTGGTGGTGGTGGTGGAGTAGAGAATTCTGCAGGGCTTCGCCTATGCCTGTGCAGAATAAAGGTGGAGGAGAGAGGCGGCAGAGATTGGGAGTTATGGGAGAGAGGGTAGAGGGGGCGCCCATGCCCATCTATTTAAGGGGGGTGAGGCGCCATGGGAGGGGGAGTCCTTGTAGGACTCCCCTTCCTCTAGGCCGGTGGATTGGGGAGTGGGGGGAGGAGTCCTCCTCCCCCACGACTCCTAGTCTTGACCCACCAAGACTCCTTGATCCCTTCCTTGGTTTTCAAGAAAACTCCAAGAAACCTTCCAGAACCTTCCGGAACATTCCGAAACCTTCTAGAACCCTCATACAAATACTCCGGAACATTTCCTAACTCAGAAAATGATCCCCAATATATGAATCCTATTCTCCGGACCATTCCAGATCTCCTCGTGATGTCCCGGATCCAATCCGAGACTACGAACAACATTCGGTCTCCAACGCTCATCTCCTATCAATAACCATCAGCGGGACCTGGAGATCCATAATGGCTCCCACATACTCAACGATGACTTCGTGATCGATTGAACCACTTACATACGAAACCAATTCCCTTTGTCACGCGATACTATACTTATCCGAGGTTTGATCATCAGCATCTCCATACCTAGTTCTACCTCGTTACTGATAAGTACTCTTTACTCGTTCCGTGATATGTCATCCCTTGTGACCCAGTCACATGCTTGCAAGCTAATTAGATGACATTCCACCGAGAGGGCCCAGCGCATATCTATCCGTCATATGGATGGAAAAATCCCAATCTTGGTCCATGTGCTTCAACACATACTTTCAGAATACCCAATGACATCTTTATGACCACCCAGTTACGAAGCGGTGTTTGATGTCATCAAAGTACCCATCTGGTGATGGTGATTAACATAACCTCATGGTCGAAGGATTAGGTTACTATGTATTTTAAAGCTTATAGAAAACGAACTTAATGACTTGATCTTATGCTATGCTTACTACGGGTGTGTGTCCATCACATCATTCTCCTAATGATATGATCTTGTTATTAACGACATCCAATGTCCATGATCAGGGAACCATGATCATCCATTAATCAACAAGCTAGTTTAACAAGAGGCTTACTAGGGACTCTTACATGTTTACAAAACACAGATGTATTAGTGTTTCCTTATAATACAATTATAGCATGGGATGTAAACATTTATCATAAACATAAATATATAATAATAAACACTTTATTATTGCCTCTTGGGCATATCTCCAACAGTCTCCCACTTGCACTAGAGTCAATAATCTAGTTAAAAACTTGTGCAGTCAACACCTATGGCTTTCTGGTGTTGTATAGACACTATTGCTAGTGGTAAACATAATCTTCAGATCTGACACTTCCAGGTCCGTGTGTATTTGCATGTCCTTGCGTCTCTATGCATTACTCATTCTCCAATGAGATGGCATTGTATAAATTTGGTCCTTTGGTGAGACCTTTAGTTCCTTCGGCTCAAAATATGTTGATATTATTGTCAGACAATATATCTTCATAGTATTAGCCCGCTAGGAACCACACCTAGTTTGATAACAAACTACTTGACGCAAATGCCCTCATTTACTGCTACAATAGTAGTCATATACTTAGCCTTTTGTTGTAGTATCTGTTACAATGTTTTAACTTTGGTACTCAACCAAATCCGTTATGGAACTTCCTTTTCATTACATTGTGCCACCCATAGTTTAAATTGAGATAAATTTAATTTGTATCTTGTGACAAAATTAGTATCAATGTAATGCTTTACAATGAACTACCTTTAACTATTTGTCACTTATACATGGTATATTCTTAGTTCTTCCAAAGCTCATAAGAATTTATTTACTATTGTCCAATGATCATCTTATGAATCATTCTGGTATATGCTCATAACATTTAGAGCATAGGACATATCTGGATGTGTACATCTCAAAGAATGATTGATCAAAATATTCTTGTCATTTCACCAAGTGTCAAAACACTTGAATCTCGTGTCAACACACTCGAATCTTGATTCAGTCCTTTCCGTGCGTCAAGAACCTTTCTTGTTGTTTCCATATTGAACTCATTCAACGTCTTATCTATGTACATTCGGAAAAAACATATTAGCGCCTCAATCTATCCATATAGACATTGATGCCTAATTCTTGGGTTATGCCTAAGTCTTTCATCGAAATGAAATTCTTAACCTGTGTCAATACAAGATACATCATTTCCAATCAACAATATGTCCTCTACATAATGTATTAGAAATATGTCTCAGCGCTCCCACTTAATTTCTTGCAAATGCAAGCATCTTCATCATCTCCAATGAATTTAAACTCTTTTAACAGTTTCATCATGGTGAAGATTCCAACTCCGCTATGCTTACTTCAACTATTGAAGTTTAGCATACTCTTTTACCATCCTTTGAATTAACAAAACCCTTTGGATCGTGTCATGTACACGTCCTAGGTAACCATTCTATTAGAAGAACTTGTTTTGTTTGTTCAACTACCATATACCAAAATATATGTAGTGGTTGCTACATTAATCCGTCCAGACTAAATATCGCTATGAAAGATCAAATCTTATCATAGTCAATTCCTTGAACATTGTCGTAAACTCTTTCCGACATGTCGACTATTTCATAGATTTGAAACATCCATGTCTATTTCTTTATAGATCCAAACACGACCGATAGGCTTCATGCCCTTCCGGAGGGTCTTCAAAGTTCAGAAACTTGATTTCTCGTGTATGGAAGCTATCACGGATTCCATGACTTCTAGTCATTTTATGGAGTCAGGGCCCATCATCGCTTCTTTGCATGTAGTCGGTTCATGATTGTCAAAACAATAACGACTTGCTTATCAAATCTTACTATTTGATTCTTACCGACCCACACGGTTCTATAGGAACTCTAATCTCCGAGATCACACCTTTTGTAATCATGAGAGCCATGAGCATTGTGGCCGCCACCGGGACACTTTCCGGCGCTGCGCTACTTAGCACATATAGCTAAGGTTCAACAACCTTATCAAAGTTCTATTGTCCTCCCACTTAACTTTTCACGAAAATTTCCTTCTCAAGAAACTTGACTTTCCAAGTAACAAACTCTTTTGTCCTCAGTGTTATGGAGAAATTCCCAAAAAATTCTTTGGGATAACCTACAAAGACGTGCTTATCCGACTTTGGTTGTAAACATTTTACTTATGCATAACATACCAAAATTTAAGAAAAGACAATTCGGGTTTTATCCCAAACCATAACTCATATGGTGTCATTTCAACGGATCATGATGGTGCTCTTTCCAGTGTAAAAGCGGTAGTCACTAAAGCTTTAGTTTTTAAAAACATAATGGCAGTTTTATAAATGACACCTTTGATCTTACCATCTCAAACATGGTTTGATTTTATCTCTCGAATATGCCATACTCCTATGGTTTATCGGGAAACACAAATCATAGAACAATTCCTCAAGTCTTAGGTGTTTTTGCTAAACATGTAACTCAAATATCATCCTTTATGATCGAATCATAAACTCTTTATTTTCTTGTTACAATGTTTTTCAACTTCATCTTGAAAGTCTTTGAACAACTTTCAAATGTTTCATACTTCCTCCTTATTAAGTAAATATACAGATATATTCACTCAAATTTTCGGAGAAAGCACATGAAGCAAAAAGATCCATCGCATATGGCTACGCATAATGGACTATGCACATCAGCATGCACAATTTCCAATAAGCTAGTCATCCGTTCCTCTCTGGCCTATGGACGGAGTTTCAATTATCTCGAGGAAAGTCTCACATGCGTCAATTGATCAAAATCAAAGACTCCAAAATTCCATCAATATGGAGTTTCTTCATGTTTTCTTTCAAATATAATTTAAAAAGCGATGTCACTTCATAAGTGATCTTTCAATCATTTGTCTTGTGACATTTTAGCAATAGTGTTTATGGATGTGATTTCTCCCACAAGACTTGTAAAAGTTCACCCATCCTTTATGGAATACGGCAATTATTTGAACAACCTTTTGTCGTCATAATACCTGATCAAAATAACAATTATTGAAACAAATCTTGAAGGCAAGCTTTGATGTTAACGAGCAACACAACAACCCTTTGTTTGTTTTCGATGAACATCATCACATATTCTCTTGCTAGTTACTTAGGCCATTGCAGTTCATGAATTGTGTTGTCCTGTATGACACTTCATACCAACCAATTCGGTATCCAATACCGGAGAACCATATTGTTTAACAAGCAAGGAATACAACCATAACATTTATATCTTCTATATGCTTAAGTTGGACATCTCCAACCTTTTATTTTCTGCCAAATATTTTATAGATTCTCTTTCAGCAATTCCTTTTCTTTTAAAAGAATCTATCAACATCAATAGTGGTGTCATTCACATGACACATAGTACAAAGTGTGTATAGTCAAATACCAATACCTTTGGACTTGCACTTTGAAGTGGATCACCTTCATCAAATGTTTGGCATTCTTTCAAAATTCCATTCTTTAGTAATCTTTTAGTGTAGTAAACATTTTACTTACATCTTCTACTCATCCTTATCATGACAACTTTCATGATCAAGTTGCTATAGCTTATAAAGGTGAAATGCGAGTATAATGTTTCTTTTTCAAAAACTTTTGGAGGATTAGGACGACTAGCGTCTCCAACCTTCACAAATTCTCATCAAATATGAGGACGTATACTCTATCATGTTGTAACCAACACATTGTTTTAGATATCGCAATACCTTTCACATATGATGGTTTCTGAAACATTGCTTTCAGCTCTTAGATAAACTTGACATTAAAACAATCTTTTGAGTATCAAGAATCATAGAGGCAAACATGATACATTAGATACTAACATTGGAATTCTTACTCTTGATTTAATACTACTTATTAAACTTTATGGAGTAAATAGAGTTTGCTGAAAGTTTGCAATAGGACTTATAAATTTTAAATTGACATTCAAAACAATACGATACCAGTTCGTAAAGTAAATATCCAGAATTTCTGTAGTTCCACTATCTCAACTATAACTAAGCGTAAGGTGGTGAACGGATGCCAATGACTACAACAAACTATGCAAATTCACTTTGATTCGTGTTTATGATAAATTGAGTTCGACTAATCTAAATTACAAATGAACTCCCACTCAAAACAACATCCCTCAAGTTGTTTTAGTGATTACATGAACCAAATCCACTACACCAAGTCCGATCATCACGTGAGATGATGTAGCTTTAAAGGCGAACAATCAACATGTTCATCATATCATCCATATGACTCATGCTTTACCTTTCGGTATTGCGTGTTCCGAGACCATGTCTGTACATGCTAGGCTCGTCAAGGTTAACCTTAGTTTCCGCATGTGCAAATCTGGCTTGCACCCGTTGTATGCACACGTAGAGTCTATCACACCCGATCATCACGAGATTCTTCGAAACGACGAGTCTTAGCAACGGTGCCAACTAAGGATGAACACTTTATTACTTGAAATTTAGTGAGAGGGATCATCTTATAATGCTACCGTCGCGATCTAAACAATACAAGATGCATAAAGGATTAACATCACAGGCAATTCATAATAAGTGTGATATGATATGGCCCTTTCTTCTTGCGCCTTTGATCTCCATCTCCAAAGCACGAACATGATCTCCATCATTACCAGCATTGCGTCAAGGTCAGTGGCGCCGCTTCATGGTTGTCCATCATCACTAGTAACTATTACAACTACTTGGAATAAAGCTATTACAAGATGAATAGACACGCAGGTCTTAACAGAATTAAAGACAACCATTAGGCTCCTGCCGGTTGCCATACTACAACAAGGATCATTGCATACATCAAATACAATCATAATCACATGATGGCCATATCACATCACAAAACCCCTGCAAAAACAAGTTAGACGCCTCTAATTTTCTTTGCAATTTTTACGTGGTTTGGGGCTTTCGCATAAGACCGATCTTACCTACGAACAAGAACCACAATGTTGATACAAGTGTTGTCAGATGCTCATTGTAAATTGAATATTAACTATGGTGGGAGAGACAGACACCCGCAAAGCCACTTGTGCAAAGCAAGTTGCACGTCAAGCGTGGAGCAAGTCTCATGTACGATGACATGTAATGTTAGCCCGAGCCGCTTCATCCCACCATGCTGCAAGATGCAAAGTACACGCTAAGACACCGACAACAAAAGCATCAACGCCCACAAAACCATTGTGTTCTACTCGTGCAATAGATCTACGCATAGATACGGCTTTGATACCACCGATGGGTTCGTAGCATGGAAAACAAAAAATTTCTACCGCAAGAACGAACAAAACCCAGATCTAATCTAGATAAAAGCCAAGATCTAATCTATTAGACATGTGCAACAAGATAGATAGGAACTAACCCTCGTAGATCCGAAAGCGTTAACGAGATTAGATCTCGTGGTTGATGTAGTCGATCACTTGCCGATCTCAAGATCGTGTGGACGATCCTTCCGGCGTCGCGTTCCGGCAGCGCTCCCGCAGTCGGTCAAGTTGCCGATCCTTCCGGCGCCGCGTTTTGACAGCGCTTCCGCAGTCGGTCACACGTGCGGAGTCGAAGCAGACCTTCCTCTCCCCGTTCCAGCGAGCAGCGGAGGTAGTAGATCTTCTCCACGGAATCCTAGCAGCACGATGGCGTGGTGGTGGTGGTGGTGGAGTAGAGAATTCTGCAGGGCTTCGCCTATGCCTGTACAGAAGAAAGGTGGAGGAGAGAGGTGGCAGAGATTGGGAGTTATGGGAGAGAGGGTGGAGGGGCGCCCCTGCCCCTCTATTTAAGGGGGTTGAGGCGCCATGGGAGGGGGAGTCCTTGTAGGACTCCCCTTCCTCTAGGCCGGCGGATTGGGGAGTGGGGGGAGGAGTCCTCCTCCCCCACGACTCCTAGTCTTGACCCACCAGGACTCCTTGATCCCTTCCTTGGTTTTCAAGCAAACTCCAAGAAACCTTCCAGAACCTTCCGAAACATTCCGAAACCTTCTAGAACCCTCATACAAATACTCCGGAACATTTACTAACTCAGAAAATGATCCCCAATATATGAATCCTATTCTCCGGACCATTCCGGATCTCCTCGTGATGTCCCGGATCCAATCCGAGACTCCGAACAACATTCGGTCTCCAACGCACATTCCATATCTACTTAAAACAACTTCGAACCTTAAGTGTGTCACCCTACGGTTCGTGAATATGCAGACATGACAGAGACACATCTCCTATCAATAACCATCAGCGGGACCTGGAGATCCATAATGGCTCCCACATACTCAACGATGACTTCGCGATCGATTGAACCACTTACATACGAAACCAATTCCCTTTGTCACGCGATACTATACTTATCCGAGGTTTGATCGTCAGCATCTCCAAACCTAGTTCTACCTCGTTACTGATAAGTACTCTTTACTCGTTCCGTGATATGTCATCCCTTGTGACCCAGTCACATGCTTGCAAGCTAATTAGATGACATTCCACTGAGAGGGCCCAGCGCATATCTATCCGTCATATGGATGGACAAATCCCAATCTTGGTCCATGCGCTTCAACACATACTTTCAGAATACCCAATGACACCTTTATGACCACCCAGTTATGAAGCGGTGTTTGATGTCATCAAAGTACCCATCCGGTGATGGTGATTAACATAACCTCATGGTCGAAGGATTAGGTTACTATGTATTTTAAATCTTATAGCAAACGAACTTAATGACTTGATCTTATGCTATGCTTACTACGGGTGTGTGTCCATCACATCATTCTCCTAATGATATGATCTTGTTATTAACGACATCCAATGTCCATGATCAGGAAACCATGATCATCCATTAATCAACAAGCTAGTTTAACAAGAGGCTTACTAGGGACTCTTACATGTTTACAAAACACACATGTATTAGTGTTTCCTTAAAATACAATTATAGCATGGGATGTAAACATTTATCATAAACATAAAGATATAATAATAACCACTTTATTATTGCCTCTTGGGCATATCTCCAACAGGATATACATCCATAGAGAACATACCTTTGTAGACTGACAAAGCTTTGTTAACGAGATGGAACTCATGGATGATGTAGTCGAACGTTTAGCGATCTCAAGATCGTGTAGAAGTCCTAGCACCGCAAATCAGCAGTGCATCCGTCCTCGCACACACGTTCAGGCCACCGAACAACCTCCACCTCGCTCCAGCGATCCAATAGAAGCAGCAAATCCTTACAGCCGAAATACCATCAGGAACATGTACCTCGCTAATCCGAGTCCATGGGGGAATAATTCTAGAGGGGGAGAGAGATCCTTCACGAGGAGGCGTGAGTATGAAGGAGTGAGAGGGGCGCCTTTTATAGAAGGTTGGGGGTGCCCCTCCCCATGGCCGGCGCCCCATGGGGGTGCCCCTTCATCTCCCTCATTCATAACGGATTGGATATCACAGTACATCGTCCACTACAAACCATACATAAGGTCTTACACAAATAAGGATCTCATGATCCAGTCTTAATACAATAAGCAGCGGAAATAAAAGATAAGCGTAGCGGTGGGGTCCATCTTCAGGGGCACAGGCAATGCTGACGAAGGCAGATAATCCTAGTTATCATAGCCGTCCTGCTGGCCATCATCTTGATAGTCTCCTTCATAGTCTGGCCATGATAATAGCCAGGGACAAAAGCCATGAGTACTCTTTAAGTACTCGCAAACTACCACTAACAAGTATCATAAATCTAAGTTAAAGTGCTAAATCTAAGTTTACCTATACAGTTAAGTTTGAAACCTAAGCTGAGTTCTGAAGCAAAGAAAGATAAAGTAAAATTCTAGAATCACTTAAGTTGGGAAGCTATTGTCATAAACACAACCCTATTGTGGTCAAGTCAAGATTCATCATTCATTTCAAGTGATTTGGAAAACATCTGACAACGAAACAGTATGGCATTCCAACTGTCCATAACCGCGGACGCGGTTATTCGAATAGTTTGACACTCTGCAGAGGTGGTACACTTTCACCACAAGATTCGATACATCTGTCAGGGGTAGCCCTGAATCATCATACTTAGTATGCAGATAATCAAACAAAACCTTCCCTATAAACACCCTAGTATAAGCACCTCTCCTATGAGCATGGCCTCCCAACCATGACCATCTGTCATCTTGGGCACTTCATAGGTGGACATCATGAGAGGTAGCCTCAGCTCAAACCTCTCCCGCGAGGGAACTAATACTAATGCATATAAATTTCTAGCTAAGCCTTACCCAATTCAGGTAGTGTGGTTGTACGGTAAATTTGGAATGGTATCGCATCCGAATCCAACCATCAGTTTTATAAAAAGGTTAAGGCTCATGCCTCAACATTTTCATCATCATCAACCATTTGTGTTTCTTAACACATGTCAAAACATCTCAATAGAATGACTCATCATTCCAAGGTTTTCATAATTCATTTTCACCAAGTGTTCCCATCTAAAGTGACTAAAGTTTTGATCTACTCCAAACTACTAAGTTAAGAGTGTTCACTAAGGTAGAAAAGATGGGTTCAATCTCATGCCATAGAATGACATCTAAAGCTTAGCTAAATAGGTCAAATTTTATACTTTTTATGGTGCCTTCAAAAACAAGTAAAGAACTTTGTGTAAACTAAGGGAGGTAAAACCTGTAAATAAGACTTGGGGTAGTAATAGTCAAAGGGGTGTGATCAAAGCATGCCTAAGGCATCTTTGCTAAACCATCTAGTTTGATCCTAGATTGCTAAGCACTAAACTTGCAAGTGTTAGCTTGCATTATTAATGGTGGCTTGCAACTTGGATAGTGCTAGCTTGCTAATAGTAGCTTGCCTTGGGTAGTGTAGTGGTTGAAGTTTTCTTCTTCTTCTTGGTAGAACTCCTCCTCCTCGAAAGCTTGGTCGGTACTATCGTCTATAAATACATACGGAACACACAATCACCAAACAATACTTAACTATGCTAAGTAGCATTCTAGGACACACATTTGATGATCTATTATCATCACAAGCATCACAAGTTTAAATCACTAGTTTCATCTTTTTAATTTAGAAAAGTAATTTCTACTCATTGAAAAATTAACTAAGATTTAATATTCACCACTTAAATATGGGATAATGTTGACACATGTCATCACCACATATTCTAACATGTGGGAATGATATTTAAAGGTTGGATCAATATTACTATGGTTTAAGTTTATTATTTAATGATTTAATGTGACTAGAAATGCCTATATAGCATTATTTTGGTACTAGTCCAAAGTCACTGCATGTAAACCTTAATATTATTACATATTCAGATAGGTATGATGAAATGTGATTTTTGAGAGTTGGAATCAACTCCAAACCTATCTTAGTTGATTTTATAAAAATGTTGCAAGTTCCAAGAGCTTCTGTATTGTTATTTTTACTAGGAGATATCTATAAATCTAATTGATTTAAATCCAACGGCCTTGGATAGACCATTTTAATACCTTTCAGGCAAAATTTGTTTCATGCAATTTGGATTTGTAAAACTCCCAGAATTGAATTTTAAACTAGTGGACAGAAACTAGATTCAACTTAAAAAGAAAAATCAAATTTTGAATGGCTGGGCTAGCGCGGGAAAGAACATGGGCCGGCCCAGTGGCGCTCCGCGGCGCGGGGCTCAGCTGACAGGGGGTCCCGCTTGTCAGCGGCACTTAACACGCGAAACTGTACGCGCGGTGTGGGCCGTAGGATTAGAAGTGGGATTTACGGCTGCGGGGCGTCGTCGACGACAAACGGGTCGCCGGCGAGAGGTGGGTGAGGTTCAGTGAGAGGTGGGGAGTGAGTGGGTGTGGAGAAATGGTGCTGGGGAGCCCGGTTTATATAGGCCCGACGGTGAGACCGAAGGGTGTGGGTAGGCGACTCCGGCCAGGGCGGCACAGGGGGCTAGCGACGTGGCTCGAGGTAGGGGGCGGTGGCCTGTCTCCTGGCGGTGCACTGAGGCTTAAATGCGTGGCAAGGCGGGCTCTGTGCTGGTCGTGCGCGTCACGCGCTCTGGGCGGCAGAGGCGGCGGGTCCGACGGTGAGCGGTGGCTGGGGTGCATTGGGCGGCCAGCGGGGGTGTCTAGGGTGTTCCCTAGGTCATGGCGGAGCGATAGGCGCGGGCTGCGGCCGAGGGGTGGTCTGTGTACGCGGGGACAGAGCGTGCTCTGCGGGCGGCATCAACATGGTCGACCAGCTCCGGGCGTGGCGGTTCCTGGCCGCTCTACTCTCTGTCTCTGGGCTGGGGCTGGTTGGATGGTGGCGGTGGACCACAAGCGAGCGTGTAGACATGGCGAGAGAGGGGAAGCGGTCTGTTGCTACGAGTGCATGGTCGGCCGGTGAGGGGTGGCTCGGCATGGCAATGCAGTGCAGCTAGGAGGTAGGGGATGTGCTGGTGTTGGTCTGGTTAGGCTTGAGGGAGACAAGAGTGATCAAAGCACTCCAATTTGCTAGACAAGATCAAGCCCAAAACAGTGACAGTTAGGCCACTTGGATCTTGCCCACAAAGTGTTTGATGAAATGGCCGAAAGAGAAAAACTTTTGAATTTAGAGTTCAAAATTTTTGGGTGTTCTACACTAGTGCTAGGTAGTCTCTGGTTGCAAGGGTTTTGAAAGTGGATCTCAAATAGATGTTTTTGAAATAGGGGTGATCTATGCATATGCATTGGATTCAATTTTCAAATGCCAATTAAAATAAGTAAAAGAATGTTTTTAGCAGATCAAAATGTGGGCCTTGGTACCTCATAATGTGTAGTAGCAAGGGGTGCAAAGATCATGAATTGTTTTTGTTAAGAAATGAGTGCTAGGAACACTCAAAGTAGTGTAGTGGATTAAAATGGCCAAAATGACCATTCTTCCTTTTTAATTGTTTTTGATTTGATTTTCTTTGGAAAAAGTTTAGGAATGATGTAGATGATGTTTAAATCACCTATGAAACATTTTACAAGTAATGGATCATAGAATCATGGCAATTCAAATCAATTCCTAATTTAAATGCACATACACATGAATGCTTTCTTTTTTTAATTTGGAAAAGTTTTTGTTAACCCCAAATTTGATGATTTAGGTCTTGATAAGCTTGGATTGAAGTTTTGGGATGTTACAAACCTTCCCCCCTTAAACAAAATCTCGTCTCGAGATTTACAAAGAAAAACTAGGAACTAAAGAGATCTGGGAACTCTGTCCTGATGTAATCTTCTCGCTCCCAAGTAGTTTCCTCCTCGGTATGGTTGCTCCACTGAATTTTGAGAAACTTGATACTCCTGGTCCTAGTGGTTCTGTAGGCTTCTTCTAAGATACAGATGGGTACTTTTCTATAGGTCAAGTCATTGTTGATTTCCACCGCTCTGTGATCGATGTTCTTGAAAACTTCGGTCTTCTTGGGCACTTCCAAACATTTTCAAAGTAACGAGATATCGAACACATTGTGGATGGCTGACATCTCTTCAGGCAGTTCCAGTTGATACGATACTTCTCCTCGACGGTTCAGAATCTTGAAGGGCCCGATATATCTGGGGGCTAACTTTCCTTTCACACTAAAGCGTTGGGTCCCCTTCAATGGTGACACCTTGAGATACACAAAATCTCCTACATTGAAAGTCAGGTCTCTCCTTCTCTTGTCAGAATAACTCTTCTGTCTAGATTGGGCGGTCTTGAGGTGCTCACGGACTTTGTGAACTTTCTCTGCTGCTTCTCAGAGAATGTCAGGTCCAAAGATCTGACTCTCTCCTACTTGCGACCAATTCAAAGGGGTACGACACTTTGTTCCGTATAGGAATTCAAATGGTGCCATCTGCAAACTAGCTTGATAACTGTTGTTATATGAGAATTCTGTGAAAGAAAGGCAGTCTTCCCATTTTGATCCGTATTCCAACAAACAAGCTCTAAGCATATACTCTAGGATCTGGTTGACTCTCTCAGTCTGCCCATCAGTTTGTGGATGATACGATGTGCTGAAGTTCAACTTGGTTCCTAATCCTTCCTGAACTTTCTGCCAAAATCTTGAGGTAAACTGGGTTCCTCGATCTGATACTATGGTCTTGGGGGTTCCATGCAAACTAACAATTCTAGCAATGTATAGCTCTGCTAACTTTGCACTCTGGTAAGTTGTGTTGACAGGTATAAAGTGGGCTACCTTGGACAGTCTATCAACTATGACCCAAATTGAGTCATTTCCCCTACTAGAAGTAGGTAAACCGGTGATAAAGTCCATTTCGACGGAATACCATTTCCATTCTGGAATCTGCAATGGTTGCAACAGTCCTGCAGGTCTCTGATGCTCTGCCTTGACTCTTTGACAGATGTCACACTTGGCGATGTAGCTTCTGATCTCTCTCTTCATCTTGTGCCACCAAAATTGCTCCTTCAAATCCTGATACATCTTTGTTCCTCCGGGGTGGATAGAATAAAGAGTATCATGAGCTTCCTTCATGATAACTTCCTCCAGCTCCGAATCTGCCGGCACACAGATACGTCCTTTGTACCACAGTACACCTTCTTCGTCTTTAGTGAATCCAGGTACTTTTCCTGTACCAATACGACGTTTGATTCCGTCGATACTTTCATTCCCCTTCTGGGCTTCCTTGATTTGGCTAATCAAAGTGGGTTGAAGTTCAATGCTAGCTAAGAATCCTTTGCTAACTAATTCAGTCCTGAACTGTTCCAACTCTTCATACAAACTTGGTTGCTTTTCCTTGATCATGGTGTTTAGCCTACACGGCAATCTGCTAATAGCATCCGCTACCACATTGGCTTTGCCGGGGTGATAGTGAATGTCAAGGTCATAGTCCTTGATTAACTCTATCCATCTCCTTTGCCTCATATTCAGCTCCTTCCGAGTGAAGATATATTTTAAGCTCTTGTGATCTGAGTAAATCTCACAGCGATTACCCATCAAATAATGACGCCATGTCTTCAATGCTAGAACCACGGCTGCTAGCTCAAGATCATGGGTCGGATAGTTCTGCTCATGCTGCTTCAGTTGTCGAGACAGATACGCGATAACTTTGCCTTCTTGCATCAACACACATCCGAGACCAATCTTGGATGCGTCACAATACACGTCAAACGGCTTCTTGATGTCTCGCATGACCAATATTGGGGCTGATATCAATCTCTTCTTTAGATCCTGGAAACTGGCTTCACATTTGTCTTTCCATTCAAACTTCTTGTCCTTCTTCAACAATTGGGTCATGGGTGGGGCGATGCTTGAGAATCCTTCTACGAACTTGTACTAATATCCCGCCAATCCGAGAAATGCACGGACTTGGGTTTGAGTGGTTGGGGCTTCCCATTCTTCGACATCTTTGATCTTGGCGGGATCGACAGAGACTCCTCCGGCAGACACAATATGTCCTAGGAATCCTACTTCCCTCAGCCAAAACTCACACTTGCTGAACTTGGCATATAACTGATGCTCTCTCAGGGTTTCTAGGATAACTCTTAGATGATGCTCATGCTCTTCTTCTGACTTGGAGTAGATAAGAATGTCGTTGATGAACACAACTACAAACTTATCCAGGAAATTCATAAATATCTTATTCATGAGATTCATGAAATAAGCAGGGGCATTGGTTAATCCAAAAGACATAAAGGTATACTCGTATAAACCATAGCGAGTAGTAAAGGCGGTCTTCGGAATATCCATTGCACGAATCTTAAGTTGGTGATAACCAGTCCTAAGATCAATCTTTGAGAATACCTGAGCTCCGGTCAACTGATCAAATAGATCCTCTATCTTTGGCAAGGGGTACTTGTTCTTGATGGTGACATCATTCAACTTTCTGTAATCTGTGCACAGACTGTTATGTCCATCTTTCGTGTCGATGAATAACACTGGTGATCTCCATGGCGATGCGCATGGTTGAATCAAGCCTTTCTCTAACATGGCATCCAACTGCTTCTTCAGTTCCACTAACTCTGAGGGGTTCATGTTATAGGGTCTCTGAGCTATAGGTCCGGTTCCGGGGATTAGTTCGATAATGAACTCAATATCCCTATCCGGGGGCATACTTGGCAATTCATCTGGGAATACGTCAGGGTATTCACAGACTACTCTGACTTGGTCAATGGTAGGCAAGGCTACACTCTTGTTGCACTTGAATTGATGGGGTAAGGTTTCAGAGATATGTTCTACTGTTACTCCAGAACTACTGGTCATGGTGATGGGTTTCTTAGCACAGTCTATCAGTCCTTTATGCCTTGACATCCAGTCCATACCTAGTACTACTTCCAATCCTTTGGTTCCAAGTACAATTAGGTTGGCACAAAAATCTATCCCATGTATTCTGATAGGTACAGCTTTGCAAATTTTTCTAGCTTTGGTTGTTGAACCGGGGATTTGAACTATCATGACATGCTTCAGGTTGGTTGGACGAATCTTACTAGTGCATGCAAATTCTTCAGTGACAAATGAATGCGATGCCCCAGAATCAAACAATACTCTTGCTAAAACTGAGTTGACAGAAAACATACCCAACACTACATCTGGCGCTTCCTGGGCTTCTTCTGTGTTCATGTGGAAGAGACGGCCATTGCGGTTGTGAGGGTTCCCTAGGGAAAATCTCCTTCCTGGTTGAACACGACGCTGCTGCTGAGCTGGGGCATTCACATTGGCATTGGCTGCAGTCTTCTTGGGACACTCATTGGAGTAGTGACCCTTCACTCCACACTTGAAACAAGTGATCTGGGACTTGTCCTTGACTGCGACAAGCACAACATTGCTACCAGTTCTAGGTGCAGTGTTGTTGTTGTTGTTCTTGGGAGGTGAACGGTTGAAATTGTTGGCATTGCCAGAGTTGTGGTTATTTCCTCCGGGCTTCCCATTGCCTCCGCTACGGTTGGGGTAGCTTGGGCGAGACGTTGGGGGTCGGTTGTTCCTGGGTGCATATCCTGGTGAAGGGTTGGGACGGTACTTCTGATGACTACTGGATCTAGACTGCTACATCATACGATGCTTGCAGTTGTCGTTTTCTTGGTTAATCTTCCCTTCCATCTGAATGGCAGAGTCGACTAGATCTTCGAGATCCTGAAAAAGGATGTTGACGAGGATAGTCTGCATCTCATCATGCAGTCCGTTCAAGAATCTCTCCTTCTTGTTGGCCTCCGTGTTGATCTCATCAGGTGCATATCTGGCAAGTGATAGGAATCTGTCACGGTACTCCACCACAGTCAATCTTCCTTGCTTCAATTCGCAGAACTCATCTCTCACTCTGTTGACTAGTCCCTGCGGCACGTGGGTGCGGCTGAACTTGACTTTGAATGCTTCCCATGTCATAACTTGACCATGGTTCATATTGCGGATGCTATTCCACCAAGCTCTTGCATCTCCTGCCAGATACTGGGTGGCGAAGAGAACTTTCTCATTTTCATCAACTGCTGCAACTTCTAAGTTGTTTTCCATGGTCTGTAACCAGTCATCAGCATCTAGTGGGTTTTCAGAGGTGCTAAAGATTGGGGGATTGGTATTCTGGAAGTTCTTCAGCTTGGATCCTTGATGATCCTGATTTCCATGCCCTTGGTTGTTGAGAGCCATGTGGGTGGTCTGTTGAAGTGTTGCTAAGTTGGCTTGGCGTTCTGCCCTGCTTGCTTCCCGGTCGGCGATGAGATTCTGCAAGATCTGCAGCATTGGGTCTTGCGATGAGCTGCTCCCTCCTTGGTTTCCATGAGTCATCTGAAGATTGAGATGGATATAGAGGTAAGAGGGAAATTCTACGGTTCATGGTTTTTGTTTTTCAAAGCTAAAACTTTGAGTTAGACTTAGGTTTTTCAACTAACTCCATTTTTATTCATGCAAGCAAGCACACGATACAACACACACCACAACAATCAAAGGGAAAACAGATGGTTTGAAGAACCATTCTGCAAGCTACGATACAATGAGACCGATACATCTCATGCTACGACAGTACCCTACTGCTTCTACTCATCGTTGATGAAGTCGGAGTCATCATCATCAGTGTAGAAGTCCACGGCATCCTCCGCCAGAAAATCATCATCATTGCTAAGGTAAGAATCCATGTCTCCTTGGATGTCTTCACCCTCATCTTCTTCTTCCTTGGTGGCAAGCTGAGCTTCCTGCTCCTTGACGGTCTTCTCGAGGTCGGCCTCCTTCTTCGAAGACAGGCGATGGTGTGATCCTTCTTCGCAAGCTGGCGGCAAAGAGACTGGTGATCTTGGACGAGTAGTGCGAAAGTCTGGGCCTTCTGGTCGGCAATGGCACGGTTCTGGTTGGCTAACTCTCTGGCATTGTCCAGTTCCTGCTGTCTGTCGTGAAGCAGGAAGTCAAGGTTCTCCACTTGACGCCTCAACTCTGGGTGACTTGGCATCTCCATTGGCATCCCCATGAAGTCACGTCTTGCATAGTGGGCAAAACGAGTTCCTTGGATCTTGTTGACGCTGAGGGCACATAGACGTGTGAGAGCCTCATGCATTGCCATGGCTAATCCATCTAGCCAGTTGTTCTCTCTCGCGGAGAACTGAATTCTCCCAGAAGTTGGTGCTTCAATGCTTCCTCTAAGATCTGCGGTGACTAGCCACTGTAGGTCTCCTCCTGGGGGTCCTGGGAGTTGAGCTCCAAGAAACTCCGGGTGCGGGCGCCCTAGTAACTCTGACAGTGAGTCAAGATCCCTCTCGAAGATCAGATGACCTCCGTTTCCCAACTGGTAAAACTTGCTGAACTGAGTCTCCATCTATAAGAATTAAGGATGAGGAAGTTAGTGAAGTGGTCAAGTGTGTCAATTTTTAAGTAGTAGTTTAAGAATTTTGAGGAACATGAATTTTTGAGAAAGAAAGAATTCACAAGGGTAAGAGAGGAGATAGTTTTTCATAAATACTCACTTTGGTTTGGAAACTAAGTTTTTCTTTGAACGTCCATTCTAACTAGGGTCTCCTATGGTCAGGATGGCTCTGATACCAACTAGTCAACACCCGGATTTTTAATCCCAGATGCCCGTTATGCCATACCTCGCAATCCCAGGATTACCATTTTTGCGAGACATAACGGATTGGATATCACAGTACATCATCCATTACAAACCATACATAAGGTCTTACACAAATAAGAATCTCATGATCCAGTCTTAATACAACAAGCGGTGGAAATAAAAGATAAGCGTAGCGGTAGGGTCCATCTTTAGGGGCACATGCAATGCTAACGAAGGCAGATAGTCCTAGTTATCATAGCCGTCCTGCTGGCCATCATCTTGATAGTCTCCTTCATAGTCTGGCCATGATAATAGCCAGGGACAAAAGCCATGAGTATTCTGTAAGTACTCGCAAACTACCACTAACAAGTATCATAAATCTAAGTTAAAGTGCTAAATCTAAGTTTAACTATACAGTTAAGTTTGAAACCTAAGCTGAGTTCTGAAGCAAAGAAAGATAAAGTAAAATTCTAGAATCACTTAAGTTGGGAAGCTATTGTCATAAACACAACCATGTTGTGGTCAAGTCAAGATTCATCATTCATTTCAAGTTATTTGGAAAACATCTGACAACAAAACAGTATGGCCATTCCAACTGTCCATAACTGCGGACACGGCTATTCGAATAGTTTGACACTCTGCAGAGGTGGTACACTTTCACCACAAGATTCGATACATCTGTCAGGGGTAGCCCTGAATCATCATACTTAGTATGCAGATAATCAATCATAACCTTCCCTTTAAACACCCTAGTATAAGCACCTCTCCTATGAGCATGGCCTTCCAACCATGACCATCTGTCATCTTGGGCACTTCATAGGTGGACATCATGGGAGGTAGCCTCAGCTCAAACCTCTCCCGCGAGGGAACTAATACTAATGCATATAAATTTCCAGCTAAGCCTTACCCAATTCAGGTAGTGTGGCTGTATGGTAAATTTGGAATGGTATCGCATCCGAATCCAACCATCAGTTTTATAAAAGGGTTAAGGCTCATGCCTCAACATTTTCATCATCATCAACCATTTGTGTTTCTCAACACATGTCAAAACATCTCAATAGAATGACTCATCATTCCAAGGTTTTCATAATTCATTTTCACCAAGTGTTCCCATCTAAAGTGACTTCAGTTTTGATCTACTCTAAACTACTAAGTTAAGAGTGTTCACTAAGGTAGAAAAGATGGGTTCAATCTCATGCCATAGAATGGCATCTAAAGCTTAGCTAAATAGGTCAAGTTTTATACTTTTTATGCTACCTTCAAAAACAAGTAAAGAACTTTGTGTAAACTAAGGGAGGTAAAACCTGTAAATAAGACTTGCGGTACTAATAGTCAAAGGGGTGTGATCAAAGCATGCCTAAGGCATCTTTGCTAAACCATCTAGTTTGATCCTAGCTTGCTAAGCACTAAACTTGCAAGTGTTAGCTTGCATTGTTAATGGTGGCTTGCAACTTGGATAGTGCTAGCTTGCTAATAGTAGCTTGCCTTGGGTAGTGCAGTGGTTGAAGTTTTCTTCTTCTTCTTCTTCTTGGTAGAACTCCTCCTCCTCGAAAGCTTGGTCGGTACTATCGTCTATAAATACATACGGAACACACAATCACCAAACAATACTTAACTAGGCTAAGTAGCATTCTAGGACACACATTTGATGATTTATTATAATCACAAGCATCACAAGTTTAAGTCACTAGTTTCATCTTTTTAATTTAGAAAAGTAATTTCTACTCATTGAAAAATTAACTAAGATTTAATATTCACCACTTAAATATGGGATCATGTTGACACATGTCACCACCACATATTCTAACATGTGGGAATGAGATTTAAAGGTTGGATCAATATTACTTTGGTTTAAGTTTATTAGTTAATGATTTAAAGTGACAAGAAATGCCTATATAGCATTATTTTGGTACTAGTCCAAAGTCACTGCATGTAAACCTTAATATTATTACATATTCAGATAGGTATGATGAAATGTGATTTTTTAGAGTTGGAATCAACTCCAAACCTATCTTAGTTGATTTTATAAAAATGTTGCAAGTTGCAAAAGCTTATGTATTGTTATTTTTACTAGGAGACATTTATAAATCTAATTGAATTAAATCCAACGGTCTTGGATAGACCATTTTAATACCTTTCAGGCAAAATTGGTTTCATGCAATTTAGATTTGTAAAACTCCCAGAATTGAATTTTAAACTAGTGGACAGAAACTAGATTCAACTTAAAAAGAAAAATCAAATTTTGAATGGCTGGGGTAGCGCGGGAAAGAACATGGGCCGGCCTAGTGGCGCTCCACGGCGCGGGGCTCAGCTGACAGGGGGTCCCGCTTGTCAGCGACACTTAACACGCGAAACGGTACGCGCGCTGTGGGCCGTAGGATTAGAAGTGGGATCTACGGCTGCGGGGCGTCGTCGACGACGAACGGGTCGCCGGCGAGAGGTGGGTGAGGTTCAGTGAGAGGTGGGGAGTGAGTGGGTGTGGAGAAATGGTGCTAGGGAGGCCAGTTTATATAGGCTCGACGGTGAGTCCGAACGGTGTGGGCAGGCGACTCCGACGAGGGCGGCACAGGGGGCTAGCAGCGTGGCTCGAGGTAGGGGCGGTGGCCTGTCTCCTGGCGGTGCCCTGAGGCTTAAATGCGCGGCAAGGCGGGCTCTGTGCTGGTCGGGCGTGTCACGCGCTCTAGGCGGCAGAGGCGGCGGGTCCGACGGTGAGCGGTGGCTGGGATGCATTGGGCGGCTAGCGGGGGTGTCTAGGGTGTTCCCTAGGTCATGGCGGAGAGATAGGCGCGGGCTGCGGTTGAGGGGTGGTATGTGCACGCGGGGACAGAGCATGCTCTGTGGGCGGCATCGGCATGGTCGACCAGCTCCAGGTGCGGCGGTTCCTGGCCGCTCTGGTCTCTGTCTCTGGGCTGGGGCTGGTTGGACGGTGGCGGTGGACCACAGGCGAGCGTGTAGACATGGCGAGAGAGGGGGAAGCGGTCTGCTGCTGCGAGTGCATGATCGGCTGGTGAGGGGTGGCTCGGCATGGCCATGCAGTGCAGCTAGGAGGTAGGGGATGTGTTGGTGTTGGTCTGGTTAGGCTTGAGGGAGACAAGAGTGATCAAAGCACTCCAATTTGCTAGACAAGATCAAGCCCAAAACATTGATAGTTAGGCCACTTTGGTCTTGCCCACAAAATGTTTGATGAAATGGCCGAAAGAGAAAAACTTTTGAATTTTGAGTTCAAATTTTTTGGGTGTTCTACACTAGTGCTAAGTAGTCTCTAGTTGCAAGGGTTTTGAAAGTGGAGCTCAAATAGATGGTTTTTCAAATAGGGGTGATCTATGCATATGCATTGGATTCAATTTTCAAATGCCAATTAAAATAAGTAAAAGAATGTTTTTAGCAGATCAAAAGGTGGGCCTTGGTACCTCATAATGTGTACTAGCAAGGGGTGCAAAGATCATGAATTGTTTCTGTTAAGAAATGAGTGCTAGGAACACTCAAAGTAGTGTAGTGGATTGAAATGGCCAAAATGACCATTCTTCCTTTTTAATTGTTTTTTATTTGATTTTCTTTGGAAAAAGTTTAGGAATGATGTAGATGATGTTTAAATCACCTATGAAACATTTTAAAGCAATGGATAACAGAATCATGGCAATTCAAATCAATTCCTAATTTAAATGCACATACACATGAATGATTTCTTTTTTTTTTAATTTGGAAAAGTTTTTGTTAACCCCAAATTTGATGATTTAGATCTTGATAAGCTTGGATTGAAGTTTTGGCATGTTACACCCTGTCCCATTTCAGGGTAATGTGGTTACACAGGTTAATTGTTCTAGCAAGCTGCAAAGAACCGGGTGCATTTTCGTATACGTTTTTCCTCCGGTTTTCCTCCAGAATTTTGTAAAACAAAAACCTTTTCTTTCTTAACAACTCTTGGGAGGTCTCAACTCACCAAGGTTTTATCATAAAATACTTAGTAAAACTTTTCCCTGGGGTTTTCCCATCCTCTATTTTGGCTTCGGCTAAAACGGGGTCTCCAAAGGGGTATGGTGTTATACCATCTACTATCCTAGGGGGAAAGTAGGTGTCATCAATGCGTTTGTACTTATTAGTACAAGGGGTCAAATGGTTTGGATGAGCCAAACCACTACCAGATATAGATCAACATATAGTAAAACTGTGCATTCTTAATAAATAGAAGATAAAACATGTATAAGTAAAATAGTAGGACAAGGCTTATGAGCAAGAAGGTGGCTTGCCTGTGATCAACGGAATGGCACTATGTCCCTGGACTTCTTCTTTAGATAACCAAGAATACCAATACCAATAATAATAACCCCTTCGTTGGATCTCTGATATAATCGCCACTATTGTCATCGCAACAGCACATGCAAGCAACAAAAGCAAAATCAACACCAGGCATACAATCACCAATACCATACAGCAAACAAACAATTGAATAATACCAAATTAGGATTTAGTAGGTTTTGAGAGGATTGGATTTAGAAGATGGAGATGGCCTTGGAGAAGGGGATGAACACCCCTTAGGGTTTATTATCGAGGAACTACCTAAGAGGGGGTTGTGCACCAAGGGCCTATTCTATATAATACCATTGTGTAAAAAGGATACCAACAGATAGGTGTTGATAAAAGGAAACCAACAAAAGTGGTTTCACTATTTTATCACTTTTCTTTAAATAGTTATGAATTTCCTATGGATAAAAGCTCTAGTTTTAGGAAATAATTCACGAGAAGAGTTCTGGAGCTCCAAGAATTATTTCCTTGGATGGTTAAGTAGGTTTTGATGTACTGAATCACTGAGAGTTGGAATCAAGTCAGAATAATTATCGGAATGCCCTCAGGAAATTCCCAAAGGCAGTTCTTGAGTCGATTTGTCTTTTTCACGAGATTCATTTTACAAAAGATTTTGGTTTGATTCCAACGACACAAGTTACATATTTCATATACCTATATGTAGAAATTGGAATTACCCAATTTGCATATATGAAGAAATACTGGAGTGTTTTGTTTAGTGAAATGAGACTACAGAAAATAGTTTAATTCATTAAAATTTAACCATAGCTCAATAAAACTTGAGCTGCTGGGGTTTGATAGATGTTGATATGTACTTTTACTAGGAGTTGGAATTAGTCCAATACCTCTGTTGGTTTGACCTACAGAAATTCCCTAAGGCAGATACAAGGTGTTTTTACTATTTTTACTAAAGGCAAACTACTGTTCACCTTGGCATAAGACATATGCTATGTGATAGGTATCTGATATACCTACTAGGGGAACTTTGATATATCGCACTTGGAAATGTACAACTCCCTAAGGAATTTATTTAGTGCAAAAGAAAACTTTTAGTGGATTAATTGCCAATAAATAATAAAAATTATTTTTGGCAAAAGACCAGTTCTGCATGTTGCACAAAACACACAGGAACATGGTAAGAAGTTTATTTGGACAAAATACCCCATTTTCCATTTTGTTCTATATTTAAACCAACTAGCAAAACTTCAGATCTGAAATATTATTAAAAAGGGAAAAGAAGGTGTCAGGCCAGATCTGAGCCGACATGGGCCTCACTGCGCCGATCCGACCCATGGCGTGCGAGGTGTTGCGCGCGAGGCCACGGGGCTCGCAGGCCGGCGTGGGTCCACCGGTCAGCGGGCCGGAACGGCCGAAGCGGTATGGGGTGAGCGGGGCCGCTCGATTAGAAACGATCTGATGGCCACCGCTCGTCTTCTTCCATGCGACTAGGGTAGGCGGTGACCAAACCCTAGACGGGTCAGAGGAGGGGCGAGGAGGCTCACCGAGGTGGTTTTAGGCGCCGGGGAGGTGGGAGGGCGACGCGGTGCTCCGAGATGCGATAGGAGAGGGGCGACACGGGCAGGTTTGACGCCGGGATCTAGCTCACGCGTGCGCGTCCGCGAAGAGAGCTCGGGAGCTGAGAGGGGGCAATTGAGGGTGCAGTAGGAGGGGTTGGTGGCCTCTGGACCTTTGTACCAAGAGGGGAGAGTGTATAGTGGCACAAGTCCATGGTTCTACATGAGAGAGGGAGGGAGCAGGTGATTGGCTAGGAGGGGTGGTGGAGAGGTTGGGTGGGGTCCTTGTGGTCGTGCAGCAGGGTTGGGAGAGGCAGGGCAGCTCACTTAGTGGACAAGTTTGGCACTAGTGCTTGTCTTTCTGTCATTACTCTCACTTCCAAGCATAAGAGGACAAGGTGAACAGTGATGCTACAGTGCTGTTCGACTAGGAGAGAGGGCTGGGTGCTGTGTAGAAGTGGAGAGCAAGCTTCAATGGGGTTGGGGTGGTTATGGATCAATGTTTGGTTGATTTGGCAATTTGATCAAATGGGGCCGTGTGTAGGAAGTTCCAAAATTTGTATTGGACATGATGGGGAGATGGTACTGATGAGTAGATGATGTCAAGGCATAGCTCTAGGAATTTATTGGTATTTCTCAGAAGATTTTTAGTTCACTTAAAATCTTTTATTCAAAAAGTGCAGAAGTAGTTTCTAGAAGCTCATTTGATATTTTTGAATTGGACAAGTGTGGTTTTTTGTTTGAGATGGTACTAGATACCAAGAGACAACTTGGGGAATTTTCCTGGAATTTATTGGGAAGGAAAAGTATTTTTAAACAATTATTTCTTGTTTGTGCAATTTAAGAAAAAGGGCAAAAAGAATTATTAAAGCTCTTCAAAAATATTTTTTTTGAAGTGGGAGAATAGGTTATGATATATGGGCCTCAAATGAGCCAAACGTTGGAGAGGTGTTTTGGCAAAATCCAAACTTTCCTTCATAGAAAGAGTTCTGAGGTTTTTGTTGATTAAAGGGATTTAATAGATTTGGTCCATAATAATTATGGATAAGATTTGATAAATCCTTATGATCAAGGTAGATGATGTAGACAAGGTGTAAAAAGCATTTGCAACCTTGGTATTTGAGAACCAATGTTGATTTTGGTGAAAAACTAGAGAGTAAGGATCTATGGTAAGATTGTTTTCATGCCACCAAAACCTGGATGGATCTTGGAGCTCAGAGCTCCCCTTGGGGCATGTAATATATGGGTAGATATACCAAGTGATGTAGATCACCATGGTGGAGAAGTTTGAGCTTGATCATGCTTGGGTTCTCCATGGATTGATTTGAAACTTTGAATAAAATAAGCCTACCAAGGAAGATTATTAGATAGCCCTTAAAACCATGTGGGTTTAAGAAGCACAAAGATCCACTTTGAACAAGTGAAGTAGTTATTGATATACATATATGAGTAGAACACAACCATGCAAAGAGTTGGTCCATAGAAGGTGGGATGGTGGTGTGAGCTTCTATCAAAATAGGCATGTTGACTAGATTTGCAAGTGGGTTAAAAGGTGATCTATCTAGGGGCAACAGTGGGCCTTGGTAGTACTTAAGGTGGTTAACAAGATGGTTCAAATGCATTTTTAAAAAATGCACAAGGTTTGAGAAAAGGAGGAATTCAAAAAGGTGATGTTGGAACAGATTCTAGACTTAGCCAAATTTGGCAGATTTAGGGTTTTTGACTAGAATGTGGGTGGTGAGGGTTTTGATGGGATGCAAGGTACCAAAGCATCATCAAGTGGATGATGTTGAAGTGTAGAGGGAGTAGAAGGGATCCATGCTTGATATTGGTCTTCATTGACCTAGAAACTTCTAGAATGGATCACTTTAGAGTTGATCTAGTTACAGGTTTTAGATCACCACCTAGTATCTAGAGATCATATCCATCTTGTATTCTTGCTTAGGGTTTGGGGATTTTAAAGTTTCTTGATCCTAGAGTATGAGCTCCTAGGGTAGCTCATACTACTTCTAAGCAATCAAGTCAAACAGCAGATCAAGGCAACTCATCTTACAACAAATCAACTACTACTAGGGTTACCGTCAAGCTTAGATTGAGGTAAGGATGGGCAATTTTGAAAGGTTGGAGTTCGAGTAAGGTAAGAGTCCTTGGTATCCCTACCAAGAGTAGAATTCAAAGGTTTTATACAAGGTTCTGAGAATCCTAGAGGTAGGAGTAGTTGAAGGTTCTGTCTTGAAAACATAAGGACATTCTATTAAATATCTCTCCATAGTTTTGTCAATAGAAGTTACTAAAATAGTTTTGGTTACATAAGCATCTTGGCTCATGTTTTGAAATGCCAAAACATTTGAGAATATGGAAAATAAGCCAAGACAGTTTTGTGAAATAGACTTGGTCAACTAGTGTTGAGGTAAGGAGTATATCTTCTAATACACAAGCATAAGCATAAACATTTTCAAACAACAGGCAAACACTTCATCACTAAACAAGAAAAAGTTTTTTGTTCCCCCTGATTTTTGCATTTTGGACAACTAATCAGGGTTGCTGAAATTGGGATGTCACACAAGGTGTGAAGTTAATTTTGAAACATAGCCAAAATTTTGAAAACACGGTGAGTCGTGGTCTCTTTGTTTGTTTTCAAAACACTGTCAAATTTCTAGGGATGCATATTCTTAGCAAGAATTTGAATCTTTCCAAACACTCACTCATCTCCATACATTGACTACCTAGTGGTGGGTCCACTGAACAGATTTTCGCAAGGTGTGAAGTTAATTTTGAAACATAGCCAAAATTTTGAAACACGGTGAGTCATAGCATCTTTAATGTTTTCAAAACACGGTCAAATTTCTAGGGATGCATATTCTTAGCAATAAGTTGAATCATTCCAAACTCTCACTCGTTCTCGATACATTGACTGCCTGGTGGGTGTAGTGAACATATTTTCACAAGGTGTGAAGTTAATTTCGAAACGCACTCAAAATTTCAAAACGCGGTGAGCCATAGTCTCTTTGGTTGTTTTCGAAATACGGTCAAATTTCTAGGCATGCATATTCTTATTAAGAAATTGAATCTTTCCAAACTGTCACTCGTCTCAATACATTCACTTCCTGGTAGTGGGTCCACTGAATAGATTTTCGCAAGTTGTGAAGTTAATTTCGAAACACAACCAAAATTCAAAACACGGAGAGTGATAGTTTCTTTGTTTGTTTTCAAAACATGGTCAAATTTCTAGGCATGCATATTCTTAGCAAGAAGTTGAATCTTTCCAAACTCTCACTCGTCTCCATACATTGACTGCCTGGTGGTGGGTCCACTGAACAGATTTTCACAAGGTGTGAACTTAATTTCGAAAGATAGCCAAAATTTCAAAACACGGTGAGTCATAACACCTTTGGTTGTTTTCAAAACCCGGTCAAATTTCTAGGCATGCATATTCTTAGTAATAAGTTGAATCATTCCAAACTCTCACTCGTTCTCGATACATTGACTGCATGGTGGGTCCAGTGAATGGATTTTCGCAAGGTGTGAAGATAATTTCGAAACACACGCAAACTTTCAAAACATCGTAAACCATAGTCTCTTTGGTTGTTTTCGGAAGACAGTCAAATTTCTAGGCATACATATTCTTAGCAAGAAGTTGAATCTTTCCAAAGTATCACTCGTCTCGATACATTGACTTCCTGGTAGTGGGTCCACTTAAAATATTATCGCAAGGTGTGAAGTTAATTTTGAAACACAGCCAAAATTTCAAAACACGGTGAGTCATAGTCTCTTTGTTTGTTTTCAAAACACGGTCAAATTTCTAGGCATGCATATTCTTAGCAAGAAATTGAATCTTTCCAAACTCTCACTCGTCTCCATACATCGACTGCCTGGTGGTGGGTCCACTTAACAGATTTTCGCAAGGTGTGAAGTTAATTTCGAAACATAGCCAAAATTTCGAAACATGGTGAGTTATAGCATCTTTGAGTGTTTTCAAAAAACGGTCAAATTTCTAGGCATGCATATTCTTAGGAATAAGTTGAATCATTCCAAACTCTCACTCGTTCTCGATACATTGACTGCCTAGTGGGTCCAGTGAACAGATTTTTGCAAGGTGTGAAGTTAATTTCGAAACGCACGCAAAATTTCAAAATGCGGTGAGCCATAGCCACTTTGATTGTTTTCAAAACACGGTCATATTTCTAGGCATGCATATTCTTAGCAAGAAGTTGAATCTTTCCAAACTCTCACTCGTCTCCATACATTGACTGCCTGGTGGTGGGTCCACTGAACAGATTTTCACAAGGTGTGAACTTAATTTCGAAAGATAGCCAAAATTTCAAAACACGGTGAGTCATAACACCTTTGGTTGTTTTCAAAACCCGGTCAAATTTCTAGGCATGCATATTCTTAGTAATAAGTTGAATCATTCCAAACTCTCACTCGTTCTCGATACATTGACTGCATGGTGGGTCCAGTGAATGGATTTTCGCAAGGTGTGAAGATAATTTCGAAACACACACAAACTTTCAAAACATCGTAAGCCATAGTCTCTTTGGTTGTTTTCGGAAGACAGTCAAATTTCTAGGCATACATATTCTTAGCAAGAAGTTGAATCTTTCCAAAGTATCACTCGTCTCGATACATTGACTTCCTGGTAGTGGGTCCACTTAAAATATTATCGCAAGGTGTGAAGTTAATTTTGAAACACAGCCAAAATTTCAAAACACGGTGAGTCATAGTCTCTTTGTTTGTTTTCAAAACACGGTCAAATTTCTAGGCATGCATATTCTTAGCAAGAAATTGAATCTTTCCAAACTCTCACTCGTCTCCATACATCGACTGCCTGGTGGTGGGTCCACTTAACAGATTTTCGCAAGGTGTGAAGTTAATTTCGAAACATAGCCAAAATTTCGAAACATGGTGAGTTATAGCATCTTTGAGTGTTTTCAAAAAACGGTCAAATTTCTAGGCATGCATATTCTTAGGAATAAGTTGAATCATTCCAAACTCTCACTCGTTCTCGATACATTGACTGCCTAGTGGGTCCAGTGAACAGATTTTTGCAAGGTGTGAAGTTAATTTCGAAACGCACGCAAAATTTCAAAATGCGGTGAGCCATAGCCACTTTGATTGTTTTCAAAACACGGTCATATTTCTAGGCATGCATATTCTTAGCAAGAAGTTGAATCTTTCCAAACTCTCACTCATCTCCATACATTGACTGCCTGGTGGTGGGTCCACTGAACAGATTTTCGCAAGGTGTGAAGTTAATTTCGAAACATAGCCAAAATTTCGAAACAGGGTGAGTCATAACATCTTTGATTGTTTTCAAAACACGGTCAAATTTCTACGCATGCATATTCTTAGCAATAAGCTGAATCATTCCAAACTCTCACTTGTTCTCAATACATTGACTACCTGGTGGTGGGTCCACTGAACAGATTTTCCCAAGGTGTGAAGTTAATTTCGAAACATAGCCAAAATTTCGAAACACGGTGATTCATAGCATCTTTGATTGTTTTCAAAACACGGTCAAATTTCTAGGCTTTTATATTCTTAGCAATCAGTTGAATCATTCCAAACTCTCACTTGTTCTCGATACATTGACTACCTAGTGGGTGCAGTGAACAAATTTTCACATGGTGTGAAGTTAATTTCAAAACGCATGCAAAATTTCAAAACGCGGTGAGGCATAATCTCTTTGGTTGTTTTCGAAATAAGGTCAAATTTCTAGGCATGCATATTCTTAGCAAGAAGTTGAATCTTTCCAAACTGTCAAACGTCTCGATACATTCACTTCCTAGTAATGGGTCCACTGAATAGATTTCCGCAAGGTGTGAAGTTAATTTCGAAATACGCAACCAAAATTTCAAAACACGGTGAGTCATAGTCTCTTTGTTTGTTTTCAAAACACGGTCAAATTTCTAGGCATGCATATTCTTAGCAAGAAGTTGAATCTTTCCAAACTCTCACTCGTCTCCATACATTGACTGCCTGGTTGTGGGTCCACTGAACAGATTTTCGCAAGGTGTGAAGTTAATTTCGAAACACGGCCAAAATTTCGAAACACGGTGAGTCATAGCATCTTTGATTATTTTCAAAACACGGTCAAATTTCTAGGCATGCATATTCTTAGCAATAAGTTGAATCATTCCAAACTCTCACTCGTTCTCGATACATTGACTGCCTAGTGGGTCCAGTGAACAGATTTTGCAAGGTGTGAAGTTAATTTCGAAACGCACGCAAAATTTCAAAACGTGGTGAGCCATAGTCTCTTTGGTTGTTTTCGAAATACGGTCAAAATTCTTGGCATGCATATTCTTAGCAATAAGTTGAATCTTTCCAAATTTTCACTCATCTCGATACATTGGCTTCCTGGTAGTGGGTCCACTGAATAGATTTTCGCAATCTGTGAAGTTAATTTCAAAACACGGGGAAATTTTCAAAACACGGTGAGTCGTAGTCTCTTTGATTATTTTCAAAACACGGTCAAATTTCTAAGCATGCATATTCTTAGAAAGAAGTTGAATCTTTCCAAACTTTCACTCGTTCTCGATACATTGACTGCGCTCTAGTGGTGGGTCCACAGAACAGATTATCGCAAGGTGTGAAGTTAATTTCGAAACACAACCAAAATTTGAAAACACGATGAGTCATATTCTCTTTGATTATTTTCAAAACACGGACAAATTTCTAGGCATGCATATTCTTAGCAAGAAGTTGAATCTTTCCAAACTCTCACTCGTTCTCGATACATTGACTGCGGCTTGGTGGTGGGTCCACTGAACATATTATCGCAAGGTGTGAAGTTAATTTCAAAACACAGCCAAAATTTCAAAACACGGTGAGTCATAGTCTCTTTGATTGTTTCCAAAACACGGTCAAATTTCGAGGCATGCATATTCTTAGCAAGAAGTTGAACCTTGCCAAAGAAATCTCACTCGTTCTCGATACATTGACTGCCTGGTGGGTCCACTAAATAGATTATCGCAAGGCGTGAAGTTAATTTCGAAACACAGCAAAAATTTCAAAACACGGTGAGTCATAGTCTGTTTGGTTGTTTTCAAAACACAGTCAAATTTCTAGGCATGCATATTCTTAGCAAGAAGTTTAATCTTGCCAAACAACTATCACTCGTTCTTGATACACTAGCTGCCTGGTGGGTCCACTGAACAGATTATCGCAAGGTGTGAACTTAATTTCAAAACACACCAAGAAATAGTATAGTAGAGAGTAGCCAAATGAATTGCCTTGGCTGTGTGGTCAGGCAGCAAGGCATCGGGGCCCACCTGGGACGTTTATTTGAGCACCTGTGTCTCTGGCGTCTCCGTAGGAACCGTGGTATGATGACAACTGCATCTGAGCAGTATAGGACTACAGTACTCGAGTACTACTCCGTACTACTAGAACCCTACTGCCACCACTGCCCGCCGCCCGCCGCCTGCCGCCCTAGGAGTAGTAATAAGCCACAAATAGACACCGCCACCCACCACCCACCGCCCACAGATGCCTACCTACTAGAGTAGTAGTATAGTAAAAAGAAGACATATGTACTATATTACTATTGGAGTACTGGTAGTATAACTCGAGTATAAAAAGACATATACTCTGTATTACTAGAGTACTAGTTCAAATGTACTACTACTACTAGTAGTCTGTATCTAGACAAGCTTTAACCACAAGCAAGAAATGGAGAAGAGAAACGAGTCTGCCATGCCGAGAAAGAAAGAGCCAGAAGAGACAAACAGGTAGAATAAAATGTAGATGGTGTCGAAGACATGCATGCAGTCCTCGTTCTCTCCCCCGCAGCACTATACACTTTGTGCTAGGCCCCAGGTTTTCTCCGTCTCTCTGTAGGTGTAGACCTTCTCCATTTCTAAAAAAAGGCATAGACCTTATTACCATTCATGCGGGTAGGATCTGTTTGTCTGGTACAGTACTGTACAAGGCATTACGTGCCTGCTTTACTCTCACATGTCAACTTTCTGCAGCCTTCGTTCAAACAAAAACTCAATGCTACATAAAAATTCAGGACTGTGGGCACTACATCAGCAAGCCGAGCTTCCAGGGAACCACTCCAACGATGGGCGCATCGGAGAATTCCACCAAGAGCTAGCCGGTGATGGAAAAAGACGAGCTAGCGCCGATAACTGTTCTATGCCCCCACGACGGCTGCCTCACCATGGTCGCCTACCACGAGCTCGACGACCACAAGGCCGCGTGCCCGTATAGCCCGTGCGGCTGCATGGAGGTCGGTTGCATATTCACCGCCTCGCCGGTCGAGCTCCTTTTGAACCTCAACGGCGTCCACAAGGTACAAGTGCATAGGCTATCGTACGGCTAGCCCATGGAGTATATAGTAACAATGTTGTTACCGTCCTTTCCGCTATCCATGGTCATCGTCTATAGTGATGACGCTACCGTGTTCAGCCTCATCATCGGCGAGCTCGGCCAGGCCACCGCCGTTTCCTCGGTGTGCGTCAGGTCGGCCTCGTGCTCGTGGCCCTAGTACAGGGTGAAGCTGTGCGCGACTGGCCCGCAGTCGCCGACGGACTTCTCGACGGACACCCTTAATGGGGTCATTGAGCCGACAAGCTGCGTGTAACATCCCAAAACTTCAATCCAAGCTTATCAAGATCTAAATCATCAAAATTTAGGGTTAACAAAAACTTTCTCAAATTAAAAATGAAAGCATTCATGTGTATGTGCATTTAAAGTACGAATTGATTTGAATTGCCATGGTTCTATGATTCTTTGGTTGTAAAATGTTTCTTAGGTGATTTAAACATCATCTGCATCATTCCCAAACTTTAACTAAAGAAAATCAAATCAAAAATAATTAAAAAGGAGGAATGGTCATTTTGGCCATTTTAATCCACTACACTACTTTGAGTGTTCCTAGCACTCATTTCTTAACAGAAAACAATTCATGATCTTTGCACCCCTTACTAGTACACATAATGAGGTACCAAGGCCCACCTTTTGATCTACTAAAAACATTCTTTTGCTTATTTTAAATGGCATGTGAAAATTGAATTCAATGCATATGCATAGATCACCCCTATTTGAAAAACCATCAAAATGAGCTCCACTTTCAAAACCCTTGCAACCAGAAACTACCTAGCACTAGTGTAGATTACCCAAAAAATTTGAAACCAAAATTCAAAAGTTTACTTCTTGCGGCTATCTCATCAAACAGGTGGCAGACACAAATCTAGCCAAATTCAAAACACTATTTTGAGCAGTGATTCTGGTCACCATTTGGGACTAACTCGGTCCCCTTGTCCCCCCCCTAGTGCACCCCCTACCCTTGCTAGCCCGGCCAAGCCCTGTGCACACGACCAAATGGTCATGGCCATTAAGACTGAGCACCTTGAGCACCCTCACCAGCGACATCGCGCCACAATAGCCGCCAGCCTCTCTCACCTTGTCCAGCACGTCGCTCGTGGTCCACCTCCACCGTCCAACCAGCCCCAGCCCAGAGACAGAGACCAGAACGGCCAAGAACCGCCGCGGCTGGAGCTGGTCGACCATGCCGACGCCGCCCGCAGAGCGCGCCCTATACCCGCGTGCACAGACCACCCCTCGGCCGCAGCCCACGCCTACCGTTCTACCAGGACCTAGGGAACACCCCAGACACCCCCGTTGGTCGCCCAATGCACCCCAACCACCGCTCGCCGTCGAACCCGCAGCCTCTGCCGCCCAGGGCGCGTGACGCTCCTGACCAAAACAGAGCTCTCCTTGCCGCGCCTTTAAGCCTCAGCACACCACCAGGAGACATGCCACCATCCCCTACCTCGAGCCACGCCACTAGCCCACTGTGCCACCCTCGCCGGAGTCGCCTGCCCACACCGCTCGGTCTCACTGTCGGGCCTATATAAGCCGGCCTCCCCAGCCTCATTTCTCCACACTCACTCACTCCCCACCTCTCACTGAACCTCACCCGCCGCTAGACGACGCCGCTCGAGCTCTGCCTCGCCGGAATTTGAGCCGGAGCCGCCGCAGCAGGAGGAGAAGGGCGTCTGCGATTTAGGGCACCCCAAGCTCCGCCGCAACCGTGCCTCGCATCACGGTCGTCTTCCAGCCTGTTTGCCCACCTCACTGACCTTGATGGAGCCCTAGTACGCCCCCAGTCGACCCCCACCGTGGTGTCTAGGTCAAGTTCTCGCCGGAGTAATCCGTCGACGACGGTGAACCCCCACAGTTAGATCCCCTTTTAATCGTGCGGCCTAGAATGCTAGATACCGTTTCAGTGTGTTTGTGCCACTGACTGGTAGAGCCTGCATGTCAGCTGAGCCCCGCACCGTCGAGCGCCACTGGGCCGGCCCATGTTCGTTCCCGCGCTAGCCCAGCCATTCAATTTTGGTTTTTTCTTTTTAAGTTGAATCTAGTTTTTGTCCTCTAGTTTAAAAATTAATTTAGAGAGTTTTACAAATCCATTTTGCTTGAAATCAATTTTGCCTAAAAGGTATTAAGATGATCTATCCAAAACCGTTGGATTTAATTCAATTAGAGTTATAGATCTCTCCTAATAAAAATAATAAAAGAGAAGCATTTGCACCTTGCAACATTTTTATAAAATCAACCAAGTTAGCTTTTGAGTTGATTCCAACTCTCAAAAATCACATTTCATCATATCTATCTAAATATCTAATAATATTAATGTTTACATGCAGTGACTTTGGACTAGTACCAAAATAATGCTATGTAGGCATTTCTAGTCACTTTAAATTATTAAATAATAAACTTAAACCAAAGTAATATTGATCCAACCTTTAATTCTCATTCCCATGTGTTAACATATGTGGTGATGATATGTGTCAATATGATCCCATAATTTAAATGGAGAATATTAAATTTTAGTTAATTTTTTTTCAATGAGTAGAAAATACTTTTCTAAATTAAAAAGAATGAAACTAGTGAATTAAACTTATGATGCTTGTGATGATAATATATCATCAAATGTGTGTCTTAGAATGCTATTTAGCCTAGTTAAGTATTGTTTGGTGATTGTGTACTCCGTATGTCTTTATAGACGATAGTACCGACCAAGCTTTCGAGGAGGAGGAGTTCTACCAAGAAGAAGAAGAAAACTTCAGCCACTGCACCAACGAAGGAAAGCCACCATTAATAATGCAAGCTAACACTTGCAAGTTTAGTGCTTAGCAATCTAGGATCAAACTAGATGGTTTAGCAAAGATGCCTTAGGCATGCTTTGATCACACCCCTTTGACTATTACTACCCCAAGTCTTATTTACAGGTTTTACCTCCCTTAGTTTACACAAAGTTCTTTACTTGTTTTTGAAGGCACCATAAAAAGTATAAAATTTGACCTATTTAGCTAAGCTTTAGATGTCATTCTATGGCATGAGATTGAACCCATCTTTTCTACCTTAGTGAACACTCTTAACTTAGTAGTTTGGAGTAGATCAAAACTTTAGTCACTTTAGATGGGAACACTTGGTGAAAATGAATTATGAAAACCTTGGAATGATGAGTCATTCTATTGAGATGTTTTGACATGTGTTGGGAAACACAAATGGTTTATGATGATGAAAATGTTGAGGCATGAGCCTTAACCCTTTTATAAAACTGATGGTTGGATTCGGATGCGATACCATTCCAAATTTACCGTACAGCCACACTACCTGAATTGGGTAAGGCTTAGCTGGAAATTTATATGCATTAGTATTAGTTCCCTCGCGGGAGAGGTTTGAGCTAAGGCTACCTCTCATGATGTCCACCTATGAAGTGCCCAAGATGACAGATGGTCATGGTTGGAAGGCCATGCTCATAGGAGAGGTGCTTATACTAGGGTGTTTAAAGGGAAGGTTATGATTGATTATCTGCATACTAAGTATGATGATTCAGGGCTACCCCTGACAGATGTATCGAATCTTGTGGTGAAAGTGTACCACCTCTGCAGAGTGTCAAACTATTCGAATAGCCGTGTCCGCAGTTATGGACAGTTGGAATGGCCATACTGTTTTGTTGTCAGATGTTTTCCAAATAACTTGAAATGAATGATGAATCTTGACTTGACCACAACATGGTTGTGTTTATGACAAAAGCTTCCCAACTTAAGTGATTCTAGAATTTTACTTTATCTTTCTTTGCTTCAGAACTCAGCTTAGGTTTCAAACTTAACTGTATAGTTAAACTTAGATTTAGCACTTTAACTTAGATTTATGATACTTGTTAGTGGTAGTTTGCGAGTACTTACAGAATACTCATGGCTTTTGTCCCTGGCTATTATCATGGCCAGACTATGAAGGAGACTATCAAGATGATGGCCAGCAGGACGGCTATGATAACTAGGACTATCTGCCTTCGTTAGCATTGCATGTGCCCCTGAAGATGGACCCTACCGCTACGCTTATCTTTTATTTCCGCCGCTTGTTGTATTAAAACTGGATCATGAGATCCTTATTTGTGTAAGACCTTATGTATGGTTTTTAATGGATGATGTACTGTGATATCCAATCCGTTATGTCTCGCAAAAATAGTAATCCTGGGATTGCGAGGTATGGCATAACGGGCATCTGGGATTAAAAATCCGGGTGTTGACTAGTTGGTATCAGAGCCATCCTGACCATAGGAGACCCTAGTTAGAATGGACGTTCAAAGAAAAACTTAGTTTCCAAACCAAAGTGAGTATTTATGAAAAACTATCTCCTCTCTTACCCTTGTGAATTCTTTCTTTCTCAAAAATTCATGTTCCTCAAAATTCTTAAACTACTACTTAAAAATTGACACACTTGACCACTTCACTAACTTCCTCATCCTTAATTCTTATAGATGGAGACTCAGTTCAGCAAGTTTTACCAGTTGGGAAACGGAGGTCATCTGATCTTCGAGAGGGATCTGGACTCACTGTCAGAGTTACTAGGGCGCCCGCACCCGGAGTTTCTTGGAGCTCAACTCCCAGGACCCCCAGGAGGAGACCTACAGTGGCTAGTCACCGCAGATCTTAGAGGAAGCATTGAAGCACCAACTTCTGGGAGAATTCAGTTCTCCGCGAGAGAGAACAATTGGCTAGATGGATTAGCCATGGCAATGCATGAGGCTCTCACACGTCTATGTGCCCTCAGCGTCAACAAGATCCAAGGAACTCGTTTTGCCCACTATGCAAGACGTGACTTCATGGGGATGCCAATGGAGATGCCAAGTCACCCAGAGTTGAGGCGTCAAGTGGAGAACCTTGACTTCCTGCTTCACGACAGACAGCAGGAACTGGACAATGCCAGAGAGTTAGCCAACCAGAACCGTGCCATTGCCGACCAGAAGGCCCAGACTTTCTTTATCTTTCTTTTCTTTTGAACTCAGCTTAGGTTTCAAACTTAACTTTATAGTTAAACATAGAGTTAGCACTTTAACTTTAGAACTATCCTACTTGTTAGTGGTAGTTTGCGAGTACTTAAAGAGTACTCATGGCTTTTGTCCTTGGCTATTCTCATGGCCAGATTATGAAGGAGACTATCAAGATGATGGCTAGCAGGATGGCTATGATAACTAGGACTATCTGCCTTCGTCAGCATTGCATGTGCCCATGAAGATGGACCCCACCGCTGCGCTTATCTTTTATTTCCGCTGCTTGTTGTATTAAGACTGGATCATGAGATCCTTATTTGTGTAAGACCTTATGTATGGTTTGTAATGGATGATGTACTGTGATATCCAATCCGCTATGTCTCACAAAAACGGTAATCATGGGATTGCGAGGTATGGCATAACGGGCATCAGGGATTAAAAATCCGGGTGTTGACAAGTTGGTATCAGAGCCATCCTGACCATCGGAGACCCTAGTTAGAATGGACGTTCAAACAAAAACTTAGTTTCAAAACCAAAGTGAGTATTTACGAAAAACTATCTCCTCTCTTATCCTTGTGAACTCATTCTTTCTCAAAAATTCATGTTCCTCAAAAATTCTTACATTACTACTTAAAATTTGACACACTTGATCACTTCACTAACTTCCTCATCCTTAATTCTTGTAGATGGAGACCTAGTTCAGCAAGTTTTACCAGTTGGGAAATGGAGGTCAGCTGATCTTTGAGAGGGATCTTGACTCACTGTCAGAGTTACTGGGACGCCCGCACCCGGAGTTTCTTGGAGCTCAACTTCCAGGACCCCCAGGAGGAGACTTATAGTGGCTAGTCACCGCAGATCTTAGAGGAAGCATCGAAGCACCGACTTCTGGGAGAATTCAGTTCTCCGTGAGAGAGAACAACTGGCTAGATGGATTAGCCAGGGCAATGCATGAAGCTCTCACATGTATATGTGCCCTCAGTGTCAACAAGATCCAAGGAACTCGTTTTGCTCACTATGCAAGACGTGACTTCATGGGAATGCCAATGGAGATGCCAAGTCACCCAGAGTTGAGGCGTCAAGTAGAGAACCTTGAATTCTTGCTGGATGACAGACAGCAGGAACTGGACAATGCCAGAGAGTTAGCCAACCAAAACCGTGCCATTCCCGACTAGAAGGCCTAGACTTTCGCAGTGCTCATCCAGGACCGCTAGTCCCTTCGCCGCCAGCGTGCCAAGAAGGATCGCACCATCGCCCGTCTTCGCAAGAAGGTGGCCGACCTCGAGAAGACCGTCAAGGAGCAAGAAGCTAAGCTTGTCGCCAAGGAAGAAGAAGATGAGGGTGAAGACATCCAGGGAGACATGGATTCTTACCTCAGCAATGATGATGACTTTCTGGCGGAGGATGCCGTGGACTTCTACACTGATGATGAGGACTCCGACTTCATTGACGATGAGTAGAGGCACTAGAGCACTGTCGTAGCATGAGATGTATCAGTCTCACTGTATCGTAGCTTATAGAATGGTTCTTCAAACCATCTGTTTTCCCTTTGATTGTTGTGGTGTGTGTTTTATCGTGTGCTTGCTTGCATGAATGAAATGGAGTTAGTTGAAAAACCTGAGTCTAACTCAAAGTTTTAGCTTTGAAAACCCAAAACCATGAACCTTAGAAATTCCCTCTTACCCCTATATCCATCTCAATCTTCAGATGACTCATCGAAACCAAGGAGGGAGCAGCTCGTCGCAAGACCCAATGCTGCAGATCTTGCAGAACCTCATCACAGACCGTGAAGCAAGCAGGGCAGAACGTCAAGCTAACTTAGCAACACTACAGAAGATCGCCCAGGTGGCTCTCAACAACCAAGGGCATGGAAATCAGGATCATCAAGGATCCAAGCTGAAGAACTTCCAGAATACCAATCCCCCAATCTTTAGCACTTCTGAAAACCCATTAGATGCTGATGACTGGTTACAGACCATGGAAAACAACTTAGAAGTTGCAAGAGTTGATGAAAATGAGAAAGTTCTCTTCGCCACCCACTATCTGGCAGGAGATCTAAGAGCTTGGTGGAATAGCATCCGCAATATGAACCATGGTCAAGTGATGACACGGGAAGCATTCAAAGTCAAGTTTAGCCGCACCCACGTGCCGTAAGGTCTAGTCAACAGAATGAGAGATGAGTTCCGCAAATTGAAGCAAGGGAGAATGAAGGTGGTGGAGTACCGTGACAGATTCCTGTCACTTGCCAGATATGCACCTGATGAGATCAACACGGAGGCCAACAAGAAGGAGAGATTCTTGAACGGACTGCATGATGAGATGCAGACTGTCCTCGTCAATATCCGTTTTCAGGATCTCGAAGAGCTAGTCGATTCTGCCATTCAGATGGAAGGGAAGATTAATCAGGCAAACGACAACCGCAAGCGTCGTATGATGTAGCAGTCTGGATCCAACAGTCACCAGAAGTACCGTCCCAACCCTTCACCAGGATATGCACCAAGGAACAACCGACCCCCAACGTCTCGCCCAAGCTACCCCAACCGTAGCGGGGGCAATGTGAAGTCTGGAGGGAACAATCACTACTCCGGTAATGCCAACATTTTCAACCGTGCACCTCCCAAGAACAACAACAACAACAACAACACTGCACCCAGAACTGGCAGCAATGTTGTGCCTGTTGCAGTCAAGGACAAGTCCTAGATCACTTGTTTTGAGTGTGGAGTGAAGGGTCACTACTCCAATGAGTGTCCCAAGAAGACTACAGCCAATGCCAATGTGAATGCCCCAGCTCAGCAGCAGCGTCGTGTTCAACCAGGAAGAAGATTTTCCCCAGGGAACCCGCACAACCGCAACGGCTGTCTCTTCCACATGAACGCAGAAGAAGCCCAGGAAGCGCCGGATGTAGTGATGGGTATGTTTTCTGTCAACTCAGTTTTAGCAAGAGTATTGTTTGATTCAGGAGCATCGCATTCATTTGTCACCGAAGAATTTGCATGCACTAGTAAGATTCACCCCACCAACCTGAAGCATGTCATGATAGTTCAAATCCCCGGTTCAACAACCAAATATAGAAAAATTTGCAAAGCTGTACCTATCAGAATACATGGGATAGATTTTTATGCCAACCTAATTGTACTTGGAACCAAAGGATTGGAAGTAGTACTAGGTATGGACTGGATGTCAATGCATAAAGTATTGATAGACTGTGCTAAGAAAGCCATCACCATGACCAGTAGTTCTGGAGTAACAGTAGAGCATATCTCTGAAACCTTACCCCGTCAATTCAAGTGCAACAAGAGTGTAGCCCTGCCCACCATAGACCAAGTCACAGTAGTCTGTGAATACCCTGACGTATTCCCAGATGAATTGCCAGGTATGCCCCCGGATAGGGATATTGAGTTTATTATCGAACAAATCCCCGGAACCGGACCCATAGCCCAGAGACCCTATAGCATGAACCCCTCAGAGTTAGTGGAACTGAAGAAACAGTTGGATGCCATGTTAGAGAAAGGCTTGATTCAACCAAGCGCATCGCCATGGAGATCACCAGTGTTATTCGTTGACAAGAAAGATGGAGGCAATCTTTTGTGCACAGATTACAGAAAGTTGAATGAAGTCACCATCAAGAACAAGTACCCCTTGCCCAAGATAGAGGATCTATTTGATTAGTTGACCAGAGCTCAGGTATTCTCAAAGATTGATCTTAGGACTGGTTATCACCAACTTAAGATTCGTGCAACGGATATTCCGAAGACCGCCTTTACTATGGCCCTCGTGCCATGAGACATGGATTTTAGTCGACGCTACCAGCTCAAAGAAAAGAGATTAGCCGGCGGAAAGCATGGTAATTCATTCATTTCAACCAGAAGGTCGGTTTATACGAGTATATGGTTATGTCTTTTGGATTAACCAATGCCCCTGCTTATTTCATGAATCTCATGAATAAGATCTTTATGAATTTCCTAGATAAGTTTGTAGTTGTGTTTATCGACGACATCCGTATCTACTCTAAGTCAGAAGAAGAGCATGAGCATCATCTAAGAGTTATCCTAGAAACCCTGAGAGAGCATCAGTTATATGCCAAGTTCAGCAAGTGTGAGTTTTGGCTGAAGGAAGTAGGATTCCTAGGACATATTGTGTCTGCCGGAGGAGTCTCTGTTGATCCCGCCAAGATCAAAGATGTTGAAGAATGGGAAGCCCCAACCACTCAAACCCAAGTCCGTGCATTTCTCGGATTAGCGGGATACTACCGCAAGTTCGTAGAAGGATTTTCAAGCATCGCCAGACCCATGACCCAATTGTTGAAGAAGGACAGGAAGTTTGAATGGACAGACAAATGTGAAGCCAGTTTCCAGGAGCTGAAGAAGAGATTGATATCTACCCCAATATTGGTCAAGACAGACATCAAGAAGCCATTTGATGTGTACTGTGATGCATCCAAGATTGCTCTAGGGTGTGTATTGATGCAAGAAGGCAAAGTTATCATGTATCTGTCTCGACAACTGAAGCAGCATGAGCAGAACTATCCGACCCATGATCTTGAGCTAGCAGCTGTGGTTCTAGCATTGAAGACATCGCGTCATTACCTGATGGGAAATCACTATGAGATTTACTCAGATCACAAGAGCTTAAAATATATCTTCACTCAGAAGGAGCTGAATATGAGACAAAGGAGATGGATAGAGTTAATCAAGGATTATGACCTTGACATTCACTATCACCCTGGCCAAGCCAATGTGGTAGCGGATGCACTTAGCAGATTGCCGTGTAGGCTAAACACCATGATCAAGGAGAAGCAACCAAGTTTGTACGAAGAGTTGGAGCAGTTTAGGACTGAATTAGTTAGCAAAGGATTCTTGGCTAGCATTGCACTTCAACCCACTTTGATTAGCCAAATCAAGGAATCCCAGAAAGGGAATGAAAGTATCGACGGAATCAAACATCGTATTGGTACAGGAAAGGTACATGGATTCACTTAAGACGAGGAAGGAGTACTGTGGTACAAAGGACATATTTGTGTGCCAGCAGACTGAAGGAAGTTATCATGAAGGAAGCTCATGATACTCTTTATTCTATCCACCCCGGAGGAACAAAGATGTATCAGTATTGGAAAGAGCAATTTTGGTGGCACAAGATGAAGAGAGAAATCGGAAGCTACATCGCCAAATGTGACATCTGTCAAAGAGTCAAAGCAGAGAATCAGAGACCTGCAGGACTATTGCAACCATTGCAGATTTCAGAATGGGAATGGGATTCCGTTGGAATGGACTTTATCACCGGTTTACCTACTTCTAGTAGGGGAAATGACTCAATCTGGGTCATAGTTGATAGAATGTCCAAGGTAGCCCACTTTATACCTGTCAAGACAACTTACCAGAGTGCAAAGTTAGCAGAGCTATACATTGCTAGGATTGTTAGTCTGCATGGAACCCCCGAGACCATCGTATCAGATTGAGGAACCTAGTTTACCTCAAGATTTTGGCAGAAAGTCCAAGAAGGATTAGGAACCAAGTTGAACTTCAGCACAGCGTATCACCCGCAAACTGATGGACAGACTGAGAGAGTCAACCAGATCCTAGACGATATGCTTAGAGCTTGTGTGTTGGAATACGGATCAAAATGGGAAGACTGCCTGCCTTTCACAGAATTCTCACATAACAATAGTTATCAAGCTAGTTTGTAGATGGCACCATTTGAATTCCTATGCGGAAGAAAGTGTCGTACCCCTTTGAATTGGTCGCAAGTAGGAGAGAGTCAGATCTTTGGACCCGACATTCTCCGAGAAGCAGAAGAGAAAGTTCACAAGATCCGTGAGCACCTCAAGACCGCCCAATCTAGACAGAAGAGTTATGCTGACAAAAGAAGGAGAGACCTGACTTTCAATGTCAGAGATTTTGTATATCTCAAGGTTTCACCATTGAAGGGAACTCAACGCTTTAGTCTGAAGGGAAAGTTAGCGCCCAGATATATTGGACCTTTCAAAATTCTGAACCGTCGAGGAGAAGTATCGTAACAACTGGAACTGCCTGAAGAGATGTCAGCCATCCACAATGTGTTCCATATCTCATTACTTCGCAAATGTTTGGAAGTGCCTGAGAAGACTGAAGTTTTCAAGAACATCGATCACAGAGCTGTGGAAATCAACAATGACTTGACCTATAGAGAAGTACCCATCCGTATCTTAGAAGAAGCCTACAGAACCACCAGGACCAGGAGTATCAAGTTTCTCAAGATTCAGTGGAGCAACCATACCGAGGAGGAAGCCACTTGGGAGCGAGAAGATTACATCAGGACAGAGTTCCCAGATCTCTTTAGTTCCTAGTTTTCTTTGTAAATCTCGGGACGAGATTATGCTTAAGGAGGGAAGGTTTGTAACATCCCAAAACTTCAATCCAAGCTTATCAAGATCTAAATCATCAAAATTTAGGGTTAACAAAAACTTTCTCAAATTAAAAATGAAAGAATTCATGTGTATGTGCATTGAAAGTAGGAATTGATTTGAATTGCCATGGTTCTGTGATTCTTTGGTTTTAAAATGTTTCTTAAGTGATTTAAACATCATCTACATCATTCCCAAACTTTTACTAAAGAAAATCAAATAAAAAACAATTAAAAAGGAGGAATGGTCATTTTGGCCATTTTAATCCACTACACTACTTTGAGTGTTCCTAGCACTCATTTCTTAACAGAAACAATTCATGATCTTTGCACCCCTTGCTAGTACACATAATGAGGTACCAAGTCCCACCTTTTGATCTGCTAAAAACATTCTTTTGCTTATTTTAAATGGCATGTGAAAATTGAATTCAATGCATATGCATAGATCACCCCTATTTGAAAAACCATCAAAATGAGCTCCACTTTCAAAACCCTTGTAACTAGAGACTACCTAGCACTAGTGTAGATCACCCAAAAATTCTGAAACCAAAATTCCAAAGTTTACTTCTTGCGGCCATTTCATCAAACAGGTGGCAGGCACAAATCTGGCCAAATTCAAAACCCTATTTTGAGTAGTGATTTTGGTCACCATTTGGGCCTAACTCGGTCCCCTTGTCCCCCCAGTGCACCCCTACCCTTGCTAGCCCGGCCAAGCCATGTGCACATGACCAAATGGTCATGGCCATTAAGGCCGAGCACCTTGAGCACCCTCACCGGTGACATCGCGCCACAGCAGCCGCCAGCCTCTCTCACCTTGTCTAGCACGTCGCCCGTGGTCCACCTCCACCGTCCAACCAGCCCTAGCCCAGAGATAGAGACCAGAACAGCCAAGAACCGCCGCGCCCGGAGCTGGTCGACCATGCCGACGCCACCCGTAGAGCGCTCCCGGTCCCCGCGTGCACAGATCGCCCCTCGGCCGCAGCCCGTGCCTACCGCTCCGCCGGGACCTAGGGAACACCCCAGACACCCCCGCTGGCCGCCCAACGCACCCTAGCCACCGCTCGCCGTCGAACCCGCAGCCTCTGCCGCCCAGAGCGTGTGACGCTCCCGACCCGCATAGTGCTCGCCTTGCCGCGCCTTTAAGCCCCAGCGCACCACCAGGAGACAGGCCACCGTCCCCTACCTCAAGCCACGCTACTAGCCCCCTGTGCCGCCCTCACCGGAGTCGCCTGCCCACACTGCTCGGTCTCACCGTCGGGCCTATATAAGCCGGCCTCCCCAGCCTCATTTCTCCACACTCACTCACTCCCCACCTCTCACTGAACCTCACCCACCTCTAGCCGACGCCGCTCGAGCTCTGCCTCACCGGAATTGGAGCCGGAGCCGCCGCAGCAGGAGGAGAAGGTCGCCAGCGATTTAGGGCACCCCAAGCTCCGCCGCAACCGTGCCTCACCTCGCCGTGGTCTTTCAGCCCGTTTGCCTGCCTCGCCGACCTTGCTGGAGCCCTGGTACGCCCCCAGTCGACCCCCACCGCCGCATCTAGGTCAAGTTCTCGCCGGAGTAATCCGTCGACGACGATGAACCCCCACCGTTAGATCCCCTTTTAATCGTGCAGCCTAGAATGCTAGATACCATTTCGGTGTGTTTGTGCTGCTGACTGGAGGAGCCCGCATGTCAGCTGAGCCCCGCGCTACGGAGCGCCACTGGGCCGGCCCATGTTCGTTCCCGCGCTAGCCCAGCCGTTCAATTTTGGTTTTTTTCTTTTTAAGTTGAATCTAGTTTTTGTCCTCTAGTTTAAAAATTAATTCAAAGAGTTTTACAAATCTATTTTGCATGAAATCAATTTTGCCTGAAATGTATTAAGATGATCTATCCAAGCCCGTTGGATTTAATTCAATTAGAGTTACAGATCTCTCCTAATAAAAATAATAAAACAGAAGCATTTGCACCTTGCAACATTTTTATAAAATCAACCAAGTTAGCTTTTGAGTTGATTCCAACTCTCAAAAATCACATTTCATCATATATATCTAAATATGTAATAATATTAAAGGTTTACATGCAGTGACTTTGGACTAGTACCAAAATAATGCTATATAGGCATTTCTAGTCACTTTAAATTATTAAATAATAAACTTAAACCAAAGTAATATTGATCCAACCTTTAATTCTCATTCCCATGTGTTAAGATATGTGGTGATGACATGTGCCAATATGATCCCATATTTTAAATGGAGAATATTAAATTTTAGTTAATTTTTTTCAATGAGTAGAAATTACTTTTCTAAATTAAAAAGAATGAAACTAGTGAATTAAACTTGTGATGCTTGTGATGATAATAGATCATCAAATGTGTTTCTTAGAATGCTATTTAGCCTAGTTGAGTATTGTTTGGTGATTGTGTACTCCGTATGTCTTTATAGATGATAGTACCGACCAAGCTTTCGAGGAGGAGGAGTTCTACCAAGAAGAAGAAGAAGAAGAAAACTTCAACCACTTCACCAACCAAGGCCAGCCACCATGAACAATGCAAGCTAACCCTTGCAAGTTTCCTGCTTAGCAAGCTAGGATCAAACTAGATGATTTAGCAAAGATGCTTTAGGCATGCTTTGATCACACTCCTTTGACTATTAGTTACCCCAAGTCTCATTTACAAGTTTTACCTCCCTTAGTTTACACAAAGTTCTTCACTTGTTTTTGAAGGTAGCATAAAGAGTATAAAACTTGACCTATTTAGAACCCTTTAGATGTCATTCTATGGCATGAGATTGAACCCATCTTTTCTATCTTAGTGAACACTCTTAACTTAGTAGTTTAGAGTTGATCAAAAACTTGAGTCACTTTAGATGGGAACACTTATCTGAATAATCACATTTAACCATACCTATCTGAATATGTAATAATATTAAAGTTTACATGAAGTGACTTTGGACTAGTACCAAAATAATGCTATATAGGCATTTCTAGTCACTTTAAATCATTAAATAATAAACCTAAACTTAAGTAAATCTGATCCAACCCTTAAATCACATTCCCACATGTTAGAATATGTGGTGATTACATGTGTCCACATGATCCCATATTTTAAGTGGTGAATATTAAATCTTAGTTAATTTTCAATGAGTAGAAATTACTTTTCTTAAATAAAAAGAATGAAACTAGTTAATAAAACTTGTGATGCTTGTGATAATAATAGATCATCAAATGTGTGCCTTAGAGTGCTAATTAGACTACTTAAGTATTATTTGGTGATTGTGTATTCCGTATGTATTTATAGACGATAGTACCGACCCAGCTTTCGAGGAGGAGGAGTTCTATCAAGAGGAGGAAGAAAACTTCAACCACTGCACTGCACAAGGCAAGCCACCATTGACAATGCAAGCTAACACTTGCAAGTAGAATGCTTAGCAAGCTAGAATTAAGCTAGATGATTGAGCAAAGATGCTTTAGGCATGCTTTTGTTATACCACTTTGACTATTACTTACCCCAAGTATTATTTTCAAGCTTTACTTCCTTTACTTTACCCAAAGTCTTTTAGTTGTTTTGAAGGTAGCATAAAGAGTATAAAACTTAACCTATATAGATAACTTTAGATGTCATTCTATGGCATAAGATTGATCCCATGTTTCCACCTTAGTGAACGCTCTTAACTTAGTAGTTTAGAGTAGATAAAAACCTGAGTTACTTTAGATGGGAATACTTGGTGAAAATGAATTATGAAAACCTTGGAATGATGAGTCATTCTATTGAGATGTTTTGACATGTGTTGAGAAACACAAATGGTTTATGATGATGAAAATGTTGAGGCCTGAGCCTTAACCCTTTTATAAAACTGATGGTTGGATTGGGATGCGATACCATCCCAAATTTACCATACAACCACACTACCTGAATTGGGTAAGGCTTAGCTAGAAATTTATATGCATTAGTATTAGTTCCCTCACGGGAGAGGATTGAGCTGAGGCCACCTCTCATGATGTCCACCTATGCAGTGCCCAAGATGACTGATGGTCATGGTTGGGAGGCCATGCTCATAGGAGAGGTGCTTATACTAGGGTGTGTAAAGGGAAGGTTATGTTTGATCATCTACATACTAAGTATGATGATTCAGGGTTATCCCTAACAGATGTATCGAATCTTGTGGTGAAAGTGTACCACCTCTACAGAGTGTCAAACTATTCGAATAGCCGCGTCCGCAGTTATGGACAGTTGGAATGGCCATACTGTTTCATTGTCAGATGTTTCCTAAATAACTTGAAATGAAGGATGAATTTTGACTTGACCACAACAGGGTTGTGTTTATGACATTAGCTTCCCAACTTAAGTGATTCTAGAACTTTACTTTTTCTTTCTTTGCTTCTGAACTCAGCTTAGGTTTCAAACTTAACATTATAGTTAAACATAGAGTTAGCACTTTAACTTTACAACTATCCTACTTGTTAGTGGTAGTTTGCGAGTACTTAAAGAGTACTCATGGATTTTGTCCATGGCTATTCTTATGGCCAGACTATGAAGGAGACTATCAAGATGATGGCCAGCAGGACGGCTACAACAACTAGGATCATCTCCCATCGTCAGCATTGCCTGTGACACTGAAGATGGAGCCCACCGCTAAGCTTATTATTCCGCTACTTGTTTGTAATAAGACTGGATTATGAGATCCTTTATTTATGTAAGACCTTATTATGGTTTGTAATGGATGATGTACTGTAATATCCAATCTGTTATGTCTCGCAAAAATGGTAATCCTGGGATTGGGATTTATGGAATAACAGGTATTTGGGATTAAAAATTTGGGTGTTGACAGCATCACTCGGCAGTGTTGGCCTCGAAGATCTGACGTTCCTCACGGTGCCACCGCAGTACATTACCGCGGCTTATGGACAGTATAGGACGATCAAGGTGTTGTCTTTCTGCGCTTGCATCGATAGGATGAATTGATCTTAATCTTCGGCTAAGTGATCCTAATGCGATGGTAATGATGTATTACTAGTTAATTTAGTTGTAGAAAAGTACCACTCGTTTACTAGTTAATGTAGTAGTAGTCGGAGGCAAGGTCTCTTTTGGCACTAGGAAGGGTGTATTTTGGCTATAAACTGTCATTGCTGCTAATGTTTATATTTTGGATTTTAAGTGTTTTCTGAAATTCTTCAACTACTACTCCACGTGTCCACTGCTAGGGGGACTCGAATCAACATGCCCCTGTATCTACCACCCAATATTCATCCGATGGACAAAAGTGATCCAAAGCAACGTAGAAAAGAAAACATCTTACACTTACGCCCCAATTTTCAACTATGTTTAATTTTTTAGACACTAGACAGTAAAAACATTTTGTTAGTCATTAATAGTTCAAATACGTGCATATATTTATTTAAAAAATACAGACATATAATTTTAACAAATTTGCATAAATTAATTTTCATACTTTTGTCCACACACTATATATAATAGTGTTAAGATAAGAAAAGAAAGATTATCAATAGTATCTTCTCAATGCTAAAATGGAAATGAAGATCCAACGTCTCACAATGTTGGGATTCGAGTCTTGATCCAACTGTCAATATTCAAATTTATTCTTACACTATATAAAATTCTAAGAAAAAAATGAGAAACATGTGTTTTGACACCTTTGAATACAAAAAATGCTCTGGCTTCTTCACAATGTGTATTGGCATACGGTGCATGAATATTACTGGTTTTGATCCGACCAGCCAAGGTCATGACCATATCAACATTGTGTATTGGCCTACGGCTGATCTCTTGAGAAGGAGCCAAACTAGAAAGTTTTCCTTTTAGGGTCCTTTGTGCTAAATGTATGGACCTCGTTGTACTAATTTTCCTTTTTTAGGTCCTTGATGTAAAATGTACTCCCACCGACCGTGTAAAATGTTAACCTAAAAGTAAATGGTGAAATTTAAATGAATTTAAACTTATTTTGGCTATATTTTGACCGATAGATTTGGCTATATTTTTATTAGCTGCTCTCTCGAGAAGGAGCCGAACCTGACTATTTTCCTTGCTTAATTTTAGGGTCCTTTGTGCTCAATGTATGGACCTCGATGTAATTTCCCCCCTTTTAGGTTTAAAAGTGTAAGTGGTGAAATTTAGACGACTTTAAGCTTACTTATCAATGGGTATGAACATTCTTGGATTTCAAGCCGAACGACATCATACTTTATATGATGATGATGATCCCATGTTAGAGAATTTGCATGGCAATAGATTTGGCCATGTTTTGAAAACAATCGAAGATGAAGTAGTATCAAGAGTTTGGCTCAGATCAGCTGATCACTCAAGAAGGAGTCGAACCAGAATTGTTTTCTTTTAGGGTCCTTTATGCTAAATGTATGGACCTTGATGTAATTTTTGCTTTTTTGAGGTCGCTGATGTAAAATGTACTCAGATTGACCGTGTAAACTTCTAACCTAAAAGTAAGTGGTGAAATTTAAACGAATTTAAGCTTAGTTGTCAACGAGTATGAACCATTCTTGTATTTCAAGACGAACGACCAAGATCAAGGCCATATCTACACCATACTTTATGTTGATGATCCAATTCAAAGAATTTGCATGCCGACAAGTTTGGCCATATTTTTATAATAGTCGAAGATGAAGTAGTATGAAGAGTGTGTCTCGATCAGCTACTCTCTCGAGAAGGAGCCAAACCCGACTGTTTTGCTTGATTATATTTAGGGTCCTTTGTGCTAAATGTATGGACCTCGATGTAAATTTTCCCCTTTTTAGGTCCTTGTTGTAAAATGTACTCCCACCGACCGTGCAAAATTCTAACCTAAAAGTAAGTGGTGAAATTCAAATGAATTTCAGCTTATAGTTGTCAACGAGTATGAACATCCTTGGATTTCAAGTCGAACGACCAAAAGGTCAAGGCCATATCTCTACATCAGACTTTATGCTGATGATCCCATATCCAAGAATTTGCATGTCGACAAATTTGGCCATATTTTGAAAACAATTAAAGAGTATGGCTTGATCAGCTACTCTCTCGAGAAGGAGTCGAACCTGACTATTTTCTTTGCTCAATTTTAGGGTCATTTGTGCTAAATGTGTGGACCTCGATGTAATTTTCCCTTTTTAGGTCCTTGATGTACAATGTACTCCCACCGACCGTGTAAAATGCTAACCTAAAAGTAAGTGGTGAATTTCAACGAATTTAAGCATAGTTGTCAACGAGTATGAAAAAATCTTAGATTTCAAGGCAAACGACCACAAGGTCAAGGCCATATCTCTACATCAGACTTTATGCCGATGATCCCATATCCAAGAATTTGCATGCCGACAAATTTGGCCATATTTTGAAAACAATCGAAGATGAAGTAGTTTGAAGGGTGTGGCTCGATCAGCTACTCTCTCGAGAAGGAGCCGAACCCGATTGTTTTATTTGCTCAATTTTAGGTTCATTTGTGCTAAATGTGTGGACCTCGATGTAATTTTCCCTTTTTTTACATCCTTGATGTAGAATGTACTCCCACCGACCGTGTAAAATGCTAGCCTAAAAGTAAGTGTTTAAATTTCAACGAATTTAAGCATAGTTGTCAATGAGTATGAAAAAATCTTAGATTTCAAGGCGAACGACCACAAGGTCAAGGCCATATATCTACATCAGACTTTATGCTCATGATCCCATATCAAAGAATTTGCATGGCGACAAATTTGGTCATCTTTTGAGAACAATCAAAGATATTAAAAAAATCAATGTCAATTTTCCAAGTGACAGCAATTTATTTTCTGAAAATCAAGTAAGAAGAATTTATTTCCTTTTTTTGTTAAAAAAATAATGAGAGAGAAGAGACTATGAGCATAGAGGAGACAACGAGAGAGCTGCAAAGAGGAGGATTTGAAGGCGGTGCGATGTTAGAGCAGAGCTGGGATGGGTTCCTGACACGAGGTACAGGGTATAGTGAGTAGAGTAAATTTCAGGACCACAATATATATGCACGCAAAACAAAATGTGTTTTCTCTCTGCTTCACTCCCCCATCACCACCCCCACACCCCGGCCGGCTGATCTCACCCTCGTCCACAATGTGGCGCTGCGCACGTGTGTCGACCAACAACATGCATTGTGTCGGTGGCTTCGTGTCTTTGTCTGGCGTGTTCGTTAGCTGCGTTAGTGGGAACCATTTTGGTCCTTACAATAGAGTAGCAATTCAAACTTTCCTGTTTTTGAAATTTTCACTTCCTTCACAAACATCTGGGGGAAGGATATTCAATATATCGTCATTCGCAGTACTACTAGTACTACAGGGTACAGTGAGTAGCACCAAAAGAAACTTTTTTTGATGAGTAGTACCAGAAGAAACTTCATATAGGACTCGCTGCTGAACTAGTGCAGGTCCGGCGCCTCCTAGCACCTAGTCCGTGCCGCCAACGGCAGCTCGCGACATCAGCACCAACGACAGCTCCAGCGACAGAGCTAGCTCCTGACTCATCGGCACCTCCAGATAAGGTGGTGGCACCTCCTGAGCCATCGGTGGCACCGCCAGAAACGAGGCGGCACCTCCGAGAGAACACCATGGATGAAGTTGCCGTTGTTTGGGAACCGGTTCCAGTAGTTGGTGAAAATGTTGGAACCGGTGAACACCACCATCTCGCAGCCGCAGTGGAAGGCATGGCCGTAGAGGAGACGTCCATCCCTGAAGTTGACGAACTTGACCTTCAACATCCCGTCTGGATTGTCGTACATGCCGTACATCTGGTACTAGCGGTCACCGTACCCAGCATCGAGGAAGGCGCATGCCAGCTGCTACTTTGTTCTCCGCGAGGAGAAAGCCCAAATGTGCAAGGCATTGTCCTCATGTGCGGCGATGTTGGGGTCTTTGAGCTCCGGTATGGAGGGCGGCATCCGGAAGGTGGCGATGGATGACACACGAGGACGTAGATTGTTGCTAGAAGCGGGGCATTTGAGATGGTTTGGTGCGGGGAAGGGGAGAGATTAAATAGGAAGGAGGTGAATGTGGCAGATATCAATGTCACTAATGAAGCCGATTCGTGTGGCAAATATCGATGACGATGACTAGGGTAAGTGATTGGACGAAATGCTGACTCTACTTCCTACAGTCGATGGCCTAGTCATAATTTTGTGGTGCTTCCAAGGCGATCGCGACCTCCCCAATTTGTGGACTCTACGTGGATGACTGTGTTGATGGGTGAATTTTTTTTGATAATGATATAGTGGTATGAAATGTGATTTAACAAACATTAAGTTGTTTTAGCCAATATTCTTGTTAGAGAAAAAATGCATACATTAAGTCTATTAGTAATAACTATCTATCCATATTGAGAATACATCCTAGTGTGCTATGAAATTTTTGGGGTGGTGAAATGATGGTTCTAAAATATGTTGGAGTTTTCTCTAGGTACTATTCAACATGAATCCAGCTGCTCTTAACCATTGGATCTAACAGCCCAATAGTCAGGATTGGTACTATGGATCCAATTCAAAACTGCTCCATTATAGTAGTAGAGAAAAGTACCACCACCTGGTAGAATGGAAAAAACAAGATCTAGCGGCTAGCATTGTTGTGATTCGCGAGTCTTGATCCATATGTTACTACTCAAAGTTATTTGTATATTATATAGTGCTAAGATAAGATAACAAAGACTATCAATAGTATCTTCTAGATGATGGTCTGGATTAGAGGATCCAATAACTAGCAGCAATGTTGGGATCCGTAGGTCATGAATCAGCGGTCAATATTCAAAGTTGTCCGCACACTATATATAAAAAATAGTGGCAAGATTAGAAAAGAAAGACTATCAATAGTATATTCTCAATGCTAAAATGGAAATGAAGATCCAACATCTGACAATGTTGGGATTCGCATCTTGATCCAACGGTCAATATTCAAAGTTATTCGTACACTTTATAGTGCTAAGAAAAAATATGAGAAACATGTGTTTTGACACCTTTGAATACAAAAAAATGCTATGGCTTCTTCACAATGTGTATTGGCCTATGGTGTATGTACATTCCTGGCTTTGACCCGAACAGCCAAGGTCATGACCATATTGACATCATATCTCTACTACTATAATGGAGCAGTTTTAATTTGAATTGGATCCATAGCACCAATCCTGACCGTTGGGTTGTTAGAACCAATGGTTCCGAGGAACTCGATTTGTGTTGAATAGTACCTATAGCAAACTCCACCATGTTCTAGAACCATCATGTCACCACCCCCAAAATTTCATAGCACAGTAGGTTGTATTCTCAATATGTTTAGATATATTATTAATAGACTTAATGTATCCATTTTTTCTCTAAAAAGACTATTGGTTAATAACAACTTAATCTTTGTTAAATCACATTTCATACAGTATATACGTGTGTGCCGCGTGACTTTTACTATTAGTGGTAAGATAAGAAAAGAAAGACTATCAATAGTATCTTCTCGATGCTAAAATGGAAATAATGAAGACAAATGTCTGACAATGTTGGGATTCGCGTCTTGATCCAACGGTCAATATTCAAAGTTATTCGTACACTATATAGTGCTAAGAAAAAAAGAAACATGTGTTTTGACACCTTTGAATACAAAAAATGGTCTCGCTGCTTCACAATGTGTATTGGCCTAAGGTGTATGAACATTCCTGGTTTCGACCCGAATAGCCAAGGTCATGACCATATTAACATCATATATTGTTTATGATATAGTACCTACATCTGGTAGATTCGTGCATCTTCTTCAACAAGATCTGCTGAAAGTGAGAAGTGCGCTGTTTTCTTTTGTTAAGCAAGTACTAGTCTTACCATTACCACTATTTTAACAATATATGGTGTACAAAAAACTTTGAATATTAACTGTTGGATCAAGACTCATGTATCCCAACATTTCTAGCCGTTGGATCTTCTTTACCATTCTAGCATCCAGAAGATTCTATTAATAATCTTCATCACAATGAAATACTATGCACAAACCTCAAAACACACTTCTCCATCATTCTAGAATCTCCCCCCGTTTCTATACACCATGTTACCAAAAATTTCAAGCATTTGATTTTAGTGTCATTTGTGCTAAATGTATGGACATGGATGTATTTTTTGTTTTTTTAGGTCCTTGGTGTAACATGTACACATCCACTTACCATGTTAATTAATTGAAGAATCTCGCTCCCTCGGGACATACCTTAGTCAAAAAAAAGTACCACCACTAGGGCTGGAATTCGAGCCGAGCCGAATCAGCTCGGTTCGACTCGCTAAAGCTTTTTCAACTAATGACCTACCTTGGATCGGCTTGTTTACAAAACGAGTTCATATTTGAAACTTGGCTCGACTCGGTAAACTCAGAGTAACTCACGAGTAGCTCATTTAGCACGTTATGAGTTACAAACAAGAGCACATATAAGAAAAACTAGTAATTATCCTACTAATTAAGAACTAGAATAAGGATAGTACTTTCATAATAACACGTAGGCAAGATTGAATGGAAAATATAGTAGTTCTACACCATTACAGGTACAAGAAACATTCATAGTATGGCACTCGTCTGTGGAAAATTTCAAATTCTATATTTAAACGAGTTGAATGAGCTAAACAAGTAGTTCATTTAGCTTGGGTGAACAAACGAGTTCAAATCTAAAACTCGGCTCGACTTGTTAGACACCGAGTTCAAGCTGAGTCGAGCCGAGTCAGGAGTTACTTATTTAGCTCGCGAGATTCGACTTATAATTTCAGGCCTAACCAACACCCGGTTTTTAGAAAAAGTGGGGACCATGTTTTCTTACAATTCCCTAATCGTGCCAACTTAAATAACTTTATGTCGATTTAAAGAAATTAGGTCAAACTTGAACTACAAGTAAGCGCGGTAGATTCCTCTTGAATTTTCCTAAACGTCGCCTGAGGGACCCATGAATTCTATATATCAAGACTTAAGTTCTGGGACAGAGTACTAAACACTAGTAGTACCTGCATCCAAGGCTCAAGGCCTATTTTTTTTTTGAAAAGTCAAACTATGCAAAGTTTGACCAAGTTTGTAGAAAAATATATTAATATTTACAATATGAAATACATACCCTTTGATACATCATGAAACATATATTCACATGGTATCTACTAATATCATACAGTAGTTCTTGATATTTTTTTACAAGTTTGGTCATACTTTTCGTAGCTTGACTTATCAAAAAAGCCTTAGGCCCTGTTTGGAACAAAGGAAAATCATAGGACTTTTGGAGGATAGGATTCCTATAGGAAAAAATCATATGGGTTCGTTTGGTACAAAGGAATAGGAATCTAAGATTCCTTTGAAATTCCTATGGTATAGGCTATTTCATAGGAATTTTCTAGGGAAAATAACATGAGGTATAACCTTATGTTTCATCTCCTTGTGTCTACAATTCATGCGGTTTTCCTGTGTGACATCCAAACGACACCCTAAAAAAATTCCTACGGTATTGATTCTTGTAGAAATTGAGCATACATGATACTATCTTAATTCCTGCATTTTTCTATTCCTATGTTTTGCATTCCTGCATTCCAAACAGAGCCTTAAGCTTTGGGATGGAGGTACTAGTGAGATGAGGGAAAAAACCGAAGAGCAAGAGGAGCTCGGAGAATAAAAGGGAGGCAAGGCAGGAGGGAAGCGTCATAGGGAACTTGAAGGCGGTGCGATGTCAGAGCAGAATTATGATGAGTTCCTGACATGAGGTACTATAGCCTTTATAGCATACACACTCCAGTAAATTTCAGGAGTTATGTGCACTTAAAACAAAACAAATTTATTTTTTCGCTCTCAGTCACCGCCTCACCATCCATCTCAGCACTCCCTTGTCCATAGCGTTGCGCATGTGTGTCTTGGTACGATGGCTCAGCTGTGTCTCCGGCGTGTGCGTTGGTGTACATAGGAAGGAACTAGGCATTGGTGGCAAAAATTAGTAGAATTCAAACTTCCGAATTTTCCTCTTCCTTTCCAAGCGTCGAGAATGAAGGTTATTCAAAGGATGACCATATCGACATCAAATCTCTATCTCTACTATTACTAGTAAGTTGCATGTGCCTTGCACGTGAGACTTAGATAGTAGACGTATGACATATCATCACTATATAAAATTATAATTGGTAAAGCACAATAAATTATAAATTTGATCAACATCTATAAAGTATGGGTGTATTGATGACCCACAAGTATAGGGGGTTGCAACAGTCTTTGAGGGAAGTAAAACCCAATTTATTGATTCGACACAAGGGGAGCTAGAGAATATTTATAAGCCTTAACAACTGAGTTGTCAATCTTGCTCGCAGTAGTTTATCAGTTGCAATAGTTTTGTAATAGCAATAGCAAAGTTATAGTAGTAGTAAAATAAAGACAGTAGTAACAATTGCAGTAAACAGTAAGATTAAAGCGCGGTAGGTATAGGAATGGATGGATGAGCGTTGCATGGACAAGACAATTCATGTAACAATCAAGATATAGGGCATTTGCAGATAAATAAGATAAAGCATCCAAATACAAAATAATCATAGGCATGCGTTCCATATATAGTCATACGTGCTCATAATGAGAACTTGCAGAACATCTTTTGTCCTGCCAGCCCATTGCAGCGGGGCCTCAAAGGAATCTACTGGGAATTAAGGTACTCCTTTTAATAGAGCACTGGAGCAAAGCATTAACACTCCGTGAATACACGTGATCCTCATATCATAGCCATCCCCTCTAGTTATCCCGATTTCTATCACTTCGGGGCCTCGGGTTCCGGACAACAATATGTGTATACAGCTTGCAGGTAAGATCATAAACAATAATATCCTCATGAATCAATAACATGTTCAGATCTAAAATCATGGCACTCAGGCCCTAGTGACAAGCATTAAGCATAACAAGTTGTAACAATGTCAAAAAGCAATAACAATAGATACTAGGCACCATGCCCTAACAATCTGATGCAATTACATGAACAATCTCATCCAATCCCTACCATCCCCATTGCCTACTGCGGGGGATTACTCACTCATGGATGGTGGAATCATGGATGGTTAATAGAGAAGCGTCGGTGATGATGATGGCGATGATCTCCTCCAATTCCCCGTCCCGGCAGGGTGCCAGAACGGAGTTTCTGGTGGTGGCAGCGCAGCGGAACTCTATCTGGAAAAATGTCGACCCCCTATGTTTTTACGTCAGAGGGTTTATTTAGGCGAAAGGAGAGGCCGAGGCGGCCACACCACCCCCTGGCGCGGCCTGGCCTGGCCCGTGCAACCAGGTGGTGTGGGCCCCTCGTGGCCCCTCTTCATCTCGTCTTCTGGTACCGTGAGTCTTCTGGTAAAATAGGAGTTTTGCGATATTTTCCGGGATTTTTCCTGAAAGTTGATTTCCTGCACAAAAAGGAGACACCAAAGCAATTCTGCTAAAAACAACGTTAGCCCGCATTAGTTGTATCCAAATCACACAAATTAGAGAAGAAACGATAGCAAAAGTGTTCGGGAAAGTAGATATGTTTTCGACATATCAACTCCCCCCAAGCTTAGATTTTTGCTTGTCCTCAAGAAATTCAGTTGAAAACTAAGTGCGATAAAAGAAACTTTCAGGAACACATTTGCTTCACAAGGTGTATATATTCCTAGCATATGATCAAATACTTAAGAATTCATAATAAAGAGTATGCAAATAAATTTACCCAGTAGTCATGCAAGCTATGAAGAGATTCCAAACCAATAATAATAAGCAACATGACACATAAGCATATGCAGGATTGTGATACATTGCAAATGTATCTATAATTTTTGATGTTCCATGCTTGGTTTTATCCACTTTATTGTGTTTTGTCCACACTTTGGAGTACTTTTCATATGATTTCTTGGACTAACCTATTAACAAGAGCCACAGTGCCAGCTGCCTGTTTTATGTTGTTTTTGGTTCCAGGAAACTCAGAAAATGAATATTCTCGGAATTGGACAGGACAAAAGCCAAAGTGTCTATTTTTCCATAAGTCATCAGATGCCAGAATACGAGACGGAGAGGAGCCAGGGGGCCACCACACCACCTAGCCGCGCGGGCCAAGCCTGGCTGCACCAGGGGTTGTGTGGCCAGCCCAGGCACCCCCTCGGCCTCTCCTTCCGCCTATATATTTCCCTCGGGACAAAAACCCTAAGTGCCCAATCAAAAATCCACGAAAGAGTCTGTAGCCGCCGTCATCTCCATCCCTAGATCGGGAGGGATCTGAAGCTCTTCCCGGCACCCTACCGGAGAGGGGAATTCACCCTGGAGGCCTTCTTCATCACCATGCAAGCCTCCGGTGTGATGCATGAGTAGTTCATCCTTGGACTATGGATCCATGTAGTAGCTAGATGGCTGGTTCTCCTCCTTTGTGCTTTTATGTCTAGATCTTGTGAGCTCCATTCATGCTCAAGATCATCTATTTTTAATTCTGCATGTTGTGTTTGCGGGGATCCGATAGATATTGAGATGCTATTTTAGATTGATTATTGATTCTATCATGTCTTTGTTATTTGTGATCTTGCATGCTTTCCGTTGTTAGTAGCTATCTTGGCCAAGTAGATGATAGCAACTCCAAGAGTTAGTATTTATGCTCGATAGTGGGTTCATGCCTCTGGTAATCTGGGGAAGTGACAGAAATCTCTAAGGTACTAGATGTGTTGTTGCTACTAGGGAGAAAACAACAATCCTTTGTTCATAGAACAATCGTATTGTTTACTTTACACGCAGTTCATAAAGAAATAATCTGTTGCTTGCAACTTAATACTGGAGGGGGTTCGGATGATAACCTGAAGGTGGATTATTAGTCATAGATGCAGTTGGATGGCGGTCTATGTATAATGTTGTAATGCCCAATCAAGTCTCAAAGGAGTCAAGAACGGTATTAGTCATAGAACGAACGGTACCTAGGTCGGCTTAAGCAGTTCCCAAAGGTGGTCCCTGCTGGGGCCTTATCATTAGGTGAAACCATAACCATAACCATAACCAACATCACCAATTTAACTTATCATGTTATCAACCATAACCAGATATCACGGTTTTCCTATGTGAGAGCGAACATCAGACCTAAGCATGCGCTACGACTCGCATGGGGCAAAGCTAGCTACTCAAACAAGGCAATAGGATAACCAAGGCAATATAGTGGAGCAGGTAAATAGAGGGAACGGTACTAAAGAATCGACAATAAGGATAGCAATAGATCAAAGGAAGGAAGTAAAGACTATAAATGCAAAATAGGTAGAAGGGGGAGAATGCTCGCCTGCGAGACAAAGTCGGTGACCGAAGGCTTGTCGCAACTCACAACCACTCATCGTCCTATTCGGTCAAGAAGCAAATCACTAGAAAGAACAAACGGTGCACTATTTAATGCTACGGCGAAGATGTGGCATGTTTATGATATGATGTATGACATGGTAATATGCGGCCTATCTTAACAATATTAAGCAGGATCGACATCCCGACAATTAAATATTATGGTTCAAGTTGTTTAACTACCCCTCAAATTAAATGTTGAATTAATAAGGCAAAGCATGGCATAAATTCACTACACAAATTTAAATGGAGGCAATATAAGATTAGAATAGCTCACATATAGTCTCCATATGTAATTATTAGGTGAGTCGACCAAATACCCCCAAATGACAATGTATGTATGCATGCATGTACATTTTATATGGAACAAATTGTATATCATATTATAAAATAGGAGCGGATAGGATTCGCACTTAGAGGACTCGGCGATCTTGGCGTTCTACGGTTCGGGTTGACAAGATCGGTCTTTTGGTTCCGCGAAGGGGAACTTGGTGTTCCATGAAGGAGATCTTCGGTTCCGTGTCGATGTCCTCGGGGTTCCAGCTTTGTTTGTCGGTGTCGGACTCAGGTTTCCGTGCCGATGGTCGTTGGTGAACTTGGGGTGCATCTTGGTCTTCTAAAGATCTTGGCGAGAGATCGGATGACACCACGATGTGGAGCAACTCTTACACATGACCACATCGGACCGCAACAACTTGTGCACAGCAGAATGACACAAAGCAGAACATGAAAATAGGAACATTGCTGTGTCGTTCCGACTTTAACGCGAGCACCTTGCAAACCGGGTGCGGCAGGGGGCACAAACAGAAGGAGACCAGGTCGAGGGCAAGGACAAAGGGACACCACACAAGTAGGGACACATGGCGGCGGTGCATAGGCCCAAGGGGGAGCGGGATCTCGCGCTGGTGCGAGTTGCAGGAGGCGGACTCCATGGGGACGAGGCCGAGGACGCGCGCTGCAGAGAAGAAACCAGGGCAATGGCTCCATGGCGTGGAGCAGGGGGGCGTGGACGCGGGGAGGAGGCTGCGACCAGACCGGCGAGTGGCTAGTGGCCGAATAGGAGCGCTCGGGCTCGACGGCGGCTGGAGCGGGCTAGGTTGTGGTGGAAGGGAGAGCGCGTCGCTGGCGGCACTGCAGGATTCGGCAACACGGCCTGTAGGCGGGGAGACCTGGACGATGCGGTGCTCGCGGGTCGCGCGGGCCAGGCGCAGGAGGTGGCCTCCTGGGCACCGAGGAGGAGAGCACGGCGGCATGCACGACGCGGCTCGCGGCCTGTAGAGAGGCGGGGGAACATGGCGAGCGGCAGGACGGGGAGGCACGGCGGCGACCGAGGTCCAGGGCGGTGCTGGAGACAGCCTTGGTGCTGGTGGAAGCGGTGACACCGTGGCGGAAGGGAGGTGAGAGGGAGGCGGCTCGGTGAGGAGAGGATCGAGGCGGGAGGTTTGTGAACGAGAGGGAGAGACGAGGAAGGGGCTGCAGTAGCGTGCGGGGACGGGGCAGGTGGCGACGCGGTCTGGAGCGCTAGTGGGGCCAGGTGAGGAGCGGCGCAACGCGTGCTGTGTGCGTCGCTGGGGTCGTGTCGGTGCGGCTGCGCGCGCGTTGCATGTGTGTGCGGTGCATCGTGGAGCTCGGGCCGAGGCGGGTTAGCGTGCAACGCTCGTGTGGCAGCGGGGTGAGGTAGGATTAGGGTAGGATCTGGTGTAGGATTAGGGTTTCGTTGCGGGGTAGTAGGTGGCTCGCTGGGCCTTTTGGCTTGGCCGGCTGCCTCCCCTTAAAAATACTTTTATATATTTGTTTTATTTTTTAAAAGGCTTTTGCAAATAGTTTTTAGACAAATAAAAGACCCGGAAAAGACCGACGATCTAATTTGAAATTAAAGGAGGGGACTAATTAGAAAACAAAATAGTCTTTTAGCGAAAATATGTTAGGGAAAAAATATGCATGATGACATGATGATGCACAAAATCAAATAACATGCAAATCTAATTGAGGAATATTTTCCCGGGCATTACAACTCGACACCACTAACAAAGGATATCGTCCCGAGATCCAAGCAAAGACACCGGGGGGAAAAGATGTTTGATGATCTGATCTTCTTGCATCAGGTTGATGATTGCGACACCACTAACAAGAATTCTTGCTCTGTCTTGAAGTTGTCGACACCACCAACAAGGATTTCTCCTCACGTTCTTCGAGAGAACACTCCGAAGAGACAAAAAAGGACGTAAAGGTCTCAAAAGATGAAGCCACCTCTAACTTCCATGGAGAGAGTAAATTCATACATTCGCCCAGTTCAACATACAAGAGCTAATAGAAAGAGTAGTCAGATGGGGGCCAATCCGTCACGCACTCGAACTATTACTCCGTACATGAATAGGGAAAATGGGCAACCGAACTCTCGGGATTTAGATTGAAGATCATAACAGGTGTCATTCAGAAAACTTCGGAGTAATAATCCGGAGATGAGGAAGTCGTCGTATTAGAAGTCGCAAAACACCGGAAACAAATCATAGAAGATCATATAGAGCGAAAACCAAATGGAGCACCACCGTTACAAAAGGGAATGAAGCGGAACCCTAAAGGTACGACAGAAACCCAACCACGGGAATCCTAAACTTGAAAAAGGTAAGAGAGAAGATTCCAAATCACGTAGAGAGAGGAAATGAAAGAATAGAGGTAAGAAGTAAAATCAGAGCTAATCGGATCTATCCAACACATTTGTAGTAAAATAGTTTTGACACTCTAAATCATCTGTTAGCTAGGTTAACCTATAGGCTAGACTAGTGGGGTATCGTAAACCTTTGCTGTGATACCACTTGTAACGCCCCAGAATCAGGTCTATGCAGATCTCAGCATTTCCCGCCAAAATCCGCATAGAAGCGATTCAAAGACGCCCACCAGACACTTTCGTATGGGTGGGTTTTTATTACAAGTAGTTACATCACAGTAGTTTACAACATAGTCCACAAGAACTTACAAATAAAACAATGACTCAACGAGTCAAGAATACAAATGATACAATTCGAACATGCAAATCTTGAAGAATGCGAAATAGTGTCCGAGTATGGATAAGATCCAAATTGGACTAAGAGTCCTGAAGAATAACCAAGCGGTGTCCATAACCCTGCCAGGACAAGCCAGAAGGGTAACCTTGCTAACGTCGTCAATTACATGCCTGTCAAAACCAAAGGGTGCAGACAAAGTGCAAAGGAAAATAGAAAGAGAGCGGTCAGTACCGAGGGCAGTACACGGCGAGGCTAGAATTCGGCGGTCCTCGCCTACATAGGTATGGTGGGATCAGCGGCAGCAAAGCTTGCACTATCTAACTTATAGAGACACACTACAACTTCGGCTATTAGAGTGAGATAAGAGAGCGCTATATGATAAGTATAATATAACACCAGACATAACCCATCCGAAGGTTTCCCCCCCTCAAAGACCAGTCGAGGAAGTCCACTTGCGAAACACACACGGTGGCAATTTTAATTAAGCAGGTGTTTAGTTGATCAGGCTAATTACTAATCATATTATTAGAGGCAAAACATTAATGGCATTGCCTATGATCATGACACCGTACTCCTGAGGCGTCCATAACCGTGGACACACGGCTTCTCGAAAAGATTTACCCTGCAGGGGTGCACTACTGTACCCAAACGCATGTTCAATCCTTCAGGCAACATAATACGCGTGCCTTCCAAATCTCACAACAATAACTGTCCCATAACTACGCGCGTATCCAGAGGTATCACCTACTGTCGGGAACCAACCAAGAGGTACGACGATTCTCAAGGAAGGCACATCGTTTGCGCCTACTATACCGAACGACCCTGGAAGATAACTTGTAGAGCTCCCCTTGAACCGCCGGCATGTACCGCTTTTATGTATGCAATGCCCAGGCTGTCAACCAAATCATATCATCACCAAGTCCGGAGACATATCAACTCACCCATGTTCGAGTGATATGGGGTGGCCCGATCTTCTCAGTAAGCGGATGGCGATGATGATGATGGATGATAGATAACTAGTGAGTAGCTATGATCTCTCCCGCTCGATCCCTGATGCCAGTGCAACAGATCTCGAACCTTGTAGGATATTCACAACACCACACTCTTGCGCACGCAGCCGTGACCACGAACGGTAGTATGCAATCTACTAATTCCCAATGGAACAACAAATCACACTCAATTATATTTGGTAGATTCGAACACAGGGTAATTCCAGAGGTTCTATGAAAGAAACAACTCCAAAATATTTTAACGTGGTCTGAAAACCTAAACTAGTGCGCCCCCATCTATTTAAGGGTCTAGGAGGCGGCGGCCTAAGGTGGAAACCGAGTTGGTCCCACCCAACTAGAGATATAAACCAACCCAACTTGGGTTCGATCAAACTGACTCTGCCGTGGCAGAGTTGTAGCCGTTTTCTCTGCCGCGGCAGCCAGCCGTGGCAGAGTAGGACTCGGTTTTCCTGCCGTGGCAGAGAAACGATGCTTTTCTTTGCCGCGGCAGAGAACGTCCTCCTCTCGTTGATCTTTGTCTTGGACAGCTCCTTGCGCTTCCTCCCTCTCCTCCCTCGCGCATTCTTCATTGATCAACACGCCTTGTTCCATTAGCTCCTCGCTCCGTGCTTCACCTTCTTCTCCTAAGTACCTGATCATGCAATAATTCAAAGACTTAGCTAGTATAAAATTCTCATTAATTAAAACATCAGGTTCATTAAGAAACAAGTTCACCTGTTGTTCTAGTAGCTTGGCACGAGCTCTTGTGATTGGTCCAATCCTTATCTCATTAGATTGATCCTTCTTTGCAATTGGAACATCTTCATTAGCAATTGGGGTAGGTGTAATTGTAGGGATGTCCTCATCATCTCCCCCCTTCAAAAGGCGTCGACCTCGATGCTCCAAGGTCTTCTCCAACATATGGTGACAAATCAGCAACGTTGAAGCTGTTGCTAACTCCACCAAACTCCTCAATAGGTATATCAACCGAGTAGGCATTATCATTAATCTTGGCTAACACCTTGTAAGGACCAGCACCACGTGGCTTCAGTTTGGACTTTCGAAGTAATGGAAACCTATCCTTGCGTAGATGCACCCAAACCATATCTCCAGGCTCGAACAACACTTCTTTTCTTGCTTGATTCCTTGCAGCAGCAATGTTCTTGCCTTTCTTCTCAATAGCCTCTCGAGTCTTCTCATGTATTTTCTTCACATAATCAGCACGTTTTGATGCCTCCATATCAACTCTTTCATGTAATGGCAGAGGCAACATATCAAGTGGCGTCAATGGCTTGAAACCATACACCACCTCAAAAGGACAAAGCTGAGTAGTTGAATGCACAGCCCTGTTGTAAGCAAACTCAACATGTGGCAAACACTCTTCCCACTCCCGTAGATTCTTTTTAATCACGGTCCTTAGCAGCTGTGACAATGTTCTATTCACCACCTCTGTTTGACCATCTGTTTGGGGATGACATGTAGTACTGAACAACAGCTTCGTTCCTAGCTTCCCCCATAAGGTCTTCCAAAAGTAGCTCATGAACTTCACATCACGGTCAGAAACAATCGTCTTTGGTACGCCATGTAATCTCACGATGTCCCTGAAAAACAAGTTAGCAACATGCGACGCATCGTCGCTTTTGTGGCAGGCAATAAAATGAGCCATCTTAGAGAACCTATCCACTACCGCAAATATAGAATCATGACCTCTCTGATTTTTAGGTAGTCCTACCACAAAATCCATACTAATGTCTTCCCATGGAGTAGTAGGTGCAGAGAGAGGTGTATACAAATCGTGAGGCTTCAGCTTAGATTTAGACTTGTGGCATGTAATACATATGCTCACAAATCTGTACACATCACGCCTCATCTTGGGCCAATAAAAGTGATCAGCAAGCATGAGCAACATCTTCTCATGCCCAAAGTGACCCATCAAACCCCTAGCATGTGATTCCTGCACTAAGAACAAACGCAATGACAATTCTGGAATACATAGTTTGTTAGCTCGAAACAAATATCCATCATGTATATGATACCTATCCCATGCGTTTCTAAGAGCACACAAACGATATGGTTCAGCAAAATCATGGTCAGTTGCATAAAGTGCACAAATAGCTTCTAATCTAGGAATTTTAAGATCAAGATTGGTTAATAGCATGTTCTTCCTAGATAGGGCATCAGCAACAACGTTCTCTTTTCCCTTCTTATAGTTAATGATGTAAGGAAAAGACTCAATGAAGTCAACCCATTTAGCTAATCTTCTATGCAAGTTTGATTGAGCTTTCAAGTATTTCAATGCTTCATGATCAGAATGTATGATGAATTCCTTTGGCCACAAATAATGTTGCCAAACCTCAAGTACTCTAACAAGTGCATACAATTCTTTATCATAGATAGAATAATTCAAACGAGCACCAGTCAATTTCTCAGAAAAATAAGCTATAGGCCGACCCTCTTGCATCAAAACGCCACCTATGCCTATACCACTAGCATCACATTCAACTTCAAATTGCTTCGAAAAATCAGGTAATGCAAGCAATGGTGCAGAAATAAGCAAACGTTTCAATGTATCAAAGGCAATGTCTTGGGTCGCGCCCCATACAAAAGGAACACCTTTCTTTGTCAAATCATTTAATGGTGCAGCAATGGTGCTAAAATCTTTCACAAAGCGCCTATAGAAACCAGCGAGACCATGGAAACTACGCACTTGACTTACATTCATTGGAGTAGGCCAATTCTGAATTGATTCAATTTTAGATTGATCTACCTCTACTCCATGCTTAGAAACAACAAATCCTAGGAATATGACCTTATCTTTTGCAAATGTACACTTCTCAAGATTACCATACAATTTATTATCACGTAACACTTGCAAAACTTGTCTAATATGAGTGCAATGTTCAGATTCGGTATGGCTGTATATGAGTATATCATCAAAGTAAACAACCACGAAACGACCAATAAACTCTCTCAAAACATGATTTATCAAACGCATGAAAGTACTAGGTGAATTAGTAAGACCAAACGGCACGACTAACCACTCATACAAACCGAATTTAGTTTTGAAAGCAGTTTTCCATTCATCCCCTTCTTTCATCCTAATTTGATGATAACCACTACGCAATTCAATTTTAGAGAAAACAACAGCACCACTCAATTCATCTAACATATCCTCTAAGCGTGGAATAGGATGTCGATATCGAATAGTGATGTTATTAATCGCTCTACAGTCAACACACATGCGCCAAGTACCATCTTTCTTAGGAACTAAAATAATAGGAATAGCACAAGGGCTAAGAGAAACACGAATGTACCCTTTATCCAGCAACGCTTGTACTTGCTTCTGAATTTCCTTAGTTTCTTCGGGATTAGTCCTGTAGGGTGCATGGTTGGGAAGTGTGGCGCCAGGAATCAAGTCCACTTGATGTTCTATACCACGCAATGGAGGCAAACCTGCGGGTACGTCTTCTGGAAACACATCCCCAAAGTCCTGCAAAACAGAAGAGACACCAAGAGAAATAGGGGTCATATCGTTAGAAACCAATACATCGCCCTTATACATGAGCACAAGTGGCATGGTTGTAGGATCCTCACGAAACTCTCTCATATCCTCCTTGGTGGCTAATATCAATAACCCAGACACTCTCTCACTTCTCGTTATATCACTCAACTTAGGCTCAATTACATTAGGAACGTCCGTGACACAGTCTCGCCGAGTGGTAGTATCTTCCTTCAAGTTCACCTCTATCTTCTGGCGAGAATCATTCACAATTTCTTGTGGTATCATTGGCTGCATAGTAATCTTCTTTCCTTTGAATTCCAAGTGATATGTATTGGCTCGGCCATTGTGTTGCACATGACGATCATAGAGCCAAGGCCGACCCAATAGTATATGACAAACAGTCATAGGAACCACATCAAAATCAATAGAATCTTTGTATGGTCCTATTTGAAAATTCACTCGTACCATATGATTTACCTTCATCTCACCATTGTTGCTCAACCATTGTATGTAGTATGGCTTGGGATGAGGTAAGTATGTCAAATTCAGTTTGGCACATAGTTCCTTACTTGCAAGATTTCTGCAGCTACCTCCATCAATAATGACCTTGCAAGCTTTATTTGGTCCAACTAGCGCTTTTGTTTGGAACAAGTTGCAACGCTGGGATTCCTCAGCCGGTTGCACACTAAGTACACGTGAAGATACGACAATAGTGGGTGCACGCTCAGCGTATGCATCAGCACCAACCTCGCCATCATCAATATCATCATCAGAAGCTTCATCTCCACTTTCTACTTCACCTTGTTCATTAACAAACATAACCTTGCTGTTTGGACAATCTTTCTTGTAGTGACCTCTACCTCCACAAGTATGGCACACCACATCACGAGTACATGCAGTAGACATGTTTGAACCTGAGCTAGCAGCAGGAGCAGCAGGTTTCCGAGCATTAGAACCAAACGAAGGTGTACTTGCTGGTTTCGTCGATGGTGTAAACGGGGCGGCAGCTGGTGACGCAGCTGTAGGAGGTGTAGGTTTGGCCAAAAATCTACTGGAGGATGGAAAACGAGCACGTGACTTCGCCTCTTTTGCCAACTGGGATTCGGCCTCTCTAGCATGATGCAACAACTCATTCATGGTCTCATACTTGTGATGATGAACAATGCTCTTAATTGGTAACTTCAAATTGTTTAGGAATCGTTGCATGGTCATCTCAATGGACTCACGAATTCTAGCACGCTGCATAAGCATCTCCATCTCCATGTAATACTCATCAACTGTCATAGTGCCTTGCTTCAGTTGCGTCAATTTATCAAAAACTGATCGCAAGTAGTTGGTTGGTACGAAACGAGCTTTAATGATTTGCTTCATCTCGCGCCAATCCCTCACAGGAAGTTCATTGTCCTCCCTCCTATGTTGCACAAGAGCATCCCACCAACGTAGAGCATAACCATCAAATTTTGATGCTGCAAGCTTGACCTTCTTATCTTCTGGATAGTCAAATAAGCGCCAGAGTTTTTCAATCTTCAACTCCCATGTGAGGTAGTCTTTAGGATCAATGGAACCATCAAACTTAGGAATTGAAAATTTTGGCTTGCCCAAACCGTCATCAGCAGCTTGGTTGGGCACACGTGGACCATGCCCAAGATGGGCAAACCCACGACCATGAGCAGGTGCATGGATAGGGGCAATAGCACATCCCCTGCCAACATGTGGAGCAGCATCAACAGCGCTACCCTCATCGAAATCATCAAAGGCATCATCATGTTGAGGATCTTCCCTTCTATGTAAGGCGGCTGTCAAACCCTCAATGGACTGCTGCAAAGCAGTGACATTGACATTGAGCGTAGCAACTTGCGTTTGGATAGTATCAACTGTCCCAACATGCTGATCCAATCTCATATTCATGTCTTGGAGATTCTTGTCAATGGCATCTGTCGTGTTAGTAATAACACGTGTCAAGTGGGACTTCAAAGCCTCATATTCACACCAATTAACAAGCTCCTCATCCTTCTTTTTCTGCATCACAACATCATCATCACTAGGAGACATCATTAGTAGGTTAGTGCAAAAATCAGAATTTGTATGGTGGAAACTCTCACAACTCACTCACAACTAATAAGAAAGGAGATCTTACCGTTCCAAAGTGAATAGAGATGCTCTACCAAACGAAGTCAAAGACTGATGCACTTGATGTGATGAAGTGAATATCAAAGGTATAGAGAATGATCGTAGGGCACACAGGTTATTTAAGGTGGAGCTATAGGTATGGTATCCTATTTACACCGCAAAAAAGTCCTAGTGCTGATCGTACAAATACCCAAGAAACACACACGTGGAGAAAAACGTGGCAATGCAACTATGAAGGGTGTTGCACTACGCTCGAGAGACACTAGCAAAGCTCAAAGTAAACAGGCACAAGATTGCTCAATCTACCGGTGCACAAAGATATCACTAGGCCTCTTGCTCAAATTCTCTTTTCTACAATTTTTCTTTTTCTTTTGTATAGCTTTCTTTTTTTATAGATAACACACGGCCAATTACAAAGTACGGCACCAAAAATCCTAAGAGCAGCCTGTAGGAGCGGAAACTAGTCTCAATAGGCAAGTTCCTACACCTATGTAGTAGATCGGATGTGGCTAAGGTTTGGAAAATTGCAAAATTTCACAATTTTTTATATGGCTACCGCGGCAGAAAAACGGGGCAAAACTGTGCCATGGCAGACTCGGTAACCTGGAAAGTATACTCGGTAACTTGGAAAGTATACTCGGTAACTTGGTAAGTATATATATATATATATTTTTTTTTTAATTCCGACTTGGCCAATAGTAGATGACTAGGACTCTTAGAGTAGATCGGATCTGACTTGATGGTGGCAGAAAACAATGGTGGAAAACGACTAAAACAAAGAGGAAACAAATCTACGAAGAACAGATCTAGATCTAAACTAAAGGATGAACACGACCAGCAACTATTACTCGTCTACGATGCAATCTAGTCTATGACAACTCTTTTTTGTGGGCCTTTTTCTGTATAGGACTAAAACACTCTCTAATCTATGGATGGATTGCGTATTGCTTACCGAGGCAATGAGGAAATCTGATACCAAGATGATATGGGGTGGCTCAATCTTCTCAGTAAGCAGATGGCGATGATGATGGATGATAGATAACTAGTGAGTAGCTATGATCTCTCCCGCTCGATCCCTGATGCCAGTGCAACAGATCTCGAACCTTGTAGGAGATTCACAACACCACACTCTTTCACACACAGATGTGACCACGAACGGTAGTATGTAATCTACTAATTCCCAATGGAACAACAGATCACACTCAATTATAGTTGGTAGATTCGAACATAGGGTAATTCCAGAGGTTCTATGAAAGAAACAACTCCAAAATATTTTAACATGGTCTGAAAACCTAAACTAGTGCGCCCCCATCTATTTAAGGGTCTCAGAGGCGGCGGCCTAAGGTGGAAACCGAGTTGGTCCCACCCAACTAGAGATACAAACCGAGCCAACTTGGGTTCGATCAAACTGACTCTGCCGTGGCAGAGTTGTAGCCGTTTTCTCTACCGCGGCAGCCTGTCGTGGTAGAGTAGGACTCGATTTTCCTGCCGTGGCAGAGAAACGATGCTTTTCTTTGCCGCGGCAGAGAACGTCCTCCTCTCGTTGATCTTTGTCTTGGACAGCTCCTTGCGCTTCCTCCCTCTCCTCCCTCGCGCATTCTTCATTGATCAACACGCCTTGTTCCATTAGCTCCTCGCTCCGTGCTTCACCTTCTTCTCCTAAGTACCTGATCATGCAATAATTCAAAGACTTAGGTAGTATACAATTCTCATTAATTAAAACACCAGGTTCATTAAGAAACAAGTTCACCAGTTGTTCTACTAGCTTGGCACGAGCTCTTGTGATTGGTCCAGTCCTTATCTCATTAGATTGATCCTTCTTTGCAATTGGAACATCTTCATTAGCAATTGGGGTAGGTGTAATTGTAGGGATGTCCTCATCGTCGAGGACATATTATGCGTATGCACCAAATGGAAAACCAATTTTGTGACCCTCTAGATAAACGAATAGCGTCGGTAGTTGAGGGGGGGTCCTAGGGGCCCCCCACGTTTGGTTAGCGTGATTAACTCAGAACTAGTATCATAGAACAAACGGGTCCTAGGTCGGCTCAAGAAGTTCCCAAAGGTGGTCCCTGCCGGGGCCTTATCATTAGGTGAAACCATAACCATAACCAACATCACCAATTTAACTTATCATGTTATCAACCATAACCAGATATCACGGTTTTCCTGTGTCAGAGCGAGCAGCAGACCTAAGCATGCGCTACGACTCGCATGGGGCAAAGCTAGCTACTCAAACAAGGCAATAGGATAACCAAGGCAATATACTGGAGTAGGTAAATAGAGGGAACAGTACTAAAGCATCGACAATAAGGATAGCAATAGATCAAAGGAAGGAAGTAAAGACTATAAATGCAAAATAGGTAGACGGGGGAGAATGCTCGCCTGTGAGACAAAGTCGGTGACCGAAGGCTTATCGCAACTCACAACCACTCATCGTCTTGTCCGGTGAAGAAGCAAATCACTAGAAAGAACAAACGGTGCACTATTTAATGCTACGGCGAAGATGCGGCATGTTTATGATATGATATATGACATGGTAATATGCGGCCTATCTTAACAATATTAAGCGGGATCGAGATCCCGACAATTAAATATTATGGTTCAAGTTAGTTAACTACCCCTCAAATTAAATGTTGAATTAACAAGGCAAAACATGGCAACGATTCACTACACAAATTTAAATGGAGGCAATATAAGATTAGAATAGCCCACATATAGTCTCCATATGTAATTATTAGGTGAGTCGACCAAATACCCCCAAATGACAATGTATGTATGCATGCATGTACATTTTATATGCAACAAATCGTACATCATATTATAAAATAGGAGCGGATAGGAGTCACACATAGAGGACTCGGCAATCTTGGCGTTCTATGGTTCGGGTCGACGAGATCGGTCTTCGGGTTCCGTGAAGGGGGAACTTGGTGTTCCATGAAGGAGATCTCCAGGTCCGTGTCGACGTCCTCAGGGTTCTGGCTTTTTGTCGATGTCGGACTCGGGTTTCGGCGCCGATGGTTGTTGGCGAACTTGGGGTGCATCTTGGTCTTCGAAAGATCTTGGCGAGAGATCGGATGACACCACGATGTGGAGCAACTCTTACACATGACCACATCGGACCGCAACAACTTGTGCACAGCAGAATGACACAAAGCAGAACAGGAACATAGGAACACTTCTGTGCCGTTTGGACTTTAACGCAAGCACCTTGCAAATAGGGTGCGGCAGGGGGCACAAACAGAAGGAGACCGGGTCGAGGGCGAGGACAAAGGGACACCACGCAAGTGGGGAGACATGGCGGCGGTGCAGAGGCCCAAGGGGGAGCGGGGTCTCACGCCGGTGTGAGTTACAGGAGGAAGACTCCACTGGGACGAGGCCCAGGACGCGCGTTGCAGAGAAGAGACCAGGGCAACGGCTCCATGGCATGGAGCAGGGGGGCCATGGACACGGGGAGGAGGCAGCAACCAGAGCGGCGAGCGGCTGGTGGCCAGAGAGGAAGGTCAGCCACGAGAAGGAGAGCTCAGGCTCGACGGCGGTCGGAGCAGGCTAGGTCGTGGCGGAAGGGAGAGCGCGTCGCAGGGGGTGCTGCAGGATTCGGCAGCACGGCCTGTAGGCGGGGAGGCCTGGCCCACGTGGTGCTCGTGGGTTGCGCGGGCCAGGCGCAGGAGGTGGCCTCCTGGGCACCGAGGAGGAGAGCACGGAGGCGCGCACGGCACGGCTTGCGACCTGTAGAGAGGCGGGGGAACATGGCGAGCGGCAGGACGGGGAGGCACGGCGGCCTATCGAGGTCTAGGGCGGTGCCGGAGATAGCCTTGGCGCTGGTGGCAGCGGTGACGCCGTGGCGGAAGGGAGGTGAGAGGGAGGCGGCGGTGGCTCGGTGAGGAGAGGATTGAGGCGGGGCGGTTGGTGAGCGAGAGGGAGAGACGAGGAAGGGGGCTCCGGTAGCGTGCGGGGACGGGGCAGGTGGCGACGCGGTCTGGAGTGCTGGTGGGGCTAGGGTGAGGAGTGGGGCAACGCGTGCTATGTGCATCGCTGGGGTCGTGTCGGTGCGGCTGCGCACGCGTTGCGTGTGCGTGCGGTGCATCATGGGGCTCGGGTCGAGGCGGGTTAGCGTGCAATGCTCGTGTGGCGGCGGGGTGAGGTAGGATTAGGGTAGGATCTGGTTTAGGATTAGGGTTTCGTTGCGGGGTAGTAGGTGGCTAGCTGGGCCTTTTGTCCTGGCCGGCTGCCTCCCCTTAAAAATACTTTTATTTATTTGTTTTATTTTTAAAAAGGCTTTTGCAAATAGTTTTTAGACAAATAAAAGACCTGGAAAAGACCGAGGATCTAATTTGAAATTAAAGGAGGGGACTAATTAGAAAACAAAATAGTCTTTTGGCGAAAATATTTTAGGGCAAAAATATGCATGATGACATGATGATGCACAAAATCAAATAACATGCAAATATAATTGAGGAATATTTTCCCGGCATTACAAATATGAGGATATGCTTGACAAGTTATAAGTTGAAAATCTCATGTCCCTTGCTTACGAGAACCGAACCTCATGCTACTCAACTTTAGTCACAAGTAAGTTCTTGTCATTGTAAGTAGATGTGTATCATGGAGAACCGCCAACGGGGTACCCCTTACCCCATGACACAGGAGCTATCCCATATCAAAATGACAAGGCAACACACAATGGTAACATGGTTCTTCTAATTCACAACTTATAAAGCGCAAGCATATACGCAACATAGATGGACACAATGGTTCAAGTTTATTATGTGCAAGAAAGTAAAGTGTGCCCTCAAGTTCGTGAGAGCTTTACTAACTAATTTTCTTATAACAAGCAGACATTTTTATTTGGAAGAAAACAAAGCATAATAAATATGCCAGGAATAGCAATGAAGCTAATAGGTAGATATGGTAGAGTTTTTCTGTACAACTTTGGTTTTAGGGAGTTGAATACACAAGTAAAGCTTATACTCAGCACAAGTGAAGGCTAGCAATAGAAAGGGAGCGACAACCGAGAGAGCAGTCACTGTCATAATCATGTTGGCGACAAAACAAAATTAATAGTGGCATAAAAGTGACACAAGAACTCTGAGACAGAATAAATCATCAGGGCTTAACTGACTTTTTTTTTAGTCATATGCATGCGTGAGCATATGCCAGTCGATTCAAATAAAACATTCAGAGGAGGATACCACAATGTTATACCAAGTTATGAATAGAACAATGCAAGCAAACATTTATATGACATGTTACAAACTGTTAATGGATTGGAACTAATCATAAGAGAGCAAGAACTACTAAGTATTCATTAAATAATGTACATCTTATATGAATAGACTAAGCATGATCACAATGCTGAGTATATGTACAAAAATGAAAACAAATAGAGTTCATACCAGCCTCTTACCACACCTCGAGTTGTCATAAATCATCATTGCCTTTCACTTGTGTGACTTGAATAATAAGATAAAACCAAACTCCAAGGAGTCACTGAGGACCGCTGAATCCTATAACAAACTTTACAAAACTAGAGAAGAACAACAAATATTTTTTTGGGTTTTCGATTTTTAAAGACAAGAACCGAAGGAAATGGCAAACAAAGAAAAATATTTTTGGGTTTTTGAATAATCAAATCAAAGCTAAAAAGTATGAAGCAAACCAAGGCTAAAAGATAAAGACGCAAACAAAGAGAAATAACGAAAATATTTTTGGTCTTTTTGTGTTTTCAAAAGCAGAAATAAAGCGAGAACAAAAACTAAAAAGAAAGTGAAACATGGATATGCAAAGTACCGAGAGAAAATGACATGTAGATGAGTGTGATGTCGGTATACCTCCCCCCAAGCTTAGGCTTTTGGCCCAAGTGGGGATCAATCCCAATGTGGGTAGGAACTCCAAGCCGGTGGGTCATCGTAAGAATGATCATAATCAGGACCTTGTGAAAAAGAATAAGAAGCTTCCCAATTATAGGCAGACTGCTGGTATGAAGACTCCCCTTCGTTGGAGGGCTGGACCGAATTGTCCTTGGCCTCCCTTCCAACATTCTGCTCTTGCTGGGAGAGCTCCTCCAAATATGTGTCGAGCACTTCCTCCCTGATTGACCATCCTACCCTGTTATCAAGGTTAAACAAAGCAGACACATGCAAAAGAACCACTCGCTCAGACTTACCTCCTCTCCATCCACTCTTGAGTAAGGTTATTTCATAAGATAAATAACTCAAATTAGCCCAAGAAGAAACAAATTTATGTTGTATCATGGAATTAAGATCAAGCCTCTCTATGGGAAACTGCAAGTCTGAATGATGAGGTGCTACACCATGCAAAGCTAATAAACGAGAGGCAATGAGGCCTCCACAAATTCCACCTTTCTCGCGGTTAGCAGCAAGACGGAAAGCTGTCAAAGCAGCCAAGTTATAAGTCCTATCTCGTTTTAAGGCAGCTGAGATAAAGTCCAGATCATATGAAGATAACTTACTAGCAGTTTCCCTGGCAAGAACGGACTTGGCAATAAAGTAGGCAAAATATCGAAGACGGGAGATGAATATTACAAATTTACCACTCTCCTTTGAGAAGCTGCTCCCTTGGCAAACCTCTGCATACAATTCCACGAGTGGTGTAGGCCGCTCTCTAATCATTTCACACGAACCCCACTGCGGTACTTTAATAGCTGCACAAAAATCATCAAAAGGGAGGTCGACGACTATATTGTAAATTTTGTAATGAACCATGGGGTTAGCCAAGGACCAACTAAATTGAAAATCATGCACCATATACATGGTTAGTTTCACATATTGGTAAGGTTCATCTCCCACAAAATGCACCAATCCTGCATTAGCAATCAGAGTATGGAAATCTTGAGAAATCCCTACAGAACTCATGAATTCGGGGCATGGATAAATAGAAGGGAAAACTTCTTACTCACGGTGGACTTTCATGACCGCGGGCACCCTTAATTCATGTTGGTTGAGTTGGTGTTCATTCATCTCCTTTTCTGAAATTTTAGACAACCATCACAAATAATAATTGCAAAGTGATTACACAATGAAAGGAACTATTTATAGGGACTTGCAAGAGGGCTAAACATGCATCAAAAAAATTCTCTATGCATAGAACAAGCATGCAAGCTCACATAACCTGTCACCTACAATAGCAAAATGCTCAAGATATAATCCACTAATCACAAATCTATTTGGACAAGCGGAGGAGTCACATACCGGAGAACAAATGCTCGAAATCTCAGAAGTAAAGGTGGGCTAAGCAAGGAGATCAAAAATCATGAACAAGAACAGCAAGAACACTGGTTTGAGCAACGAAATGGTGTTTTCTCGGAGAGAGAAAGGAATGGCAGGTAGGAGAATAAGTGGAGGGCCAGGGGTGGCCCACACCATGGCCAGGCGCGCCTCTGGTGTGGCCACGCCACCAGGTGGTGTTCCTGTCTGGTGCGCCCCCTAGGTCACTCCAGGTACCTCTCTGCCCCATTTTTGGCGTAAAAAATTAATATGGATTTTCTGGAATTTTTCGTGAAACTTTATTTTGGAGCAATTTTCAGGTATTGATGAATGATTTTCTAGCACAAAGATGATTTTGGAATGATGCAAAAACAAAACAAAACTAAAACTTCAGAAGTTCTAAGACACTCTAATATGCAAGCAACTAGCAATAGAAAAGTAAACAAGGCGAAAACATAAAATTAAAATGGATAAAATAAAAGTGAACAAGGATAATCATGGTGAAAACATTGTTTTGTTCCTTAAAATCCCTTTGTTAACTAGGTTGATCAGGTCTTGTTACCAAAAAAATTATATGAAACAAAACTTTGCATTTCACTAAATGATTATGTTACCTCAACCCTGATAGCAACAGTCCCAATCATAATAGTTTCATAGTTTTCTCGTGGTATGAAAAAACACATTTCTCCAACTTGGATGCCCTCAATATTTTCAATTGAATTTAGGCCATAAGTCTTATCAATCTTCTTGGGAAATAGACAGTATGCTCCTTGTCATTAACATTAAAAGTTACCTTTCCTTGATTAGAATTAATGACAGCACCTGCAGTATTAAGAAAAGGTCTCCCAAGAATAATAGACATATTATCATCTTCAGGCATTTCAAGCACAACAAAGTAAGTTAATATCAAGCAATTATGAGCCACTTGAACACGAACATCCTCACATATACCAACATGAATAGTAGTAGATTTATCAGCCATTTGCAAAGATATATCAGTTGGTATTAATTTTTCCAATTGAAGTCTCTTGTAGAGAAAAAAGGCATAACACTAACTCCTCCCAAATCACACAAACCAGTTCTAACATAATTATTTTTAATAGAACAAGGAATAGTTGGAATCCCTGGGTCTCCAAGTTTCTTTGGAAGCTTACCATTAAAGGAATAACTAGCAAGTAAAGTAGAAATTTCCTCATTAGGAATCTTCCATTTATTAGAGACAATATCCTTCATATACTTTGAATAAGGAGGCAATTTAATAGCATCAGTCAAAGGAATTTGCAAAAATAAAGGTTTCGTCCACTCGCAAAACTTGTTATAGTGTCCTTCTTCTTTTGACTTGTGTTTCTTATCAGGAAAAGGCATTGGTTTTTGAACCCAAGGCTCTCTTTCACTACCATGTTTCTTAGCAACAAAATCTTCCTTCGTGTATTTAGTATTCTAAGTGTGCCTTTTAGGTTCTTCTCCAACTTCTTCTTTATCACGAGCATCATTCTTATCATTACCACTTTCAGTGTCAACATCAGAGACAGATATACTATTAGGATCTTTAGCTGGTTTAGAGGATTCTACAACTGTTTTATGTTTCTTTTTCTTTCTCGTAGAAGAAGTGCCACTATTTTCAATTCATTGAGAATCCTGCTCAATTCTTTTAGGATGTCCCTCAGGATATAAAGGATCCTGAGTGAAAGCACCACTCCTAGTTCTAATTTCATAAGCATGTTTTTCTTTAGAAGCATTAACTAGCAAATCTTGTTGCACTTTAGTAAGTTGATCAACTTGAGTTTGAACCATTTGGAAGTGTTTAACAAGCATTTTAACATCATTGGAGGTTCTTTCCACAATATCTCTCAACTCATTAATAGCTCTAGAGTTTTCCATTAAATGATTTTGCACTCTCTTATTAAAATTATCTTGCTTAACAACAAAGATATCAAATTCTTCGAAGCATTGATCAGGAGGTTTAGAATAAGGAATATCACCTTCATCAAAATGTTGGAGAGAATGTACCTCAATAGTGGATGAGTGGGAGATTGGCTTACATAATTCTTCTATAGGAGGTAAATTCTTCACATCTTCAGATTTAATACCCTTCTCCTTAAGACATTTCTTAGCCTCCTTCATCACTTCATCATTTAGTTCAATCACTCCCCTCTTCTTTGGTGTTGGTGTTGGATCAGGCTCGGTTGACTCGGGCGTAGTTGACTCAGGTGAAATCCAGTCATCATAATTCTTGCTTATTTTAGCCATTAATTCCTCAGCTTCTAAACTATCCAGGTATGTCCTAGATTCATTAGTTAGTCCATTATAATATATATCAAGAAGCTCATTTTTAGGTAGTGGACATCCGGGTTGTGTGTGAATCAAAGCACAAAACCTTGCCCATGATTCAGGAAATTCCTCCTCTTCTCCCTATTTAAAATCAAAAAGTTCTGCAAAATGGCATGTCGAGCACTAGGAGGGAAATATTTCTGAAAGAAAGTATCAATCAAGCAATCAGGGCTATCAATAGATCCAGGAGGTAAATTATTAAACCAAGCTTTAGCTTCTCCTTTCAATGAAAAAGGGAAAATTTTAGCAACAAAGTAGGTGCGCATCTTAATGTCATTAGAAAATAAGCCACTCATGGTAGAAAGCTCAGTCATATGTGCTACAACACTTTCATTTTTAGTCCCACAAAAAAGTTCTTTCTCAACAATGGTCATGTAGGATAAATCAAGAGACAAATCATAATCCTTATCTTTAATGTTTACGGGAGATGTAGCAAACTTAGCATTTGGAGATAATTTAGGTTTAACAGTACGTCTCTCAAGAAGACTCTTAATGGCACTTGTACCATGAGTGTTTTGACATTCTTCAATAAATTCATCAGTCATTTCAATATAACCATCATCAAGATCATAGCTCTCTCTACACTCAGGTGAACTAATAGGTGTAGCAGTATCTTCATTAGGACTTTCAGTGTTTCCAACTATAGTTCTAGCAATTGTAGCATCTAGGAAAGGACCTAATGAACAACTCTTATCAAGCACAGTAGAAGTAGCATCATAAGTAGCAGAAGTATTAGATTCGGCATAAGTAGCAGTATGTGTAGCATGTGTATGTGGTGGTGGTGTAAGGATCTTACTCATCACATATGGCGAATCTAGAGAAACAGAGGTGTTCAGAATTGTACTTCTCCTTGTAGTGGATGGTAATATAGGAACTTTTCCATCACGAGTTTTACCCATGATGAATGGATAGCAGCAAACAATAATGATTCCAAGTGAACTTTATAAATATAGCTATGCTCCCCGGCAACGGTGCCAGAAAATAGTCTAGTGACCCACAAGTATAGTGGATCACAACAATCTTCGAGGGAAGTAAAACCCAATTTATTGATTCGACACAAGGGGAGCCAAAGAAAATTTATAAGCCTTAACAACTGAGTTACCAATTCAGCTGAACCTAGAATCAATATTGCTCACAGTAGTTTATCAGTAGCAATAGTTTTGTAATAGCAATAGTAAAGTAATAGCAGTAGTAAAACAAAGACAGTAGTAACAATTGCAGTAAACAATAGGATTAAAGTGCGGTAGGCATATGGATGGATAGATGGGTGTTGCATGGACAAAACAATTCATGTAACAATCAAGATATAGGGCATTTGCAGATAAATAAGATAAAGCATCCAAGTACTAACTAATCATAGGCATGTGTTCTATATATAGTCATACGTGCTCGTAATGAGAACTTGCACAACATCTTATGTCCTGCCAGTCCGTTGCAGCGGGGCCTCAAGGGAATCTACTAGCAATTAAGGTGATCCTTTTAATAGAGCACCGGAGCAAAGCATTGACAGTCCATAAACACACATGATCCTCATATCATAGCCATCCCCTCCAGTTATCCCGATTTCTGTCACTTCGGGGCCTCGGGTTCCGGACAACAATATGTGTATACAACTTGCAGCTAAGATCATAAACAATAATATCCTCATGAATCAATAACATGTTCAGATATGAAATCATGGCACTCGGGCCCTAGTGACAAGCATTAAGCATAACAAGTTGCAACAACGTCAAAAATACCTAACAATAGATACTAGGCACCATGCCCTAACAATCTGATGCAATTACATGAACGATCTCATCCAATCCCTACCATCCCCATAGCCTACTGCGGAGGATTACTCACTCATGGATGGGATAATCATGGATGGTTGATGGACAAGCGTTGGTGATGATGATGGTGATGATCTCCTCCAATTCCCCGTCCCAGTAGGGTGCCAGAATGGAGTTTCTGGTTCCGAATCGCAGTTTCTAGTGGTGGCGGCGCAGCGGAACTCTATCTGGAAAAACGTCGAACCCTCCCCCTATGTTTTTAGGTCATAGGGTTTATGTAGGCGAAAGAAGAGGTCGAGGCGGAGTCCGGGGCAGCCACACCACTGGCCTGGCCCGCGCGGCCAGGTGGTGTGGGCCCCTCGTGGCCCCTCTATGTCTCGTCTTCTGGCACCATGAGTCTTCTGGTAAAATAAGAGTTTTGCGATATTTTCTAGGATTTTTCCTGAAAGTTGATTTCCTGTAAAAAACGAGACACCAAAGCAATTCTGCTGAAAACAACATTAGTTCGCATTAGTTGTATCCAAATCACACAAATTAGAGAAGAAACAATAGCAAAAGTGTTCGGGAAAGTAGATATGTTTTGGACGTATCATGTATCCTTGTACTTTCTATGTCATGTAGAAGTCAATGATTATTAGCTACCTAACACATGAAATTTTTTATAACATGGTCTAGAGAAAAAAGTAGAAGATTCTAGTATGATGGAGAAAAGTGTTTTGAGGTTTGTGCATAATTCATTATGCCAAAGACTACAAATACAATCTTCTAGATGCTAGAATGGAAAATAAGATCCAATGGCTAAAAATGCTGGCATTCGCGAATCTTGATTCAACATTAAACATTCAAAGTTATACGTACACTATATAGTGGTAAGATAATGCAGTAATTTTCAATTGGATCCTTAGCACCAATGCTGACCGTTGGGCTATTAGATCCGATGGTTTAGAGCACCTGGATTCATATTGAATAGTACCTAGAGCAAACTCCACCATATTCTAGAACCATCATGTCACCACCCCCAAAATATCATAGCACAGTAGGTTGTATTCTCTCTACTACAACAATGGAGCAGTTTTGAATTGGATCCATGGCACCAATCTTGACCGTTGGGCTATTAGATCCAGTGGTTCAGAGTAGCTGGATTCGTGTTGAATAGTACCTAGAGTAAAATCCAACATGTTCTAGAACCATCATTTCACCACCCCTAAAATTTCATAGCACACTAGGATGTATTCTCAATATGGGTAGATAGTTATTACTAATAGTCTTAATGTATGCATTTTTTTCTAACGAGAATATTAGTTAATAACAACTTAACGTTTGTTAAATCACATTTTATACAAAATAAACGTGTGTGGCACGTCCCTTTTCATCAACACGTGAGACTTAGATAATAGACGTCTGACATATCATCACTACATAAAAAATTTAATAGGTAAAGCATATAAAAATATAAATTTGATCAATATCTATAAAGTATGGGTGTATATTTGGTTCTTGTACTTTGTATATCATTTAGAAGTCAATGATTATTAGCTGTCTAAAACTTGAAAATTATGGTAACATGCTCTAGAGAAACGAGGGAGAAGATTCTAGAATGATAGAGAAGTGTGTTTTGAGTTGTGTGCATACCATTCATTGTGATGAATACTATTAATAAAATCTTCTAGATGCTAGACTGGAAAAGAAGATCCAACGGCTGGAAATGTTGGGATTCACGATTCTTGATCCAACGGTAAATATTGAAAGTTACTCATACACTATATAGTGGTAAGATAAGATATATATGCAGAAAAACGTCAAAACAAACTTATCCATCATTCTAGAATCTACTCGATTCTTCCCTCTAGACCATGGTTCTAAAATTTACAATTATTAGGTAGCTAATAAACGTTTATTTCTACATGATATAAAGTGCAAGAACCAAATATACACTCATACTTTAGAAATGTGGCTCAAATTCATAGATATTTCGAGCTTTAACTATTACAATATTATATACTAATGATGTGTCATGCTTCTGTATATTATGTGAGTTTCACGTGCAAGGCACGTGCAACTTACTGGTACTACTATGAAGCGTATGGCTCAGCTCCGTGATGGACGAGCAGAAGCTGACTACTAATTTTAATTGCTTGATTGTAGGGTCCTTTGTGTTAAATGTATGGACTTGGATGCAATTTTCACTTTTTTAAGGTCCTTGGTGTAACATGTACACATGCACTAGCTGTGTTAATTATTGAAGCATCTCACTCCTTCAGGACATACCCCAGTCAAAAAAATAAAGGGCCACCACCCGATTTTCAGAAAACGAGGACATGTTTTGTTACAATTCCCTAGTCTTAGGACGTTTCAAGCTTCTCTATATATTAGCTAACTACGCCCATGCACTCAAATAACTTTATGTTGATTTAAAGAAAGTAGGTCAAATTTGAACTACAAGTAAGTGCGACAGATTCTTTCTTGAATTTGCAAGAGATCCAACAACTAGCAATGTTGGAATCTGTCAATCTATCTGATGATCGATGTTCAAAGATATCCGTGTTATATATCTTATTAGTAAGTTTCACGCATGTCTTGCACATGAGAATCAGATAGTAGAACTATATGCCATATCATTTTTTCTGTACTGCTACAAAGGAGCAGTTTTGAATTGGATCCACAGTACCAATCCTGACCGTTGGGATGTTAGATCCAATGGTTCAGAGCAGGTGGATTCGTGTTGGGTACTACCTAGAGAAAACCCCACTATGTTCTAGAACCATCATGTCGCCCTCCCCCCCCCCCCCCCCCCAAAAAAATTTCATAGCATAGTAGGTTGTATTCTCAATATGTGTAGATAGTTATTATTAATAAACTTAATGCGTGCATTTTTCTCAAACAAGACTACTGATTTATAAAAACTTAATGTTTGTTAATCACATTTTATACCGTGTATACATGTGTAGCACGTGCCTTTTACTAGTTTATATAAAATTATAATAGGTGAAGCCCAAAAATAATTATAATTTCGAGCTACGTCCATAAAGTACCGTTGGATCTTAATTCTATCCATTCTAGCATCTGGAAGGTACTATTGATGGCCTTTAGCACACTAAAAGATATGCACAAACCTCAAAACACACTTCTCAATAATTCTAGAATGTTCTTCGCCATTTCTCTAGAGCATGGCGAGTACTATTAGGTAGCTAATAGGTTGACTACTACTACATGATACAAAGTATAAGAACCAATTATACAACGGATATTTTATGGACGTGGCTCAGAATTATAATTATTTTTTGAGCTTCACCTATTATTCTAGTTTTTTAGTAGTCCTATTTATCAGAGTTGGGCAAGCTGGCTTGAGGATTGACGTGGCACTACTATAAAGAGCATGGCTCAGCTCCGTGATGGAGGAGCATGACCCGACTACTAATTTAATTGCTTGATTTTAGGGTCCTTTGTGTTGAATATATGGACTTGGATGCAATTTTCACTTTTTTAAGTTCCTTGGTTACACATGCACTAGCCGTGTTAATTGCTGATGCATCTCACTCCTTCGGGACATACCCCAGTCAAAAAAATAAAGTGCCACCACCCGATTTTCAGAAAACGCGTAAAAGTTTTGTTACAATTCCCTAGTCTTAGGATGTTTCAAGCTTCCCTATATATTAGCTAACTACGTCCATGCACTCAAATAACTTTGTCGATTTAAAGAAAGTAGGTCAAATTTGAACTACAAGTAAGCGACATAGATTCTTTCTTGAATTTGCAAGAGATGCAACAATTAGCAATGTTAGAATCTGTTAATCTATATCTGATGATCGATGTTCAAAGATATATGTGTTATATATCTTATTAGTAAGTTGCACATGTCTTATACGTGAGAATCAAATAGTAGAAGTATATGCCATATCATTTTTTCTCTACTACTATAAAGGAGTAGTTTTTAATTTGATTCATAGTAGCAATCCTGACCGTTGGGATGTTAGATCCAATGGTCCAGAGCAGGTGGATTCATGTTGAGTACTACCTAGAGCAAACTCCACCATGTTCTAGAACCATCATGTCACCCCCCCTCCCCAAAAAATTATATCATAGTAGGATGTATTCTCAATATGTGTAGATAGTTATTATTAATAGACTTAATATATGCATTTTTCTCAAACAAGACTATTGGTTTATAACAATTTAATGTTTGTTAATCACATTTCATCCAATATATACGTGTGTGGCATGTGCCTTTTACTAGTTTATATAAAATTATAATAGATGAAGCCCAAAAAAAATTATAATTTCGAGCTACGTCCATAAAGTATAGTTGGATCTTAATTCTATCCATTGTAGCATCTAGAAGATACTATTGATAGTCTTTAGCACACTAAAAGATATGCGCAAACCTCAAAACACACTTTTCAATAATTCTAGAATGTTCTTCGTCATTTCTCTAGAGCATGGCGAGTACTATTAGGTAGCTAATAGGTGATTACTACTACATGATACAAAGTATAAGAACCAAATATACAACGGATATTCTATGGACGTGGCTCAAAATTATAATTATTTTTTGAGCTTCAAATCCTTCGTGTGCTAGAAAAGTGATTCTATGGTGCACGCTATCTAGCAGGGAGGGGAGAAATGTGGGTTCATGTCCTTTCCTGAAACACATTCTACGTGACGAGACGGTACAATACTGAGCCAGGACGTGACAGCTTGCTAGTCTAGCACTCTAGCTATAACTCCAACAGGTGTCCTCGATCCACAGCAGAAGACCGACGAGGGAACACGCAAAATTAACACCCCTCATTTAAAGAGCCTCCCATCTTCCCCATTCGCTAATGCCGGCTAGCCGCATTTTGGATCCTCTTGAGTGCCGCACTTCCTAAATTTTCCTAGCCATTTCGCCCGCTGCATCGATTCTTTCAGGCCACCATCACTATCCTTCAAGAAAACCCAACAGTCATATTTGAATCCACCCTCGCCCCCAGTCCATCCGGACGCAATGGCGGATTCGATGCAGAACATTCGATATGGTGGCTGGAAAAAGGTCAGCGACGACGCCTTCAGAGAAATCGCTATGCGTATGGATACTACCAGTGCCGTCTGGCTGGCCGCATGCTCCAAGGAGTTGCGCCGCCAAGTCGTTGGCGAAAAAGGTAGCAGATGCCCCAATGTCAGCTGCGGGACATTGGTCGCCTTCCATGACTTCCTCAACAACAAGATGGCGTGCCGGCATGGCCTATGCAACTGCACTGAGCCTGGCTGCAAGTTCGCCGCCCCGCCCACAGCGCTCCTTGCTCACCTCAAAAATGCCCACTCAATTGAAGTGCAGAGTTTCCACTACGGCGAGGAACATGGATACATCTCTCGTCTTTGCTGGCACCTGGCTCATGGAGAGGTGAGACCGTGGTATCCGAGGACGATGGTACATTGTTTGCCGTGCGATTTGACATGCTCGACTATGGCCTCGCCGTATCCGTCCAGTGCGTCAGGTCGGCGGCGTGCTTTTTTCCGTGCTACGTGGTGGAGTTGCACTTTTATAAACCTTCAATGATTGGAGAAGACCTCGAGGAGTTCGCCGAAGATAGCCTATTTTTCGAGCGAAAGAGCAGCGTGTCACCGGCCTCCGTCAGGATTACTGAAGATTACCTTAATTTTCTGATTAAGAAACATGATAGGTTCACACTGGATTACTCATTTTGAATCCACAATGTGGGAGATGGCAAATATGACCATCATGATTCTGATGATGATCTGACATTCAAGTTTGTTTAGATCAAATGCTGGAGATGATCTAGCATTTCCTTTGAAACATGGCTCTGTATTTTTTCATGGGAGTGCCTAGATCTCAGGCGCCTGAGAACTTCTTATATGTATATTTAGCATGTTGCAATTTAGTCCGCCGATTCTTACTTCCTTTAGAAATCCCAGGTTCATCTCTCAGCCGCTGTCGGCACCATGCTCATCAAGACTAGAGAACATCGGATATGGGGACGATGGTGTGGTGTTCACTGTGATATTTGACATGCTCAAGTGGGGGTGACATCATCATATCCGTCGTGTGCGTTAGGCCGGACGGATGATCGTTGCCCTTGTACAATGTGCAGTTCACCGTCTATCACCCGTCACCAGAGGCTAGGTTTTGGGAGGGTGCAGTGCGCAATTCCTTTACTCCTAGGAGCAGGGTGGTGCCTGGCATCATGCAGAAGGAAAAGCATTCCATGGTGGTGTACGTTCAAACTTCTTAGACCCAGGGCCTATATTACACAATATGCATCCATCGCGAGGGAGAATTCCAAATTGACCATTCTACTACCTCAGATTTTTTTATCTCACTTTCACTACATACCACAGACGTACGTGTACTGGAGGTTGGATTTTGGATGCAGAGTAGTACTCGTATAGTACTAGTGCTTGTACTTCAGACTATTTTGTACTACTATATACCGGTACTGGTAGTACCGGTATATATATTGGTTTCAGAATTTTGTACTATATACCGGTACTGGTACTACTTCAGCATTTTGTACTACTATATACTGGTAGTACTTGGTCAGAAACAAATATACCCTCCTTGCATTAATGGGTCCCTACATTTATCCTAATGCTGAAATTAAACCTCTGGAAATTTAAGATGTGTTATTGTAAAATATTTGGTGTGTGATATGGCCTTAATTTCGTAGCAATTGCTATGGAATAAAAAGTACAATAGGTATGATCGGTAGAAAATGACCTAACATTAATGATTGTGATGCATTTACATTTAGTTTCAGAATGTTGCATACTGTCACTAGGTACTTCCTCAATCTCAAAATAGGATGTCATAAATTTGTCTAAATTTGGATGTAATTACATCCAAATTTAGACAAATTTATGACATCTATTTTGAGACGGAGAGAGTACATTTTTTCTCCATTCTACTGCAGTATTGTTCCTATTTGACATATATTGGTTTCTGAAGCAGCCGTACTATCTATAATACTATCACATCAGCTATTTACTGATTATGGAACATTCATTATATAAAATGCAACATATAATTCGTTTCCTTTGTCGTCGTTTATTCCAACATGACTCTCACGCACATGAAAATTAGAACCCCAAAACTCTAAACGAAGTCTTGTGAAATTCACTATGGTATAGAGAATGTTGTGTCCCATAGTGAGTGCTAGAATTATACTGTGACAATTTGTGATTTTTTTGGCTTCCAATGATCAATTTTTATATTAAATAAATGTTGAGTTGGATTTTTATGTTCGGTATAGAGTTATAGATTGGTTGCCTGCTATCTTGGAACAATAAGAGTGTTTTCAGAGATGACTTGAACACAAATGTACTTCAGTACTTCTCTCCAGACTATAGAAATTAATGCATATTCTTAATTGTTGAGTCTTCTATTCTTGTGATATAACTATTTACTATGTTAAACCTACTTAATTAAACCAGTAATACTAGAATTAGAATCAAAGCTCATAGAGGTCTATCATAGGTGGACGCATTGTCGCCTTTGTAATTTCTTCCATTCTACTTACACTTTTCTCAGTTTAGATGTTAACAGAAGTCGCCACTGCTTGTCATAATTTAGTAGTCAGTCCAATATTGGGTTGTTATTTTGAGGTTTATTAGTTGTGGCAAGCCTCGTGCTAGCCTATTCACTAGAAGTTTTTATTTCACAAGCTATGGTAGTTGATGACTTTGTGTTATTTCCCATTACAGTGACTGGCAATTTGATTGATAACGTGCCTACAATCTTTCCAAACTTCCATTTGACGCTAAAGAACATGTCAACTATTTATGATTTTATAGGTGTCGTGATGCAAAAGAATCAGGGAATGCTTAAGACCACTTACAAGCTTCCAAGGTACTTAAGGTGGATTTCAGCACGCTTATTTGGTAAAATCCATCAATCTTGGTAAAATCCATTAATTTTGGTAAAATCCAAACATATAGATTTCTAGTGGACCTTAGAATTCATAATGATTTGTTTATGCTGCAACTGAACAATATTGCCTTGTGTTTATTGTAACCAACAAAATTAGTCGAAGACACTGAGAACAGGAACACCAACATGTTCTCTAGTCAACTAATGTGGCACCACTAGTGTTAACTCTCCTTGCAAGGCTATATCCTGGTAAGTACTAGTAGTTCCCTTCATGTAGGATGAAGTTCCATGTGGCTAATGCCAACACACTTCCATTACTCATTACCTCAGTAAAATACGTCTTACATTTTTATTGATTTGTTCAATAAGTGCTTAGCTGCAATAGTTTCTCATATTGACACAACATGTCCAAATAAGATCATCGGCGTCCATACCAATAAACTATTAATCCCAAAAGGATTATATCAATTGATAAGTTGTGAAGAGTTTAATTATAGGTAATCTCTTAACCATCCCGTCAAATAAGTACAGGATTCACTAAATTGTGAAAAGTTGCCCCGGCATAATGTGATATGTTTCCAATGCCAATACATTGTAACTAATCCAATGGTATTTTACATCCAAAAAACTGCCAAATAAAAGGAGCCCCAAGCATAAATATAACAAGTACCACCACGCCCTGGGTCGTCACAAGGAAAACTATACCCAAAATCCTTTTTTCGACATTAATTTTGAACCGCGTGCATCTAAAGCATGCTTTACTGTAATTGACATGATCTATTGTTGTTTGACCTGACAAGTAATTCTTTGAAGAAAATATACAGAATAAAATCTCTACTAAACATAACCACTCTTTCATGCAGTTTCTGTTCACTTCAAGTCATCACCAAATATTCAGGCAAAGTTTGATATATATGGTTAATTTACAGTCTTGTTTTTATCCTTTAAAATGTTTTCCTCGGATTTTAATGCATATTCTTGTGGGGCTTGGATCCATAGGACAAATCATAATATGTAGTGACATGTGTATCATGAGAGGTGGAGGTGGAATTTGACCTAGAAAGAATTGACCATGGTTACTTTGATCTGTAAATTGCTTCCCGTGTGTCTGATAGGCACAATAAGATCAAGGTGTCTTATTTTTGCTGACAAGTTTAGTGGGATTGAAGATGTATAGAGGCAGCTGAACTAGGATGCAGAGATTTTTTATGTTCCTTATCCTCTACCGATTGGAGTAGCCTTCCCCACAATCTCCCTTTCCACGGCAAAAACTCCTTGCCAACCTAATCTCCGGCGAGCCTGACATGGACCCTTCCCCTACCGGTCACCTCGCCTATCATGATGCTTTTTTCTTCCTCCTACTGGCCACCCCTCTCTTAGAGGTCAGAGCCCTAACGCGGCCCATACCTCGTCTCTCCCATCGCCGCCTCTGGGTCATGGCTCACGTTAATTGTGACAACATGGTCAAGCGTGCCATCATGATCACCCTAATCTAGAAATTCCCCAATTCATAGTAATCTCAGAGAAAGAGGTGAGGAAAATAGATGAATTAGATGGGAAAATTCAGAAATATAGGGATGAGGGCCAAGCCTATATTCGGTGGAGTCCTAGGGATCATATTCTTCTGATATTATCTGGCATAATATTTACGGTTACAAGCGAATAATTAAAGATCCCTGATGCAATTGATGGAGAACAGAAATGACAGAAAGTAAACGGCAAAAATGGCATCTTCAGAGATAGGTGAAGGCAACAACGTTGGCGCGAAGAAGATGGCCACCTACCCACTTGAACGTAAACATTTGGATCTTAATGAACTTGAACCAGTGTCATCTCTTCTAGGCTGTCTGATAACTGAAATGTCTAGATGCTCCATTCTTCTTCTATCAGGAAATTGGGACCATAAAAATTTCTCCCCTCTTAATACCATACTAGTCCCTAAGTATGGAAGACAGGGAACACCCTTTCCAGAAACTTCTCATCTTCCCAACTAGCTAGTTCTTCTAGTAAATTTACCCATTTGATATTCCACTAAATTGTTGGTTCATTGTTCCTGGGCACCACTCTCCTAGCCAAGATTGATTCAGGTGCAACCTTGATGCTGCCTTCTTGATATACTTGGGGTAGGTTTGGTGGGTGATAGCTATGAGATTTGACATATTTTTGATGGCTTTTAGTGATGGTTTTATCCCGGATTTGATTGTTTTCTGGCTTTACCTAATGCTAATACTTTGGTAGCAAAGAAAACTTGGATTTTAATGTGTGTTTCAGGTTCTGGACGTCAACAGAAGGATTTAACTAGAGACATACAATATTTTGGAGAAAACAAGCAAGTCCCAATTTGGAAGCATGCGAGGTGTAGCATCCCAATTGTCTAACAATTGTAATGCTACTTGGTCTAGTAAGATATTGGCTACTTCATATATATAATTGTTGCACCATAATTATATCATGCTCATGTCATCATGCCACCTTGCATTTGAGCATCATATAAAACCCTTTTCTTTTGGTTCTTCTCTCATATGCATTATTAATTGTATTTGCCTCTTGATCTTGTTTTGGTTATTGATATATTGTTTAAATGCCCAAGTTGAGTTGGGGGCAAATCTTTTATTCACCTCCATTATCTTTTCTTTTCACCACCTTATAATTCCACCATCCTATTATCCATGAGCTTGTAATTCTTTTTCTTTTGATTTTATTCTAGCTCATGTGGTGGGGTGGACCTAATCCAATTCTTTTGCTTGGCCTTGGTTCCACTTCTTGGGAATGCATTAGAACAATGCCATATCATTACTTTTGTTCTCACAAAAACTAATCATGGCATTTATTATTTTGCATGGGCCATGCAATCACAACACCACCTTTAACCCATTTGATTTCTTTTGGTCTTAGTGGTTCTTCTTTGTGGGATCATCCACATCATCTTCCTACCCTTCCTTTATTCTCATCAACATATTCTCTTCTATTTATCTCCATGCATGAATCAAATGAGGGCTCTTACCATACATCTTTTTCTTTCTCCTTTTTCTTGGATATTCCTCCACCTCATCTCTTGATGCTTCAAGGCCTTACTAGATTCCACTTGGGTTGATCTTATGCACTAGTTGGTAAAACCTAAACAACCTAAACTAAAAACCTAACCATCTTCTCTCTGTCTATCTTTTTCCCTCTAATCTAGTTCTACTCAAACCCTATTCTCACCTCCCTCTCTATCACTCCCTCTCACCCTAGCTACTGGTCCCACCTAGCCTTCTCTCTCCCTGCCATGCTTGGCCCACCTCATCTAACCCTACCCCTCTCTCTAACCCTAAACAAAATCCTAACCCGAGACTACCCATTTACCCTAGCCCGAGCTACCCCCTCTCCTATCTCTCTTCTCTCTACCGTCGTGCCGGCCCCACCCAATTGCTACCCCCACCTGCCGCCCCTCTCCCTGCCCTGCCTGGCTAACCAGGTCGAGCCCCAGCTCGACCACGTGCTCGAGGAGAAAAAGGAAAAGGTCGAAGCCACTTTCCCTTGAGCCGCTCCCACATGGCAACCCTCCTCCCTCTTCCTCACTTTTCCTCCTCTCACCCGTCTCCTGGTTCGCCCAGATCCACCCCAGGTCACTGCCTTCCTCTCCTCCCTCTCCCGACGACGCCCAGCTCTGCCGCCAGTCGCCAGCGTCTACCGCGTCGCCCCTCGTTCCAGCCGGCCAGCACGACGTGGAGGTGGTCCAGAAGAACGAGGAGGTTCCCCTACCTTGACTCGTACGCGCCGACGCGAAGGAGGAAGCCTCCAGGACCGCTAGAACCTCGCCGCTCCCCGAAACCCTAGGTCGTCGGAGCTCCTGCCTCGTCGACGATCCACCGCGCCTCACCCCGATCTGACACCGCCAATCTCCCCACGGTACGCACCTCTCCCTCCCTGACATCCTCCGCTTCGCTGTCGCCGCTCGTTTCGCCGAGCACCCTCTGTGCGCCAGAGGTCGCCGGTGTCTGCAACCTTCCCGTGCCGCATCGAGCCTTAGCTAGGCCCCAGCCACCCTCCTGTCAGCTCCCCTAGCCCAGCGCAGTGGCTTCGCCTCCCTGCGTGAGCACCCCAGGTCGCGGGATCGAATCCCCCGCGCCGCGCGCGCGCTGTCGCCGAACACGCCCGTCAGTTTCGTCAGAGATCAGAGAAGATCCACAGTGCACGTTGACACTTTGCACTTAACCCCCCACCTTTTTGACCTCCTCAACCCGCGCTTCTAGAGGCCCCACCTGTCAGCCGCTCTGGCATTTTTGCAGAAAAGTCCCTCGGTTCCTCAGGCCGTAACCCGCGCTCCAGCTCGGCCCCGCCTGGCAGTCACTGCGTGCTCGTTCGCTAGCACGTGGGCCTCCAGTTACTGGCCCACCCGTCAGTCGCAGAGGCTGGCTAAGCCGAGGTGAGAAAAGGATTTTCCTGAACGCGTGGCCCAGTCCGCTTGGTCCCACTCGTCAGCGACTGGGGCTAGCTCGGACTGAGTAACAAAAGTCTGCCCTGTTGTCTGTTTTAATAAAACCTTTTCAAAATTGATTTTAAATTCAAATTCAATTTAGATTTAAATAACTTTTCAAATATAAATCCAAATAATACAAGTAATATATGTTTTGGAATCAGAAAAATGTGAGGAATTCAAATATGCTATTCAAAATATTGTTTGAACAATTTAAATTTTCGAGATGATTAAAATTACAATAAAATGCCCTTTTCTTAATAAATTAATAACTTTAATTCTATAACTCCAAATTGGGCAAATGATATGTCTAAATCAATCAGCGCGACGAGCCCGTTCTATCTATGCAGTCCTTATTCTGAATTGAAGCATGCATCATGTCATTATTATAAATCTGAACTGTTTATGACAATAAAACTTGGTTAATTAAATAACAAAATGCTTTATTTCTTGTATCCACACCTCACCCTTGCCATGCTACTTTAATGCCATGTAAATGGTGCATCATTCATCATGGCATGCTTGTTTGGTTGTCACATTTTAATTCATATGCTTGTGCACTTTATTTATGTTGGCCCTTGTTTGTTTGGTTCTTCTTCGAATAGACGCCCAGCAGGAGAATTACCAGGAATCACAGGAGTACTACCCAGATCCATCTCTCGCTTCAACTGAGCTGTCAGGCAAGCACTACCACATGCTTGCATACATACAGTACCTATTGCCTCTATCTTATTCTTGCATCATTGAGTCGCGATTGCATCAAATGGAATCCCAAGTACTGCATAGCCTTTACTTTTAAACCCCACCGAAGCTTGTTCCTCCATCCTATGAGCCATTACTACAGGAGTTGTTTGAGCCATGCGAGTCATAGAAAAGCATGTGTAGGGTATGTGAGTGTCTGATGAATAACGAGGTACCTAAACAACTTAACCTGAGTAGTAATGGGATAACTAATGAAAGAGGCACCGGTGAGCAATATCTGCTATTTGGTTTTTCATGCTCACTTGTGTCCCGTAGGACCCCGAGTACTTGATTCCTGTTCCTTGACTATTCGCACTATCCACATCCGGGAGGCCTTATGGACCCCCCTGAGCCAGAGCTTGATTCATTCTTATTTCTTGGGGCCACAAAGTAGTTTGGGGCTTTATTAATATCCTGTACTTATGCCATGTTACTATTTTATTAAGATTGTGCGAGGAGCACCTGTACTGTTTAAGAATTGCGGAGTGTTTTCGCGGTATCGACAAGCCTAGTCACATTTTCGGGTTCCCGGTCGTTTACAGCCATTGGCGCAAACCTTGGGTCCGTCTTGGAGCCAGCCAACTTCGTTGCGGGTAGCTTAATGGGGTGGCCCCCTGAAATATTTCTGAATCCTGTGATTGCTTTGTCGTGAATGCCTCGTCGGGTTTTGATTTGGTTTTTCCGAGGTTGATCGAGTGTGTGTTGCTATTCGTGCACCCCTGCAGGGTAAATCTTTCTGAAAGCCGTGTCCGCGGTTATGGACGACTTGGAGCATAGTTTCTCGATCATAGACAAGTATAACTAAAGTACCGCTTTTAATTTGACTAAGTACTTGACTAGTAAATAGTGCGACACTCATGGAATGGATAATAAAACTGCCAACGGATGATGGGGGTTGTTCGTCCGCTTCCTCGTTGGTAAGCGAGGAGGAGGATGGATCTGTTGATTAAACTGTTATAACTGTTGTTCTTAATTCACGGACATCCGTCTATCATTGGTTAGGCGGATAGTTAGCGAGTATCTGTAGAATTGTTAGGTATTATCTTTTGCTGCAATTGCATCACCCCAGGTTGTGTCCCCTTTAGTGGCATAAAGACTTGCTGAGTACCCCTAGGGTCTCACACGATAAATTGTTTGATTCAGATGGACCGGTGTACCCGCAAGATGGATACTGGGTGGAAGAGACAGATGATGTTGGCAACGATCATTCGGTGTAGAGATTCCGGGAACGGGGATCCGTGAGATCTGTGGGCGGGATGTGTTTATTTATGGGGCATCTTATGCCGATTTGCTTCTTATCCGTACTCGGATCTTGTTTTCTGCTTCCGCCTGATACTCTGATGTGTGATGTATGAGGAGCTATCCTAAATTATTATATCTATCTAGGACATTTGAATCTTGCCGTATGGCGTTGCAATATTTCTATTTCTTTTTAGATGGAATGGCTCTGAGGACTGTTGTATGTGGCTTGCATACATACTCATTTGTGTATGTAGTTGATCCCTTCGCCTGCCGATTACGCCGCTCGTTCTTGTCCCGATGTCTGAAAGTGGTTAGGACGGCCGAAAGGTCTACCTTGAGTGGCCCTGGGCCCCACCGTACTATTTTAACCACTTTCGTTCATCCAGGCATGTAACTAAGAGCGTAATTCACCGAGGTAGTTACAATTGGTATCAGAGCCATCCCGCCCTTCAGGGTCTCAGCCAAAATGGTTGTTGTCTGTCTAGCAAATATTTTGGTAGCTATGTATACTAGGGAAAAACAAAACGTGAGAGTAGGACTGCTTCCATTTTTCTTCTTACCCACCCACCCACCCTTTTCTGGTAAGGAAGTGTAACGTTTTCAATCCTCTTCTAAAATTCAAACTAGGATTCACGTGTTCTGGGTTCCGTAGTACCATAGGTTGTGTTTGTGTTTGTGTGTGTGTGTGTGTGAAGTCCTTGTCTATCTGTTGCATCCAAATGTTATCACTATCTGCCTTTTGGTTATCAACTGTTGATACATTCCATACCGACAGGCCTTTGTAAACCGATGCGATCTATTCTGATTCGTTGTATACCGATGTGATCTATCTTACTCTTTGTTATCCGACGCTATCTTGTTTGGGGTGTTCGTTTCCGTAGTTACTAATCTTTAGGTTCACCTTAACATGAAGATATTGGGATATGTGTTTTGCTTATTCATGTGCGGAGTAATGATTTAATTGCGGGATGGAGTCACGACCATACCACTACTTTTCTCATTCGCTCTTGTATATTGAATTGGTAGAGTTACTAATCTTGATTCGTTAAGTGGTTTTGCGCATATAGTGGTATTTTAATGCCAAAATTTGCGGAAAATTTTTCTTTGTTAGTTGTGTACCACACTCCTTGTTCAGTCGTATGCGTTATGCTTAATATCTTCTAGTTGCCTTGAACTTTGTTGATATTTTAATATCATCTCAGTGAATTGCATCCTTTAATCTGGGTTAATTCCATTTTGGTACTATATTGGATTATTATCATTCTCCATTATAGTACTGACTTGTGTTTATATCAATCACATGATGGCACCACCACGTCGTTCTGAGGAGGACATACCACCTGAACTTGGGGCTGCTTTGGCAAGTATTGCAAATGCTTTGGGCACTATGCAGCAGAACCAGCAGCGCTTCGAGGAAAGTGTGAGGAGGAATGAGTTTGCTCCGCTACCTCCACCTCCCAAGCGAGGAGACATCAAGAGTTTTCTCAAGTTCAACCCACATCAATTTGAAGTGTCTGATCAGCCACTTGATGCGGATGACTGGCTTCGTGAAGTGTCAAGGTTGCTGATGACTACGGATGTTCTCGAGCAAGAATGGGTCAAATGTGCCACTCACCTTCTGAAGGGAGATTCAGCTCTCTGGTGGGAAAATTACCTGAAGGCAGATCTTTCTGGTTTTCAGCCTACTTGGGAGCAATTCACTGCTGCTTTCAAAGAGCAATATCTGTCAGAAATTATCATGGAAAGGATGAAGGAAGTGTTTCTCAACCTCAAGCAGGGCACTGACAATGTCAACACCTACATCAGAAACTTCATGAACCTTTCTCTTTATGGTGGCGATGAGATCTCTGATGACAAGAAGAAGCAAAAGAGGTTTCGGCAAGGCCTCAATGCTTCCATCAAATATGCAATCACTAATGCAAGGCCGACATCTTTTTTGGAACTTCAACACACAGCTCTGCAGGAAGAAGCAAGTAGGCAAGTGTTCGAGGAGTCATAGAAACACAGCCGTGATACAGCAAGCTCTTCTGCTATGACAGCTCCTTCTAAGCATCGTGTCTGGGTTCCTAACACCCCACCGTCGCTCCCTGCTCCACCAAGAACGTCAAGCTACGCACCAAGGCCACCAAACTCCTTCACTGCGGCTCCCAGGGGCTACAACCACAACTACCCTGGAGCGCCTGGCGGAGTCCCTGGCTACGTTGCTCCACGTCCACCTGGTGCTTGCTATACTTGTGGAAACACTGGGCATCAGCACTGGAATTGTCCAATGAACAACAAAGCTCTTCCACCACCACCTCCAAGACCTGCGGCAAGTGCTCCTATGGTTCGTGCACCTCCACCTCGGGCTCTCAACATCAACACTAAGCCTAGGTCTACGGTTGCTCGTGCCAACTGTGTCAACGTCGCTCAAGCTGAGCATGCACCTGGAGTTGTCATGGGTATGCTTCCTATTAACTCAGTTTCTGCACGAGTGTTGTTTGATTCTGGTGCATCGCATTCTTTTATCTCTACGAGTTTTGCTGATAGGAATGGGTTATCTATGGATCCTCTCCCCAAGCGTTTAATGGTTCTTTCTCCTGGAGCAACAATGGCATCTTCTAAAATCAGCCATAACAATCAAATTGAGATTGGTGGTTCTTCGTTTCGGGCTTCCTTAATTATTCTTGGTAATTCTTATATTGATGTTATCTTGGGCATGGATTGGTTGACAGCAAATGCAGCTGTGATTGATTGTGCTGAACGTTCGGTTTCTCTAAAAATTCCTGAAGGCCATATAGTCTATTCTCCAAGTCTGACTCCTGCAATTCAGCTTTATTCTTTGGCGCCTCTAAACGACGATGCTATGGAAGGTATTCAGAGTGTTCCTGTAGTCTGTGACTTCCCAGATGTCTTTCCTGAAGAGTTGCCAGGTATGCCTCCGGATCGTGAGGTTGAGTTTGTCATTGAACTTGAACCTGGTACCGCTCCTATTTCCAAGCAGCCTTATAAAATGGGTCCTGCTGAGTTGGCTGAACTCAAACGTCAGTTGGATGAACAAGAGAAGTTGGGTTTCATTCAGCACAGTACTTCTTCTTGGGGTAGCCGAACCATCTTTGTAAAGAAGCGAGACAAGACTGATAGACTTTGTGTGGACTATCGGGCACTCAATGCTAAAACAATCAAGAATAAATATCCCCTTCCGCGGATTAATGATCTCTTCGATCAGCTAGCTGGAGCTGTGGTATTCTCTAAGCTTGATTTGAGAAGTGGTTATCATCAAATCAAGATTCGCAAGGAAGATGTTCCCAAAACAGCTTTCACCACCCGCTATGGCCTGTATGAGTACACGGTCATGTCTTTCGGTCTCACCAATGCACCTGCCACCTTCTCGAGGCTTATGAACTCGGTTTTCATGGAGTATCTTGATAAGTTTGTTGTGGTCTATCTGGATGACATTCTAGTCTATTCTAAGTCAAAAGAAGAACATGAAGAACACCTTCGGTGTGTCCTAAACAAGCTTTGTGAGAACCGCCTGTATGCAAAGTTCTCCAAGTGTGAGTTCTGGCTGCCTCAAGTCACCTACCTTGGTCACATCATCTCTGCCAAGGGCATTGCCGTCAACCCAGAAACTATTAAGACAATTATGGACTGGCTTCCACCCATAAATGTCAAAGAAGTCCGGAGTTTCCTTGGTTTGGCCAGTTACTGCCGGTGATTCGTTCAAAATTTCTCAAAGATTGCGAAGCCTCTTACCGATCTCCTCAAGAAAGGCAAGAAATACCTTTGGACTCCTGCATGTCAAGCAAGCTTTGAAACACTCAAAGAGAAGCTCACTTCCACTCCAGTCTTGGTTCCTCCAGATACATCAAAGCCTTTCCAAATATTCTGTGATGCTTCATTGCAAGGATTGGGTGCGGTCCTTATGCAAGAAATGCAAGTTGTTGCTTATGCATCTCGTCAGTTGAAGACGCATGAGATCAACTATCCTACACATGACCTCGAACTCGCAGCAGTTGTCTTTGCTTTGAAAGTATGGAGGCATTACTTGCTTGGCAACCATTGTGAGATCTTTTCTGATCACAAGAGTCTGAAGTATATCTTCACACAACCTGATCTCAACCTTCGTCAGAGGAGGTGGATTGAAACAATCAATGATTTCGATTTGACCATCAACTACACCCCGGGCAAAGCCAATGTCATGGCAGATGCTCTCAGCCGAAAAGCTTTTGTCAACAACCTCATGGTGGAAGAACAACAGCCTCTCTTGTGCGAGGAATTCCGCAAGCTAAACCTTGAAATTGTGGATCATGGGTATCTTCTGAACCTTCTAGCAACACCTCTCTTGGAAGAAAAGGTCTGTTCCATTCAGCTTGGTGATCCTTACACTAAAAAGATCATTTCCAACATTCCGCTTCCGAAGTATGAGTCTTTTCACGTAGATGACCAAGGCACTCTTTTCTTTGAACACCGGATGTTTGTTCCGAACTACCCGGGTTTAAGAGAGCAAGTTCTCAACGAGGCGCATGATTCTGTTCTTTCTATCCATCCTGGCAGCACTAAGATGTACATGGACTTGAAAACACAATATTGGTGGCCTGGTTTGAAATGATATTGTGCCAAGTATGTCTCAGAGTGTGATGTTTGTCGTAGAGTTAAAGCTGTCCATCAGAAACCTTTCGGTCTTTTATAGCCATTGAAGCCTCCGGAATGGAAATGGGAGAAAGCAGAGATGGACTTCATCACTGGTTTTCCAAGGTCGCAGAAGGGCAACAATGCAATCTTTGTTGTCATTGACAGGCTTTCCAAAGTAGCTCACTTCTTTCCAGTCAAGGAAACAATTTCCGCAATTCAGTTGGCTGAGCTCTATATCAACAGAATTGTCTCTCTGTATGGAGTTCCTCTTGAGATCAGTTCAGACCGTGGAAGCATCTTCACTTCCAAGTTCTGGGGAAGTTTCCAAAATGCTTTGGGAACAAAACTAAACTTCAGCACAGCTTACCACCCTCAGTCGCAAGGACAAGTTGAAAGGATCAATCAGATTCTGGAAGATATGCTCCGTGCTTGCGTTATCTCTTTCGGCATGAAGTGGGAAGAATGTCTTCCTTATGCTGAATTCTCTTACAACAACAGTTTCTAGAAAAGTCTAAAGATGGCACCATTTGAGGCTCTCTATGGTCGCAAATGCAGAACTCCGATTGGTTGGTCGGGCGCAGATGAAAGAATATTGTTTGGCCCCGACATTGTAACTCAAGCAGAGGAGAAAGTTCACATCATTCTTGAAAATCTGAAGATTGCTCAAAGTCGCCAGAAAAGCAATTATGACAGAAAGCACACAGACATGGAGTATGTCCCTGGTGATCTCGTTTACCTTCGTGTCACTCCCATGAGAGGCACGCACCGCTTTGGTATCAAAGGAAAGTTGGCCCCTAGATACATCAGTCCTTTCAAAATTCATGGAAGAAGAGGAGAAGTTGCTTATGCTCTTGAGCTCCTTGAACAACTCAAAGTCCATGATGTTTTCCATATCTCTCAACTCAAGAAGTGCTTCAAGGATCCCGGCAGGACCGTGGACCATGAACTCATCAATCTCCAAGAAGACCTTTCTTATCAAGAACACCCCACAAAAATTCTTGAAGTCGCAGAAAGAAGGACTCGCAACAAGTCCATCAAGTTCTGCAAGGTGCAGTGGTCGCACCATTCTGTTGATGAAGCCACTTGGGAACGTGAAGCTGAGCTCCGTGCAAGTACCCTAACCTCTTTGAGTCTTCTTCTTCTTCCTAGAATCTCGGCACGAGATTCCTGTTTACTTGGGGAGAGTTGTAGCATCCCAATTGTCTAACAATTGTAATGCTACTTGGTCTAGTAAGATATTGGCTACTTCATATATATAATTGTTGCACCATAATTATATCATGCTCATGTCATCATACCACCTTGCATTTGAGCATCATATAAAACCCTTTTCTTTTGGTTCTTCTCTCATATGCATTATTAATTGTATTTGCCTCTTGATCTTGTTTTGGTTATTGATATATTGTTTAAATGCCCAAGTTGAGTTGGGGGCATATCTTTTATTCACCTCCATTATCTTTTCTTTTCACCACCTTATAATTCCACCATCCTATTATCCATGAGCTTGTAATTCTTTTTCTTTTGATTTTATTCTAGCTCATGTGGTGGGGTGGACCTAATCCAATTCTTTTGCTTGGCCTTGGTTCCACTTCTTGGGAATGCATTAGAACAATGCCATATCATTACTTTTGTTCTCACAAAAACTAATCATGGCATTTATTATTTTGCATGGGCCATGCAATCACATCACCACCTTTAACCCATTTGATTTCTTTTGGTCTTAGTGGTTCTTCTTTGTGGGATCCTCCACATCATCTTCCTACCCTTCCTTTATTCTCATCAACATCTTCTCTTCTATTTATCTCCATGCATGAATCAAATGAGGGCTCTTACCATACATCTTTTTCTTTCTCCCTTTTCTTGGATATTCCTCCACCTCATCTCTTGATGCTTCAAGGCCTTACTAGATTCCACTTGGGTTGATCTTATGCACTAGTTGGTAAAACCTAAACAACCTAAACTAAAAACCTAACCATCTTCTCTCTCTCTATCCTTTTCCCTCTAATCCAGTTCTACTCAAACCCTATTCTCACCTCCCTCTCTATCACTCCCTCTCACCCTAGCTACTGGTCGCACCTGGCCCTCTCTCTCCCTGCCATGCTTGGCCACCTCAGCTAACCCTACCCCTCTCTCTAACCCTAAACAAAACCCTAGCCCTAGCTCGACCACGTGCTCGAGGAGAAAAAGGAAAAGGCCGAAGCCACTTTCCCCTGAGCCGCTCCCACACGGCAACCCTCCTCCCTCTTTCTCACTTCTCCTCCTCTCACCCGTCTCCTGGTTCGCCCAGATCCACCCCAGGTCACTTCCTTCCTCTCCTCCCTCTCCGGACGACGCCCAGCTCTGCCGCCAGTCGCCGCCGTCTACCGCGTCGCCCCTCGTTCCAGCCGGCCAGCACGACGTGGAGGTGGTCCAGAAGAACGAGGAGGTTCCCCAACCTCGACTCGTACGCGCCGACGCGAAGGAGGAAGCCTCCAGGACCGCCAGAACCTCGCCGCTCCTCGAAACCCTAGGTCGCCGGAGCTCCTGCCTCGTCGACGATCCACCGCGCCTCACCCCGATCTGACACCGCCAATCTCCACGCGGTACGCACCTCTCCCTCCCTGACATCCTCCGCTTCGCTGTCGCTGTCTAGCACCACCGCTCGTTTCGCCAAGCACCCTCTGTGCGCCAGAGGTCGCCGGTGTCTGCAACCTTCCCGCGCCGCATCGAGCCTTAGCTAGGCCCCAGCCACCCTCCTGTCAGCTCCCCTAGCCCACCGCAGTGGCTTCGCCTCCCTGCGTGAGCACCCCAGGTCGCGGGATCGAATCCCCCGCGCCGCACGCGCGCTCGCCGAACACGTCCGTCAGTTTCGTCAGAGATCAGAGAAGATCCACAGTGCACGTTGACACTTTGCACTTAACCCCCCACCTTTTTGACCTCCTCAACCCGCGCTTCTAGAGTCCCCACCTGTCAGCCGCTCTGGCATTTTTGCAGAAAAGTCCCTCGGTTCGTCAGGCCGTAACCCGCGCTCCAGCTCGGCCCCGCCTGGCAGTCACTGCGCGCTCGTTCGCTGGCACGTGGGCCTCTAGTTACTGGCCCACCCGTCAGTCGCAGAGGCTGGCTAAGCCGAGGTGAGAAAAGGATTTTCCTGAGCGCGTGGCCCAGTCCGCTTGGTCCCACTCGTCAGCGACTGGGGCTAGCTCGGACTGAGTAACAAAAGTCTGCCATGTTGTCTGTTTTAATAAAACCTTTTCAAAATTGATTTTAAATTCAAATTCAATTCAGATTTAAATAACTTTTCAAATATAAATCCAAATAATACAAGTAATATATGTTTTGGAATCAGAAAAATGTGAGGAATTCAAATATTCTATACAAAATATTGTTTGAACAATTTAAATTTTCGAGATGATTAAAATTACAATAAAATGCCCTTTTCTTAATAAATTAATAACTTTAATTCTATAACTCCAAATTGGGCAAATAATATGTCTAAATCGATCAGCGCGACGAGCCCGTTCTATCTATGCAGTCCTTGTTCTGAATTGAAGCATGCATCATGTCATTATTATAAATCTGAACTCTTTATGACAATAAAACTTGGTTAATTAAATAACAAAATGCTTTATTTCTTGTATCCACACCTCACCCTTGCCATGCTACATTAATGCCATGTAAATGGTGCATCATTAATCATGGCATGCTTGTTTGCTTGTCGCATTTTAATTCATATGCTTGTGCACTTTATTTATGTTGGCCCTTGTTTGTTTGGTTCTTCTTCGAATAGACGCCTAGCAGGAGAATTACCAGGAATCACAGGAGTACTACCCAGATCCATCTCTCGCTTCAACTGAGCTGCAAGGAAAGCACTACCACATGCTTGCATACATACAGTACCTATTGCCTCTATCTTATTCTTGTATCATTGAGTCGCGATTGCATCAAATGGAATCCCAAGTACTGCATAGCCTTTACTTTTAAACCCCACCGAAGCTTGTTCCTCCATCCTATGAGCCATTACTATAGGAGTTGTTTGAGCCATGCGAGTCGTAGAAAAGCATGTGTAGGGTATGTGAGTGTCTGGTGAATAACGAGGTACCTAAACAACTTAACCTGAGTAGTAATGGGATAACTAATGAAAGAGGCACCGGTGAGCAATATCTGCTATTTAGTTTTTCTTGCTCACTTGTGTCCCGTAGGACCCCGAGTACTTGATTCCTGTTCCTTGACTATTCGCACTATCCACATCCGGGAGGCCTTATGGACCCCCCTGAGCCAGAGCTTGATTCATTCTTATTTCTTGGGGCCACAAAGTAGTTTGGTGCTTTATTACTATCCTGTACTTATGCCATGTTACTGTTTTATTAAGATTATGCGAGGAGCACCTGTACTGTTTAAGAATTGCGGAGTGTTTTCGCGGTATCGACAAGCCCAGTCACATTTTCGGGTTCCTAGTCGTTTACAGCCATTGGCGCAAACCTTGGGTCCGTCTCGGAGCCGGCCAACTTCGTTGCGGGTAGCTTAATGGGGTGGCCTCCTGAAATATTTCTGAATCCTGTGATTGCTTTGTCGTGAATGCCTCGTCGGGTTTTGATTTGGTTTTTCCGAGGTTGATCGAGTGTGTGTTGCTATTCGTGCACCCCTGCAGGGTAAATCTTTCTAAAAGCCGTGTCCGCGGTTATGTACGACTTGGAGCATAGTTTCTCGATCATAGACAAGTATAACTAAAGTACCGCTTTTAATTTGACTAAGTACTTGACTAGTAAATAGTGCGACACTCATTGAATGGATAATAAAACTGCCAACGGATGATGGGGTTGTTCGTCCGCTTCCTCGTTGGTAAGCGAGGAGGAGGATGGATCTGTTGATTAAACTGTTATAACTGTTGTTCTTAATTCACGGACATCCGTCTATCATTGGTTAGGCGGATAGTTAGCGAGTATCTGTAGAATTGTTAGGTATTATCTTTTGCTGCAATTGCGTCACCCCAGGTTGTGTCCCCTTTAGTGGCATAAAGACTTGCTGAGTACCCCTAGGGTCTCACACGATAAATTGTTTGATTCAGATGGACCGGTGTACCCGCAAGATGGATACTGGGTGGAAGAGACAGATGATGTTGGCAACGATCATTCGGTGTAGAGATTCCGGGAACGGGGATCCGTGAGATCTGTGGGCGGGATGTGTTTATTTATGGGGCATCTTATGCCGATTTGCTTCTTATCCGTACTCGGATCTTGTTTTCCGCTTCTGCCTGATACTCTGATGTGTGATGTATGAGGAGCTATCCTAAATTATTATATCTATCTAGGACATTTGAATCTTGCCGTATGGCGTTGCAATATTTCTATTTCTTTTTAGATGGAATGGCTCTGAGGACTGTTGTATGTGGCTTGCATACATACTCATTTGTGTATGTAGTTGATCCCTTCGCCTGCTGATTACGCCGCTCGTTCTTGTCCCGATGTCTGAAAGTGGTTAGGACGGCCGAAAGGTCTACCTTGAGTGGCCCTGGGCCCCACCGTACTATTTTAACCACTTTCGTTCATCCAGGCATGTAACTAAGAGCGTAATTCACCGAGGTAGTTACACGAGGGGAGCCCACAGACGGTTTAACGACCAACTATACGGTGAGAATGCCCGTATAGTTCCCACCGTAGAGCTTCCGCCATCTCTGTATTGTCAAAACAGACAACTTTCGTGAAGGGACGGGGGACGAAAACACAACGCAGCAGCCACCACACCATCCAGAAGGGAGAAAGAAGGGATCCGGAGAAGAAGGAGAAGACGTTCCTCATCTCGCTCCACGATCTTCGACCTCCTACTCAATACACCTCCATAGCCACTACTTGTACTTGAGAGAGAGAGAGGGATCTCCACCTTGCAAGATTAGGGTTTGAGATTGTTTCTTCCCATCATGAATTGTGTTGGATATTTTTCTATTCTTATTGTGGATCTCCATGGTAATACCAAGATGAATTACCTTTATTTGATTATATTGATGATCCGTTCTACTCTCATGTCTGAGTAATTCCCTTGGGCATGGTAGATGTAGGGGATTGGTGAGATGTGATGTGCCTTCATATATTTTCCATTAGTATTGTGATTGATTCTAATTACTATATTATGTGTGCTTGACTATCTGTGGGATGCTTAATGCTTGTTGTCTAATTAAGGGCCTAGACAACATTATACCTTGTTCTACACAGATAAGATCTTGCTCGCTAGTGGACCGGCGACCCCTGGGTGACATAGGGATATCAATGGAAAGCTAGTTGACTCGAGGATAACAAGTAACCACTATACTTATTGCATTAGTCCGATCCAAGGAGCTTAATCGCTAAGCGACCTGAAGGGTCTTAATTGTCTAGTTTCTAAGCATGGTTTTGGTAGTAAGCTAGTAGGATTATTGAAGTTTGGATGAAATCTACCAAGAGGAGTTCCGGCTAATTATGGGTTGCTCGCCTACACATATATCTATAAGATTATAATTGTTATATTCATACTTGTCCACCTGGCACATTCACTATCACCATGAACTGAAATTCCTCGCGCCTTCTTTCGCCATCTGCAGAAACCAAAAAATAAACAAAGTCATTCTTTATTTTTATGCATTCTATTTCTAAAGTTTACATTTTAGTTCTATTTAAATTTATCGCATTTAATCGAAACCCCATTCTTAAGTCAGCGCTTGCAGTCAATTCACTCGAAGACCTGTGACAACTTCGGGTGTGACAGAGACTTCACCAATAAACACTTACCTTTGGGCTCCCTATGGGATCGATATCTGAATTTCAAAACTAGCTACAAACGATCTGTGCACATGCAGACATCAAGCTATGTTCTTGCGCTGTTGCCGGGGAGCTAAGTGTTTGCCTGTGGGTCTACATGTTCTGGTAGGACCTACCTGCCGGATTATATTGAACGCGTGCCTCCTCAGAGGTGCGACGAAATTATTATAAAACTTTTAAGATCAAATAAAGTTGAAGTTGAAAACCTGAGTGATATTATGGAAATCATGTCTATTTATAGGGAAACTCCTCTAAAACCTAAGAAAACTATCAGGGAATACAATGCTCCAAGTTCTGAATTTCTTAAACAACCAATAGAGTTCCCTAATCCTGGAATTAGAGAATATCGATTAGATAGTGGAATTATTAAAATTTTGTAGGAAAATCTTTTAGTGGAAGGGAAGATGAAGATCTAGGAAGGCATATAAGAGAGTTTTATGATATTATAACATCGCTTGGACCAAAAGGTTTGCCAAGAGAATTCTCTCGTCTTAAATTATTTCGATGGTCTCTTAAAGGTAAAGCTCTAAACTAGTTGTATTCTCTCCCTCGCCATTACATTGAATGTTGGCAAAACTGCATTAATAAATTGATAAACAGGTTTCTTCCTTTTTTAAAGGTAACTGAACTAATAAAGAACATAGGCAACTTTATTCAGAAAGTGGGAGAAAATTACCCAAGTCTAGGAAAGATTCTTTGGGATGACCAATAGTATTCCTAATCATGGCTATTCTGAACTAACAATTTGCCATTTATTTTACCATGGTCTCAATACTCAATGTAGAGAACTGCTTGACTTCTTAGTAGGAGGATCAATAAATACCTTGACTATTAAATAATGTTTGGAATTAACGTCTACTAGGGCTAAGAATGATTCTTTATATAATCCTGATTTTGGCATTAAGCCGGAAAAAGGGATACTTTGAATAACTCCTGATCTTATGCCTGAGGTACGTAAAACTATGAAAGAAAAAGGTATACCTTCTAAACTTGCGAAAGAAAATAAAGAAGATTTGCTACAAGTTTTAACTGAAGAAGATGAAACTATAAAAGTTTTTCAAGAATTGAAACATCGACAAGTAAAATCTCATAATAACTTGCATAAGTATTTCCAAAAACACAAAAAGATTTTGGCAGAACTTACTAAAAATTATGATGAGATTGGCCAAGAAATAAAACTATTTCATAAGTATATTAGTATGATTGAAACCCAGTGTGAATAAATAGCATCTGGTTATCAAATTTTTCTTCGTGATGATAAAGATATTTCTGTTTCTACTAATGTTGTCACAAGAAGGGGTGCAATTGTTATAGGACCCTTAGGACCACCGGAATACGAAGCTGAAAAAGAGCGCAAGGAAAAAGCCTTGCTTGAAGCAAGTCAAGAGGATGATACATTGGAGGATCCTCAAGATGAAACTAGGACGCAAGAGCAAACCTAGGAGGATCACAATGATGCACAGGAAGATCATTATGACTCTGAAAGAAACAAGTAAAGATGGTGAAGTTGTTGTAGAAGAAAAGAAGAAAAGCAATAAGCAACAACAAAAGAAAGCAACAAATGAGCCTGACCCCCCGAAAAAGGTAAAAGACAAGAGTAAGTCAGGTGAGAAAAAGCTTCCTTATCTGGATCGAAAAAAGAAAGCATCAGATGAGGTAATTTATAATTATTTTACAAAGGCGCTTAGTGACCTTCGTCTGGAAATTCCATTTGCTGATGCAATCAAAGTCCCTACTTATGGTAAATTCCTTCGTGATATTCTTAGTAGAAAGAAAGAAACAACTGAAACTGTTGATATGTTAACTAGCTATCCTACTAACATGAAGCTATTATCTAAGTATGGAGATCCTGGAATACCAACTATTTCATGCTCAATAGGTAAAACAGATATTCATAATGTCTTATGTGATCTAGGAGTAGGGGTTAGTTTAATTCCGTCCTCCCTCTATAAAAGATTGGGATTAGGGGAGTATTTCCTACTACTATAACTTTACAGATGGCTGACAAGTCCACTAAACAACCTGTTGGTATGATTGAGGATGTCTTACTTAGGATAGACGAGCATGTTATTCCCACTGATTTTATCATTCTTGAAATGCTAGAAGATGAAAGATTATCTATAATACTTGGAAGACCCTTCCTCAGTACTGTAGGAGCGTCAGCAGATTGTGCAGAAGGGCAGATAATCTTCAATGTTTATGATGCTGAAATAATTCTGGTATTTTCCAAAGAAGCTAGAAGCAGGGGAAAGATATGTTCCGCCGGCAAAACGAGTTCATGTGGTAAGTGACATTCATAAGGGGCAACCAAAGGTAAGAATTCGAGAAGAGAGAAAAGGGTGAGTTATTCAACTACTCTTAATAAAAGCTTAATGGGAGTCAACCCATTTCCATCAATTTAGTAGATTAGAGAATAAAAATTTCATCGTATTCCCACCACTTTTTCACAGACATTCTTGTAGAAGCGTGCCCGTGAAGATGCAGCTGTCAAAAAGTAGTAGAAATATCAATTGAATGAGTAGATAATAATAATTAGAATAAAATTTTGAGTTTCTATTTACAGAAGCTTAAATTTTGCTTTTAATCTGCTAATGTTGGTCGACAGTTTTTACTATCAATTTTCTATTAAAACATGGTATTTCACTAAGTTATGGAATAAGAAGGTATCCTCGAAGAAACCGAATTTTTTGATGATTACTGATGGTTTAACAACCAACTATGTGGCAGGAATAAAAATTCCGGTCGTATAGTTCTGGTCGTATAGTTATCTTTGCCATCAACAAATTTTCTTCGGAGACACAGCGAGTTTAACGACCAACTATATGGCGGGAATAAAAATTCCGGCCGTATAGTTCCGACAGTATAGATATCGATGCCTTCGTACAACTTTATTCCAAAGGTACTAAGAGTTTAACGACCAACTATACGGTGGGAATAAAATTTCGGCCGTATAGTTCCGGCCATATAGATATCGATGCCTACATACTATTTTATTCCAAACATACTGCGAGTTTAACGACCAACTATATAGCGGGAATAAAAATTCCGGCCGTATAGTTCCGGTAGTATAAATATCGATACAAGTTTTAGAAATTTATCTCGAGAGATAGATAGTTTAACGACCAACTATACGGTGGGATCAATTTGATCTGGCCGTATAGTTGCGCCCGTATAGCTGTTTCCCTATATAAAGAAACCCTAGTTGGCGGCACCGCCGCAACTATATCGGCGGAGCACCATCACCCGCTCGTATAGCTTCGGCCGTATAGTCCGGAGCGACCACAAAATCGCACCGGGACGGCTAGGTCTTCCTCCTCTCCTCATTATTTCTCTCATATTCTCTCTCCAAACCTCTCAAAATCCACCTAGAACTCTTGATTCTTCGCGGATTTCTTTTGTTTGAGTGGGAATCAACAGATTGGTATGTTTCTCTCCCTATCCATGCTTTATTTTCAGATTTCCATTGTTGAAACTCTCACATTGATCTAGTGGATGAACTCAAGCTTATTTACTTTTCCATACTAATTTCTCATGTTAGGATTGAATTTTTCCACGTAGAATCTTCCATATATTATGTAGAAACTATATGCCTAAGGTTTTATGGTGAAATTTTTCAGTGCATCACGATGAACAAAATCAATAGCCTTTTCCTTTCGAGCAAGTGCCAACAGGGAGTGGGCTCAAGTTCAGGAGCCCGAGCCTTGCGCAACTCCAAGATGGACATTGTCACATCAAGGAGGGTTCTGCCCACACGTTGGGCCAACCAAAACTTTCTCATCACGGCGGGGTTGAAGACGGTCTTTGACCTCCTGTGCAGCAGGTCGGGGTTGGCGGTGATCAGGTTCGCAAGCCACGACACCTACACCGAGCTCACCCATGAGTTCCTTGCCTCCTTCTACGACGACCACAAGGAGAAAGGTAACATGTGCACTATCGGCTTCAACATGAACCGACGGTACTATGATATAAGCTTCGAACAATTCTGCGATGCCTTTAGCCTCCCTAGTAATAGGGAGCCCAATATCACTAACCTCTACAGCGTCACGAGTGGAGAGACCTGGGAGGTTGTTTATATTAATGGTGGCAGTCACTTCTATCAGAAGAAGATGTCCACCATTCAGAATCCAACCATTCGCTACTTTGCACATTCACTATCACCATGAACTGAATTTCCCCGCGCCTTCTTTCACCATCTGCAGAAACCAACAAACAAACAAAGTCATTCTTTATTTTTATGCATTTTATTTCCGAAGTTTACATTTTAGTTCTATTTAAATTTATTGCATTTAATCAAAACCCCATTCTTATTTCAACGCTTGCAGTCAATTCACTCGAAGACCTATGACAACTTTGGGTGTGACAGAGACTTCACCAATAAACACTTACCTTTGGGCTCCCTATGGGATCGATATCTGAATTTCAAAACTAGCTACAAAAGATCTGTGCACTTGCATACATCAGTGGGGAACTGTGGCGCCCCGCTAAAACCACTACTAGAAAATCGCTGTGTTTTTGTGCATTGCATCATCATGACCGCATGCTCATGTCATCATGCCACATTACATTTGAGCATCGTCATCATCATGCATGGTTGGTTTAAATACTATTTTCGAAAAGTCTGGTTTTGTTTCTAAATGCCCCGTCTCTATTTCAAATCAAAACTCCAGTCTTTTCCGGATAGTTTTATTTGTCTAAAAATTATTTACAAAGGCCTATTTTAAAATAAAATAAAAGTTTAAATGTTTTTAGGGAGGCAGCCCTCCAGGCCCGAAAGCCCGAACGGCCACCTCCAAAACCCTAGTCCTAGCCTAAACATAAACCCCAACCCTAGCTCTCCCCAGCCGCCTCCCTTCCTTTCTTTTTCTACCGCCGCCACCATGTCGTTCCCCGCTGCAACCCGCCCCTGAACCTATCGCTAGATTCCACCTCCCCACCCCCTTCCGACAAAACTGCAGCCCTCCACCTACCGCCTGGGCCCACCGGAGGCGTCGCCACCAACCCCAACTCCCGCTTGCTTCCGTCCACAGCCCGCACGCCACCTTCCCCATGTCTGGCCCCACCACACGCGAGCGAGCGTCGCAAACCCAGCTTTCTCTCGCGCGTGCCCTGCTCCCCTTGTCCGTTTCTTCGCCCCGGCCCCACCCTGACCCTAGCGTCTGTCGCCCACGTCCCTGTCGAGAGGCCCAATCGCCACCTACCCCCGCAACCCTCTCTCCTCGCTCGCATCTTCCTCCCCGAGGCGAAGCCTCGCCGCCGCCTCCTTCCTATCTCTGTCGAGCTCGCCCCCAACCACCGCCTTCTCCCCCGTCCCTCTTCCTCACCCGCACAAGCCGCCTCGACCTCGCATCCTCGAGCGCCTCCCTTCCCGTCGTTCCCCAACGCTCCCGCTCGCTTTCCGTTGCAGAGCCGCTGTCGCTCTAGTCCTTTGCCGCCGCCAAGCGCCAGAGCCGCCGCCCGCGCCTCCTCTTCACCGCGAGGCCTCCATCCTCGTCGCCCTCCCCAACGACCTCCTCGAGCGCCTCCCTCTCTCCATGTCCGCTGCCGCCACGGCGAGCCGTAGCATAGCCCGCGTCGCCGCCTCGCGGGCTCCATGTCCTGCGGCCGCCGGCCTCCCCCAAGCGCCGCCCCGCCTCTCTGCCCCACCTCGCCACTGCCACCGCCAGCGAGCGTCACCGCACCTCACGTTTCCCCACCATCCCCATCGCCCCTCTCCTTTGCTCACCGAGCCACCGCACGGCGCCCACGCCGAGGTCGTCTGCCACCAACGCTGCCCGTAGCCTCCGACGCGCCTGCCTCCTCCGCGCATCCCCGTGGCCGCCGCTCGTCGCCTGTTCGCTCCTTCCTGAGAGTAAGGTGTTTGACCTAATGCCCGAGTGGAACCAGTCCTCCTTGTAGTGCTCTTGTGTTCAGGATCTTGATGGGGTACCTGTTATGACCGTGTAGATGGCTTATGCAGATGTACGCACGACGCCTAAGCCTGCCTTGATCTTGTCCGTGGTGAGTTGAGATGGTTTTGTTGAAGATGATGTGATCATGGTATGACGTGATTGCAAGGCGAGGTTTCGCATGTACCCGGGCAATGCCTTTGATAAGATACCTGATGTGGAGTTGCTAACCCCTCCAAGTTCGTCATCAATGACCGAGATGGAACATTAAGTACTCCTACATGGACACCAAGTTCTCCTTCCTGGCTTCGAAGCCCCGACCCCGAAGACCGAACCCCGTGGATCGACATGATCTTCTTCATGGACGCCGAGACCGATCCCCGTCGAACCCTGTCGAACCCCGAACCCCCCGGAACCAAGATCTTCTGAACCCAGATGTGTGACCCTAAGCCTCTATTTTTATAATATGAAATATACCTATCACATAATTAAAGCATCATGCTTGCATACATGTCATCTGGTGGGTTCGGTTAATTGGTCGATTCACCTAAATTAAATATGGAGTCTATATGCGGGTTATTCTAGTCTTGTATCGGCTCCATTTAAATTTGTGTAGCAAACTGATGACATGTTTTGCCTTATTAATACAACATTTAAATTACGGGGTATCTAAATAACTTGAACCGCCTAATTAATTGTCGGAACCCCGGTTCCGCTTAACATTGTCTAATTGCACCGCATCTGCATCATATCATAATCATGCCAGATCTTCTGCCGTATATTAAATATTGCATCCGGTGTTTCTTCTAGTGTTTGCTTCTTCGCGGATTAGGCCGATGAGTTGATGCGAGTATCGACAAGTTCTCCGGATATGAACCTCCGGCAGTGTTTCCCAGGCGAGCATCTCTCCCCCTTCTACCTATTTTGCATTTATAGACTTTATTTCCTCCTGTTGATCTATTGTTATCCATGTCGCGATGCTTTAGTTTCCGTACACCAATTATATCCCGTGCAGACTCTATATTGCCTTGGACACCTCCTATTACCTGTGTTTGGTAGATAGCTGGCCTTGTGAGTCGTAGTTGCTTGCTCAGGTGCGATCTCGTGTTGTCAAGTACCACAGTTGTTGGAATGGTGGAGATGCTTAATGGTGGAGAGGATCATGACTTTAAATACAACTATTAAATTGCTAGATATAACTAATGGAGAGGCATCGGTGGGCAATAGATGTTATTTGGTTCTTCCACGCTCACTTGTGTCCCGTAGGACCCCGAGTACTTGATACCTGTTCCTTGACTATTCGCACTATCCACATACGGGAGAGTCTATGAATCCCCCTTAGCCAGAGCTTGATTCATTACTTATTTATTGGGGCCACAAACTAGTTTGGGGCTTTATTACTATCCTGTACTTATGCCATGCTTTACTGCTTTATTTACGATTGTGCGTGGAGCACCTGTACTGTTTAGGTTCGTGACACGTTTTCGCTGTATCGACAAGCCCAGTCGCACTTTCAGGTTCCCAGTCGTTTACAGCCGTCCACACAAACCTTGGGTCCGTCTCGGAGCCGGCCAACTTCGTTGTGGGTAGCTTAATGGGGTGGCCCCCTGAAATAATTTATGAATCGTGTGATTGCTTTGTCGTGAAAGCCTCGTTGGATTTTGAGTTGGTTTTTCCGAGGTTGATCGTGTGTGAGTTGCTATTTGTGCACCCCTGCAGGGTAAATCTTTCTGAAAGCTGTGTCCGCGGTTATGGACGACTTGGAGCACAGTATCTCGATCATAGACAAGCATAACTAAAACAGTGCTATAAATTTGACTTAATATGTGACTCGTAATCAGCTTCACTATAATGGAATGGATAATAAAAGTGCCAACAACTGGTGGAACTGGTGTGTATCGTGTCATGATATACCTGCGTAGTAAGTATTGCAACTCCAATAGAATGTGATAAAAGTGCCAACAATTGCTGGGTTTTGGGATTCCTCGGGACAATTATATCTGACTAGTAAATGTTCCAACTACAACGGAATGGTGATTAAAACTGCTCACTACTTATGCTATCAGGATGACTCATGATATCTATATCTGACTAGTAAGTGCTGCAACTAGAATGGAAATGAATAAAACTACTAACTGTGTGAGTTCCTTGGTTTGACTTCCTCGTTTGGTCTCGAGGGGGAATACCAGGATGGGTATGATTGGTGTTAGTATCAGGTGGTTCCGAATAGGTCTTTCTTCTCTCTCTCTCTAATAGCCGACAGTTGTACTGAGTCTCTATAGGTTGTTTAGTGTTGTCGCACTGCCGCTTCAGTCCACCATACCTATGTAGGCGAGAGCCGCCAAATTCCAGCATCGCCGTGTACTGGCCTCAGTACTGACGCTCCTCTTGTTCCTTTGCCCTTTGTCGGCACCCCTTTTGTTTTAGTAGGTTTGAGATCGACGTCGTTAGCAGGGTTACCCTTCCGGCTTGGCCTGGGCAGGGTTATGGACGCCATTGGTTATTCTTCAGGGCTCTTAGCCCATTTGCATCTTGTCCGTAGTCGGATGCTCTATCGTTTTCAAGGTGATTTGGATCTTTGTATTGTATATCTGTATTCTTGACTCGTTGAAACGCTGTTGTATATATATCTGTTCTGTGGGTCCCATCGAGGACTGTTGTGTAATGGTATTACTTCGTTTTCCACCCGCACGAAAGTGCCTGGTGGGCGTCCTTGAATCGTTTCTATGCGGGTTTGGTGGAAAGGGCTAAAACTTGCATAGGGCCGATTCGAGGGTGTTACAGAGTGGTATCAGAGCCCAGCAGTTGCGATACCCCACTGGTCCAGCCTGTAGGATAACCTAGCTAACGGCCAAAGTAGAGTGTCAAAACTATCTTGCAAAATCGGTTGGATAGATCTGATTAGGTCTGATTTTACTCCTTACCCCTCTGCTGTTCTCCTCTTACCTCTGCGTGTTTTGGATCTGTTCTCTTATCTTTTCTTCGAGTCCAGGAATTCTCGTGGTTGGATTTCCATCGTACCTTCAGGATTTCGCTTCCTTCTTTGGTAACTATGTTTCTACACCCGGTCTTCGTGCTATCTGAGGAATCCTTCAGCTATCGGACTCCTCTTGTTCCTTCTCGTATCTTCCGGTGTTTTCCCACACGACGACCTCATCTACGCCAGATCCGATGCAGAGCCTGCATCACTCCTTTGTTCCGAACCTCGTTTGTCGAGATCTTCAGTCTAATTCAGAGAGTTGGTTGCATAATTCACCTATTCGTGTGCAGAGTAATAGTTTGGGTGCGTGATGGATTGACCCCCATGCCGACTACTCATTCTATTTGCTCTTGTACCTTGAAGTGGATGAGAATGCATCGTTTCTCTCCTTCTATCGAAGCTAGAGGTGGCTTTATTTGTTGATACCTCTACCTTCGTCCTTTGTTACCGGAGTGTCCTCTCGACGATCACGGACAACGACCTCTTGTTAGGGGTGTCGCGAGGATCTACATGAAGCGAGAAGATTCAGGTCATCGGCTTCCTTCCGGTACCATGAGGCGGATCTCGAGGGCGAGATCCCTTGTTAGTGGTGTCGAATTGTGGCGCCCCGCTAAAACCACTACTAGAAAATCGCTGTGTTTTTGTGCATTGCATCATCATGACCGCATGCTCATGTCATCATGCCACATTGCATTTGAGCATCATCATCATCATGCATGGTTGGTTTAAAAACTATTTTTGAAAAGTCTAGTTTTGTTTCTAAATGCCCCGTCTTTATTTCAAATCAAAACTCTGGTCTTTTCCGGAGAGTTTTATTTGTCTAAAAATTATTTACAAAGGCCTATTTTAAAATAAAATAAAAGTTTAAATGTATTTGGGAAGGCAGCCCGCCAAGCCCGAAAGCCCGACCGACCACCTCCAAACCCTTGTCCTAGCCTAAACCTAAACCCCAACCCTAGCTCTCCCCAGCCGCCTCCCTTCCTTTCTTTTTCTACCGCCGCCACCATGTTGTTCCCCGCTGCAACCCGCCCCTGACCCTATCGCCAGATTCCACCTCCCCACCCCCTTCCGACAAAACTGCCGCCCTCCACCTACCGCCTGGGCCCACCGGACGCGTCGCCACCAACCCTAACTCCCGCTTGCTTCCGTCCACAGCCCACACGCCACCTTCCCCATGTCTGGCCCCACCACACGCGAGCGAGCGACGCAACCCCAGCTTTCTCTCGTGCGTGCCCCGCCCCCTTGTCCGTTTCTTCGCCCCGGCCCTACCCTGACCCCAGCGTATGTCGCCCACGTCCCTGTCGAGAGGCCCAATCGCCACCTACCCCCACAACCCTCTCTCCTCGCTCGCATCTTCCTCCCCGAGGCGAAGCCTCGCCGCCGCCTCCTTCCTATCTCTGTCGAGCTCGCCCCCAACCACCGCCTTCTCCCCCATCCCTCTTCCTCACCCGCACAAGCCGCCTCGACCTCGCATCCTCGAGCGCCTCCCTTCCCGTCGTTCCCCAACGCTCCCGCTCGCTTTCCGTTGCAGAGCCGCCGTCGCTCTAGTCCTCTGCCGCCGCCAGGCGCCAGAGCCGCCGCCCGCGCCTCCTCTTCACCGCGACGCCTCCATCCTCGTCGCCCTCCCCAACGACCTCCTCGAGCGCCTCCCTCGCTCCCTGTCCGCTGCCGCCATGGCGAGCCGCAGCACGGCCCGCGTCGCCGCCTCGCGGGCTCCCTCTCCTGCGGCCGTCGGCCTCCCCCAAGCGCCGCCCCGCATCTCTGTCCCACCTCGCCTCTGCCACCACCAGCGAGCGCCACCGCACCTCACGTTTCCCCACCATCCTCGTCGCCCCTCTCCTTTGCTCACCGAGCCACCGCACGGCGCCCACGCCGAGGTCGTCTGCCGCCAGCGCTGCCCGTAGCCTCCGACGCGCCTGCCTCCTCCGCGCGTCCCCGCTACCGCCGCTCGTCGCCTGTTCGCTCCTTCCTGAGAGTAAGGTGTTTGAGCTAATGCCCGAGTGGAACCAATCCTCCTTGAAGTGTTCTTGTGTTCAGGATCTTGATGGGGTACCTGTTATGACCGTGTAGATGTCTTATGCAGATGTACGCAGGACGCCCAAGCCTGCCTTGATCTTGTCCGTGGTGAGTTGAGATGGTTTTGTTGAAGATGATGTGATCGTGGTATGACGTGATTGCAAGGCGAGGTTTCACGTGTACCCGGGCGATGCCTCTTATAAGATACCTGATGTGGAGTTGCTAACCCCTCCAAGTTCGTCATCGATGACCGAGATGGAACATTAAGTACTCCTACATGGACACCAAGTTCTCCTTCCTGGCTTCGAAGCCGCAACCCCGAAGACCGAACCCCGTGGATCGACATGATCTTCTTCATGGACGCCGAGACCGATCCCCGTCGAACCCTGTCGAACCCCGAACCCCCCGGAACCAAGATCTTCCGAACCCAGATGTGTGACCCTAAGCCTCTATTTTTATAATATGACATATACCTGTCGCATAATTAAAGCATTATGCTTGCATACATGTCATCTGGTGGGTTGGGTTAATTGGTCGATTCACCTAAATTAAATATGGAGTCTATATGCGGGCTATTCTAGTCCTGTATCGGCTCCATTTAAATTTGTGTAGCAAACTGATGACATGTTGTGCCTTATTAATACAACCTTTAAATTGCGGGGTATCTAAATAACTTAAACCGCCTAATTAATTGTCGGAACCCCGGTTCCGCTTAACATTGTCTAATTGCACCGCATCTGCATCATATCATAATCATGCCAGATCTTCTGTCGTCTATCAAATATTGCATCCGGTGTTTCTTCTAGTGTTTGCTTCTTCACGGATTAGGCAGATGAGTTAATGCGAGTATCGACAAGTTCTCCGGATATGAACCTCTAGCAGTGTTTCCCAGGCGAGCATCTCTCCTCCTTCTACCTATTTTGCATTTCTAGTCTTTATTTCCTCCTGTTGATCTATTGCTATCCGTGTCGCGATGCTTTAGTTTCCGTACACCAATTATATCCCGTGCAGCCTCTATATTGCCTTGGACACCTCCTATTATCTGTGTTTGGTAGATAGCTGGCCTTGCGAGTCGTAGTTGCTTGCTCAGGTGCGATCTCGTGTTGTCAAGTACCACAGTTGTTGGAATGGTGGAGATGCTTAATGGTGGAGAGGATCATGACTTTAAATACAACTATTAAATTGCTAGATATAACTAATGGAGAGGCATCGGTGGGAAATAGATGTTATTTGGTTCTTCCACGCTCACTTGTGTCCCGTAGGACCCCGAGTACTTGATACCTGTTCCTTGACTATTCGCACTATCCACATACAGGAGAGTCTATGAATCCCCCTTAGCCAGAGCTTGATTCATTACTTATTTATTGGGGCCACAAACTAGTTTGAGGCTTTATTACTATCCTGTACTTATGCCATGCTTTACTGCTTTATTTACGATTGTGCGTGGAGCACCTGTACTGTTTAGGTTCGTGACACGTTTTCGCTGTATCGACAAGCCCAATCGCACTTACGGGTTCCCAGTCGTTTACAGCCGTCCACACAAACCTTGGGTCCGTCTCGGAGCCGGCCAACTTCGTTGCGGGTAGCTTAATGGGGTGGCCCCCTGAAATAATTTATGAATCCTATGATTGCTTTGTCGTGAAAGCCTCGTTGGGTTTTGAGTTCGTTTTTCCGAGGTTGATCGTGTGTGTGTTGCTATTTGTGCACCCCTGCAGGGTAAATCTTTCTGAAAGCCGTGTCCGCGGTTATGGACGACTTGGAGCACAGTATCTCGATCATAGACAAGCATAACTAAAGTAGTGCTATAAATTTGACTTAATATGTGACTAGTAATCAGCTTCACTATAATGTAATGGATAATAAAAGTGCCAACAACTGGTGGAACTGGTGTGTATCGTGTCATGGTATACCTGCGTAGTAAGTATTGCAACTCCAATGGAATGTGATAAAAGTGCCAACAATTGCTGGGTTTTGGGATTCCTCAGGACAATTATATCTGACTAGTAAATGTTTCAACTACAACGGAATGGTGATTAAAACTGCCCACTGCTTATGCTATCAGGATGACTCATAATATCTATATCTGACTAGTAAGTGCTGCAACTAGAATGGAAATGAATAAAACTGCCAACTGTGTGAGTTCCTTGGTTTGACTTCCTCGTTTGGTCTCGAGGGGAATACCAAGATGGGTATGATTGGTGTTAGTATCAGGTGGTTCCGAATAGGTATTTCTTCTCTCTCTCTAATAGCCGACAGTTGTACTGAGTCTCTATAGGTTGTTTAGTGCTGCTATGCTGCCGCTTCAGTCCATCATACCTATGTAGGCGAGAGCCGCCCAATTCTAGCGTCGCCGTGTACTGGCCTCAGTACTGACGCTCCTCTTTTTCCTTTGCCCTTTGTCACCACCCCTTTTGTTTTAGCAGGTTTGAGATCGACGTCGTTAGCAGGGTTACCCTTCCGGCTTGGCCTAGGCAGGGTTATGGACGCCATTGGTTATTCTTCAGGGCTCTTAGCCCCATTTGCATCTTGTTCGTAGTCGAACGCTCTATCGTTTTCAAGGTGATTTGGATCTTTGTATTGTATATCTGTATTCTTGACTCGTTGAATCGCTGTTGTATATATATCTGTTCTGTGGGTCCCATCGAAGACTGTTGTGTAATGGTATTACTTTGTTTTCCACCCACACGAAAGTGCCTGGTGGGCGTCCTTGAATCGTTTCTATGCGGGTTTGGCGGAAAGGGCTAAAACTTGCATAGGGCCGATTCGAGGGTGTTATAGGAACACCCTTTGATCCATTGTGCTTCTTTAGCTAATTTACGTGGAAAACTGGGTGCAGTTTGCAGTTCTTAGGCAGTAGTAATCTGTAAGACACTTCTCCAAGTCTTTTGATCACTCTATAGGGACCATAATATTTGTAATGCAACTTCAGTGAGGTGTGCCTATAGGGCTGAGTTTTTAGATAAACCATGTCTCCTTCTTGGAATTCCCTCTCCTTCCTCCTACCGTCTACATATTTTCCATCCTATCCTTTGCCTTGAGCAGGTTTTCTAGATCCTATTGCCTCCTCTCCTTTTGTTTCATCACTAGGAGAATCATCAGTCACATTGGGTGGAGGAAAACCATGATAAGCTTGAGATGGGGTCATGTTCAGGGATGTATGGTAGCTGGTGTTGTACCACCAGTAAACCAATGATATGTACTTGTTCCATATCCTAGGGTTATCAAATACCATACACCTCAAGTAATTCTCAAGGCATGGGTTCACCCTTTTAGTTTGACTATCTGACTAGGGGTGATAGGCCGTACTCATGTTCTGCTGAATCCCCACTTCTTTCACCAATTCCTGCCACAACACACTAGTGAAGATAGTATCTCTGTCAGACACAATAACCGAAGGCAACCCATGTAGTTTGTATACATGGTCAATGCACAACTGGGCTATTTGTTTAGCGGTATAAGGGTGGCTTAGCCCAATAAAATTTGCATATTTCGTGACGCTATCAACTACTACTGAAATGACATTGTTTCATTATGAATTTGAAAGTTCCCTTCAATGAAATCCATGCTGCTATGGGTCTAAGATTTTTTAGGTACCTTTAGTGGTTTCAGCAGACCAGGGTATGGGGTGTGTTCTGAATTGTTCTTCTAACAGACAGTATAGGATTTGACATAGTTGATGCTATCCCTTTTCATCCCTTTCTAGTGAAAAACTTATTTAACACGTTTGTAGGTGGAACGCTCTCCTGAGTGGCCTCCTAGAGTAGAGTTATGGAATATCACAATTTTTCCCTTAACTCTTCGTTGTCTCTAATGACTATCTTGTCATGGTATTCGAGGATGCCATTCTTCAAGGTATAGCCAGCTTCATCTTGTGGATCCATAATTAGTTTAGCTAGCAGGTTTTGACAATTAGCATCAATATTATAGCTGTCATGTACCTCAGATACCCAGTGAGGGATGATAGTAGAAATAACATTTACATTACTCTATTATGGAGCTCCCGATAGGGCATCATCTACTCTTTTTCCCTACCTTTCTTGTATTCAATCTTGTAGTCATATCCCAGCAACTTGGCTAACAACTTGTGTTGCACCCCCTCTATCAATTTCTGTTCATGTATATACCTCAGGCTTTGCTGAGTTGTCCTTATTATCAGGGTGGACCCAACAAAATAATGCTTCCATTTTCTTAGAGCCTCTATTATTGCCAAATCTTCCTTGTCATAAGTTGATAATCCTGTTGCCTTAGGGCCTATGGCCTTGCTCATGAATGGAATTGGCCCGCTGTCTTGCATTAGAACTACCCCTAAACCATATCCACATGCATCTTCCTCCAAAACAAAAGGTTTCTTGTAGTCTAGCAATGCCAGTGCAGGTTCCTTGGTCATGATATCCTTCAGTGTATCAAAGTCCTCCCGTTGTTCCCTTCCCCACATGAACCCATTTTTCTTTAATGCCAAGAACAATGGTTTGCATATCATGCCATAGTGATGTATGAATCTCCCGTAGTAACCTGTGAGACCAAGGAACCCTCTGAGTTGGGTAATGTTGGTGGGAATACGCCACCCTGCCATAGCTTCTACCTTTACTAGATCAGTAGCCACTCCTTCTTGGCTAATTATGTGCCCAAGGTATTCCACCTTTTATTTGCCAAACTCACATTTGCTCTTCTTAGCAAATGATTGGTTTTCCTTAAGTACTTGACATATTTGAGCTAGATAAGCCTTGTGTTATTCCCAGGACTTACTGTATACTAGTATGTCATCAAAAACACTAACACAAACTTCCTTAGATATGCACTGATAACACTATCCATCAAGGACTGCAAAAGTAGCAAGGGCACTTATTAGTCCAAATGGCATGATTACAAAGTCATAGTGTCTCGAGTGTGTACTGAATGCAGTCTTTTGGATGTCTTATTTTACCATCCTTACTTGGTGATAACTAGCCCTTAGATCAATCTTCAAGAAATATTACGCTCCATGGAGTTAATCCAATAAATCTTCTATCACTAGGATGGGGTGAAGGAGATATGCCCTAGAGATAAATAATAAAAGTGTTTATTATCATATATCATTAGTTCATAATAGGTTTATATCATGCTATAACTACATCAATCGAAAATATGGATACATGTGTGGTATATAAACAAACCAAACAATCCCTAGTAGCCTCTATACAAGTAGTTCATTAGGCAACTGATGATCAAGGTTTCCTGATCATGGAGAATTTATGCCAATTAACAATGAATTCATATCATTGGTAAATGGTGTGATGGACATTACCCATATAAGCATTGCAACACGATTAAGTCACAAAGTTCATAGTTGCAATAGTTATAAATGAAGTATCCTAAACCTTAGACCGTGAGATCTTGTTTAATCACTATCACCCGAGGCTGCTTTAACTGCATCAACCATCACACCGTAACATGGTGATTGATGGCTATGAAAATAGCCATATTTCTCCGCTTTTAAATCGCATTTTAGTCAAACAAATGACCAAAAATATCTCTAGTCTTGCTACTAATGACTAATTATTGCAAAGATGTGTAATCCGTTTTGAATTGTGTTGTGCAGGAAATCACACTTTTAAGGCGAAATCAGGAGCTATTAATGAAGATTATGAGAATGTCTACATGGCCAAGCAATCCTGGGTAGAAACCACCTTCCAGATGGTTTAACAACCAACGGTACGGGAAAGTTCCACCCATATCGCCCGCCTATACCATGTGGCAATGGCTCTGTCAAGTCAAACCCTACAACTTTCATGAAGGCACCTATATATTTTGAGGTCTCAGCCGCCATGCAGATGGTCGCCATTGTCAAATTGCATCATAACACCACCAAAGGAGATCCACCACCATAGTTCATCATCTCCATCCCCCATCCTATCCATAGCCATATCTATTAGTTTGTACTTGAGATCTCCTTGTGATTCGATGATGATAGGGAAAAGGTGTTCAATCTTTTGATGAGATGGTGATAGTCGATTTGGGTGGAGTTCGGGCTTGACGATCTGACTACATTTGCGAGCACAAGTGCCAATGCAATCGCTAGGACAATCGCCTAGAGGTTACCGATCTTGTGGAAGAATGATCATCCTGACCAGCAAGGGTCTTAATTCCTACCTGAAATCGAGAAAAGTAAGAACTAATATAGCAATCAAGATATTGCGAGTAAAGATGAAAGCTTTATTGAATAAGGTGGGATCATGTATAGGTGCGAAGTACAAGAGGCCTCTGTGAACACTCAAGCCTTGGCGGAGTTGCAATGATGGCTAACTTTTAGTCTAAACAAAATCCAATTTCCCCCCTTCTTGAATTAAAGTCATCCTCGACATAATCTTATCTTTCTATCCAAAGTATGTATCTCCATGTAATGCGTGTGTATTATATAGCTCCATTGGTGGAGTAGTATTCTCTCGCATCTTAACACATGTTTTTTATAACTCCATAATTCTAAAGAACATGTCCAGAAGTAATAGTTTTGGTTATATCCGATCTATTCATGTCCGCATCATCCTCCCTTTTCTGAAAGGAAATCCGTCCTCAACGATGTTTATTTTATAAACATGGTAATAAAAGAGACAAGGTGTACACATGGTATATGTATCTATCATTTGTTTTAACTCCTCCCATGTCCTTCATATTTAGTGTTCGAGAATAACAGACCGCACAACAGTTCATTAACTGATTAGTCATATTCTGAAAACAAGTACTCCAACCCAATTTGCCAATTTAAGTGAAGACAAAAAAGTAGCATCTTGTAATTTACAATGCTCTTAATAAACCATACCAACATTGGTAAACAAAGATTCATTGTTGTCAAACTACGACTTACAACACGCTTAAATAAGTATTTATGCAACAAGCTATCTGGCTCACAATTCATAATAATGTTGGAGGTCATATGAAAATGATCAAGCATATACACATAGTTATCTTCTCGCAACAAGCTAGTTCATCACACATGATGCAAATCCTATGCACCATAAAAACATCGCCTACGTCATCATTTCCAACCAAATAATAAGTATAATCAGGGACGTAAACACTCTTCAAACATATGATTTCAGCAATTCTATTTCTAACATGTGACAACGAAATTCGAGGATCCATTATAATAGACCAAAACAAGTAGCAGCATAAAATTTATATAACACTTCATCATGTATAACCAATAGTATACTATCGAAATCAGATTTAAGAGCTAGTCACATGGTTCAGTTTCAGCGTTCAGTTTCAGCAGCAAAAATGTTAATAGGTGCATTCATCTCACTAGAAGAATGCAATTCAGCAATAGGTGCACTCAGACCACTAGAAGAATTATTTTCAATTATAACGTCACTCAATACATTAGGCGTCTCAAAATTTTGACCATAGAGTAAGGTTGAATCAATAACACAATCATCTAAAACAAGTGTTGGAACCAAATCAATTGTTGGTTCGGCACATGGCATAATCATGTCAACATGGCCAGAACCAATTTCATGTGTGGGAAGCAGACTAGTACCTTTATTATTACCTTTGAATTCCGGCTCACATGACGTATGCACCATAGTCACAAATGGTGTGGTAGTGGAGAAATTATCATTTTTTAACATCGACGATGGTGATTCAATCGCACACTTATTTTCCACACGTATACGTCGTCTTATTTCCTGTTAAGCTTTGCAAGCAAGACGAAACATACGATTGATAGCATAAAATTCTTCATGCATAAGTATGTCCTAGATGTCATGGTTTAAACCTCTCCAAAATCTATCCATAAATTTATCTTCACTTCCTTCTATAAATGAATATAACAATGTAGTTTCTAAAGCATCATAATATTATGTGACAGTAATACCACCTTGACTTAAATTCTACAATCTCTTAACAATGTCACGATTATAATATGATGGAACGAATTTATGTCGCATCGCAAGTTTGAAATCATGCCAAGCAGTAGGTATATAATCAGGATATAATCGATAATATTCATTCCACCACATATAAGCAAAATCAGTTAATGTACTAATTGCATCTTTTATTATCTTATGCTCAGAAAAATTATGAGAAACAATATCATTTAACTCAATCTCCCATTCAATATATAAATCAAGTGTAGATATCGACCATTAAACTGTGGCACAAAAATGGTAACCTGATCATGTGTTTTTACTTCTCGTGGTGGTCGTCGGGTTTGCTAGGTGGTGGCACATCCCCAACTATAGACGAAAGTCCAAGAACTTCTAACTCCAGAACCTGCCATGCTTAGTAGAAAAAAGAAACAAATAACAAGTATATGTTCCTATCAACTACTAGGATGTGGTGGTACGTCATTCACAAGATTGCGAATATCAAATTCTTACAAGTTCTTACCATGCAGTAGGTGGTGATTGGCAACCAGCACTATTAAGTAACTCCAAGGATTGGACAAAGCGATTATCAGACGAACAAGTATTGCACGGCGTAGAAATATATGGAGTTGTAGGTAGACTTAATATGTATGGAGAAACTAGGTGAGTGCCCGTGCGCTACGGCGCATTAAATTTCTTTCATCATAAATATGTGAGAGTGCGTACAAAACAAATAGTCACGTCGTGCACCCAAAAATAAATAAAGCAATGGCATCTCTTCTATATATTTTCAATGTAAATTGTCCTCTATTTGTTCCCTTCCAAGCATGTTCTTTATTATCTCCATCTTTTCGATCATTCCCGACGACCACAACCATAGTTTACAATTTTAGAAACAAAATATTTCAGTCATAACCAAAATTTATAGATTGTCAGGATTATTTCACAATTATTCCAATTTTTGAAAAAAAAATATTTAGTTTGAATCTTAAAAATAGTTCTAAGATAAAATGTTTTACTACACATACAAAGGCCGAGAATTTCATCAACAACTTAAACCTTAATAAGGAACTCTAATGTTGGATACCTGGGCATTTTTCGGGCCGGGCTCAGGCCGGGCCTGACAAAGCCAGCCCGTGCAAAACCCAGGCCGCCAGCCCAGCCCGGCTGTCGGGCCTGAAACTGGAGCCCGAGCCCGGCCCGCCATGCACGTATTCCTCCGGGCCAGGCCTTTCCCTATTTTGCACATTCCTCTGGCCCGAGCCTGGCCCGTGAGGTTGTCGGGCCTCAATACTGCAGCCTAGGCCCGGCCCGGCGGGCTTTTTTCGGGCCGGGCCGGGCTGCCCATGCCCAGATCTGATGCACTCCCATCCATTAAGAATCTTGAGTAAATGCAGTGTCCAACATTGAGATTTATCATGATGTTGCAATGACTGGCAGAAAACATAACTGAAGCTTCTTTTAGATTTATACATAAAAACAACTTTATGCTAACAACCTGAAATATTAGGAAACATATTAACAAATCATCGAAGAATTCTAATCTCATTTATTAGAGTGAATCGACAATATAACAAAATGATCATGGAGTATTAAATAAAGGATAGACTTTTTACTTAGATAAGTATATGTAAAACATCATGTGTATGAATATTTGGACTCTAAATATTTATGGTGGGCGCAAATGTACAATAGAAAGAGAAGTGCGGACAATTAATGGGTTACATGAATAAATTCAGTAGCATGTCTCGGGAAGATCCTATTTGATGATATAAGAGGAGATACTATTAATGGAAAATTGATTAATCTAAGAAAATCAGCGGTGTGCCAAGAGTAGAAAGCTACAAACTTGACCACGGGCCATGAAATTTTTATTGATTCCAGGAAAACAAATTTCTGGTGCAATGGGATAAAAAAATCAACTGAAAGTTTCAGAGCCCTAGTTTGATACCACCTGAAAGTTTCAGAGTACCAGTTTCAGACAGAACAATCAATCTCCTCTAGAGAAGTTGACTTATTTTTAAAACTTGGCTGATGATGCATCAACCAAATCAATTCCTGATCAAAACAAAACATTCACTTTTTAGAACAAGCAACTAAAGAACCTGCGGTAGAGTTCATAATGCTAATGCATGGATTAACTTGCAATGTGGCAGCCTCAAATAAAAATGATCCCAATGGAAGCACCTTTGTCAGGCAAAAGTCCTCTCTTGATATAACAGTCAAATAAGACAGCAGTGGCCACAAGGGCACTATCTTACCAACGAGATAGTTTTAAAATGTGATAAGATTTTGAGTTAACTATCAAATATCAAAATGTCTAATATAGTAAAGACCAATTTGCAATGACGAGTTCCATACACAATGCAATTGGTGGTAAGATCAATCAATCAACTGACCTATGGAGATGGAAGAAGCCTTGCCGAGATGGAAGAAGCCTCGTCGTCCATCAATCAATCAATCTCCTTGACGGCTTGAGGACTGACTTGTTCAGCGTGATATTCCATTCGACCATGATTTTGCTAGAACAATCACTGCATAGTCAAAGTCATTGATGTATCCCATAACACTGTCAAGTACATACTCTCAAAGAGCTGCAACAAAATAGAATATGCAGTTTAGAACTAACCGTACTTCTGCCTGATGATAGGAACTTGATGATGACCTTGAAAGAGGGCCTGATCAGACCTGCCTCTTCTTCACCCCTGTGAGCCTTGTATGTGCTCTTGAGAGCATCATATTTAGCTTGCTTGTCTCGCCATCCTTAACTTGTGAGCCCAAAAGGTTACATACATAGTAGTCTTTTAGAAACCAACATAAGTGAAAAAAAACTACGTGCCCTGTATGCAAGTACAAATAGAATAGTTTTGACAATTTAATAGTTTGATAGTTCAATCTAGGAGAGAACATGAATTAATATTGTTAAGATATACGCTTTCCCTCTTAATAATCAACATGAATTAATATTGCTTGCTAGAAGTAAAACTACTTCGGTACAGGTATAAGTATCAATTGATTCAACTGGTTTTCTAATTGAAATATGGCCCATGAAAAAATGTGTAGAATCATATGAAAGATATAGTGTGTAGTATCATATGAAATATATAGTGTGTAGAATCATATGAAAGATATAGTTCATGACTGTTATCTGACTGACGGTTCTTTGATCATGGTAGATTAATTATGACCCCGACTGTTAACTGACTGACGGTGCTTTGGTCAAAGACAGAAGAAGCAAGATAAGAAGCCATCAATTGTGCTTAGTCCAAAAATTAAGTACTTAGATAAAGTTGTCCAGACTAAGGACACATGCCTGCAATATTCCACCCCCATTCGCATGAATGATCTAGTGCGTATCAGAAAGAACCCCTTCCTAAAAAATTAGTCATCCTAAATAGTAGTCTGATATATAGAATTACAGAGAAACTCACATGTTATCCATGAAGTTCACAGCGGCAGCAGCAGAGCAGAAGGCAGCAAAGGTAAATGTAGAAGGTTGCACTCGCAGCGGCCTTCCACTGCAAGATCCAGGCCGACTCGGTGTGCAGCATGGCATCGTCCGCGTCAGCAACTCTGCGCTCGCCGTGGGTGTCCACTGCTGGATCAAGGCCGACTCGGTGTTTCGCTTAGTGTCTCCCACGTCGACAACTCTGCTCTCGCCACGGCTGTCAACTGCGGGATGGAGGCGAGACGGTGTTCCCCTTCGGACGTGATTATGGTCGCGCGCGAAGTCAGCGGCGTTGGCGACTTGGCCACTTGACCTAGCTCCCGCTTCTGTCTGCTGCACCATAATGAGGAATTGGAGAGGCGATTTAGTGGAGGCCTACCTGGCGGCGTCGGTCGCCCCTGAGACGGATGGAGCCGGTCGCCCGTGTCTTGTTCGTCCCCTCACGTACCTGCAGAGCGAAGAAGGGCGGGAGAGGGCGGTGGGGCGAGAAGACCACGACACCCTACCTCGGCGGAGGAGGGACCTGCACCGCCGCCCAAGGATTTGGGACTGGGGCATGGGCGTGTGTGCTGGACTGCTGCGCCGACGTCAGACCATGTTAGGCTCGAAGCGCTCCGGAAGGAGGGCATCCGCCTTGGAGGTTCTCGGGCCGTTAATGGCGGTGGGAGGGCGGCTGGGGCGAGACGGGAGGGGCGGCGGCGTATGGACCCTGTGCTAGGGTTCATGGGCGGAGGTCGACAGATGATGCGTGGTGGCCTGTGCTTACGTTTTTCAGTTTGCGTGTTAGCTTCTGAACCGCCTTTTTCCACTTAGCGGTGGCAGATAATCGTAATTAACTAAATCAAGTATTAGGTCGACTCATTGTACCATTGGATATAAATCATACGGTCTAGATTGCTCCAATGTTTGATGTATGAGGGTGACCGATCACCAACTCCCATTTAATAGTATAATGCTACAACCATGTTAGCCAATGTAAAGCGTAAAATAAGCTCAAAGTTATCAAGTGTTGGTCCCTACGCTAGACCGTACTAAAAACGCGAGCTTAAGACACAGGTGAAATCAGACATGACAGAGTTAATTGATACGAGATGACTGTGCTAATAACTGATAAAAAAAAATTCAAATGATGAAAGGCGCTCGTGCGCATGCTCGAGCGGTGATCAGATTGGGAATTGAGTCAGAAAAGAAGGGAATGAGAAACTTGTACTCTCTCCATTTTAAATTATAAGGTGTTTGAGTTTTGTGAAGAGAATGTATTATTTAGATTTGAAGTGAACCTACACACTAAAAGGGTCTAAATACTGTCATTTCACAAAGCTAAAACATCTTATATTTTAAAACGGAGGGAGTAGTTCTCAATTTTTTCAATAATAAGCAGACCGATTAGAAATAGGACGTGTAAAGTGGTTACGTGGACGAGCAGCGTGCTCGCTCCGGAACAACTAATAAAAACCCGGTTGCTAAAAAGTGTTTGGTGGTTGGTTATCTCAATCGCGCCTCCGATTGGTGGCTGTCCGATCGAGTGCTTATCGATCGTGCCATTCCACGAGAAAAACAGTCTGAGCAGGCCCAGATCCCTGCACCACATGCCGCCATGGAGCCCCCACTCCTGCACCGCGCACTCCATCGCCGGTGCGTCGTCGCGGCCTCCGTCCCACTTCCCACCGCCAGCGCGCCCCGCGCCCCCAACCCTGCTTCCCTCCGCCAGCGCGCTATGGCCTCCACCGTAGGATTCTCCAGGGCCAGCCGACCACCGCGATATCCTCCCGCGGTCCAAGAGCGCGACGGCGCTTCCCTCCCACATATGCGGCTTGCCGCCGAAGTGGGACCTCCGTCGTCGCCAGCCATGGAGCTCAATTTTGTGCTCGGCCTCCTTCTCGTTGGGATCGAGCTCGAGGCCGCCTGCTGCTTGAGGTCAATCTCGAGGCAACCTCCACCGGATTCTGCCCCGTTGACGCCTGGCTTCGCCCTGTTTGTCTCTCATATGCGACGACGCCATCGGCCTCTAGTCGCCGCCTCTCACCAAGGCCGCAGCGCCTCTCACTTCCCCGTCTCCCGTGCGGGCCATCCCGATCCTGCAGCCCAGCACACGCGGAGGCACCCCACAGGGCCAAAACGGCGGCCGTGCGCTGATATCGCTTGTTAGTTCTCTCGCGCATGGTCGCCGTTGTCTGTGGCTGGATCGAGGCTGATGTCCCATGGAGCTGTGAGACGCCGCTTTGGCTGGCTGGGACAGAAACTCGTGCCACATCTTCTCCACACTCTGATACGTGTGTATCTGGTGTTGCTGCATGTGTTTATCTGATATTCCACACTCTTCTCCTCCAATTCTTCTTTTGTACCATATTGATTACATATTTTGTCCACTAGTGATTGATGATTCATGTACTTTGTAGCCATCTCATGTTTATGTGTACTATACATATTTAACGTGGTGCCTCGTCTTAATAGTTAGATTGATCTAAGTTATATTTTAAGTGAGGTATTATTAATTTCACACATGAGTTAAGTTGCATTTTGCAATACAATAAATTATTTTTCACACATTTTTAAGTTGTACTTGCGGATAGTAAATTGTTGCTCCACGGTGTGCTAACTTGTATCACAGAGGTGTTCTTGTTTTCACACGTGTCTCAAGACTACATTGTAGAAAATAAATGAAAACTAAGTTGACAACCCTCGTTCCCCTTATTCAACTCGATCACCATCCCGCCCTACCCATCATCATGGAGCTCCGATCAGCCACGGTTCGGCATGGCTCTGTTGAGGGTTGGGCACCGCCGTCTCAAATCGACATCCCCTTTGGCTTTTTGCAACTTGCGTTGTGCCTCCTGTCGTGAGTCATGCCTCACGACACTGGCCACATCCGCGATTAAGCTAGAGTTGTGTCTCACGGCAGCGGCGGTTGCCACGAACACAACAAATTGTTTCTTTTACACATGTGCTAAATTGTACTGTATTATTTGTTCCACACATGAACTAAGTTGTGTTTTGAACACACTATTTTTTTCCTCACACATTTTCTATGTGTAGACGACGTAAATTGGTGCTTCACACATGTGCAAAATTGAATATACATTATTGCTAAGTTGTATACCACTAGAGCTAAGTTGCAAACCTAATTATGAAGTTGCCTCCCTCTGTGGCAACAACTTACTTCAACAAGTAGCTAAAACTATAGCCTGCATGTACTAAATGCAACCAAGTGGGGTATAGTTGCAACTAAAACACTACCGACTAAAGGTTGCTTTTTTCCCAAGTTGCATCCATTTACCAACTAGGTTGTAGCTAGAATAAAGAAGGCTTGATGTTGATGATGATAAGTTGCATTTTGCCGATAGTAAATTGTGTTTCACACATGTGCTAAGTTGCATACCTATTATTGCAAAATTGTATACCCCTACTACTAAGTTGCATACAATATCTATGAAGTTGTTTACCTCTTATTTTAAGAAGTGGCAACAACAATAGCGTGCACAAAGCACAACTGATTGAGGGTATGGCTGCAACTAAGACACCACCAATAGTAAGTTTTTTATCCTAAGTTGCATCGATTTGCTAACATGGTTGTAGTTGGAACAAGAAAAGTTTTATGTTGAAGATGCTAACTTACATTTGTTGATACTAAATTATGGTTTCACACATGTGCTAAATTATTTTTTGCCATCATAGAGACTAGATGGGCCGCGGCCCGTTCGGCAGTGTCGATCTCCTCGTTCTCTCACGGGTAATCACCTGCTCGAGCTGCTACTATCGTCGACGTCAAGGAAAGGCCACCATACCGTAGAGAGCGTCATCGGGCAGGGGCCATCGCAACGGGTTAGTGTGGACATCATGATTATGCCGATGAGGATGGTTGTCCAGATTTTAACCTAGTAGGGATGGATGCAACATAAACACAACCAACAACTTATTTCAACCAACCAACATCAAGTGTTGTAGAGTCACTCTCGTGCAGTTGCATATCATTGTCCTGAAGTTAACTATCGTTTTTTCTAAGTTGCACACTGTTTTTAGAAGTTGTATTTTGGTTGCTACTAAGTTGTGTACTATTTCCAACGATACTAGAAAATATGACAGACAACTAGTAGTGCAAAGTTGCGGGTCTCAACACTATGAACTCGTTGGCTGTTGTTGCTAAGCGAGAATCTCGAAAATTAAGTATACTATAAAATATACAAAAACTAGTGTAAGCAACTCTTTGTACGAAGTTGCTTTGCCATATTACTAAGTTGTTTTTCAAAAAAAATTGTCGATACATATACAAATGGGATCTACTTTCGAAGATCTCGTTAGGAGAGACTCAACGATGAAAACAAATCGCAATTCAGACACACGATTTAAGAGTCATGACTTTTTAAATTTTGTTCTCAAGAAAATTAAATATCGCATGTGAGTGCTAAACTTCTTACTTTTACGTGAGGGCTCAATTAGACTACCCACCCGGTGTTCCTAGCCACATCCACTTTTTAATTCATCAACGTATCCAAAGGTATAAACGGTGCCCCCTCAAGGAGCCTCCCAGTTAATTAGAATTTACCGTCCATTAGAGTGTGCCTCGAAGTGATCCTATTCGTCAATTGATTTTACTGCGGTCGTATATATTGACAGCTCGTGAAAACCTAACTGCCTCCCCTGCACTGCCCAATCCCGCTGCCGCCGCCTCCCACTCCCAATCCTCCCCGCAGGTCTGCCTCCACCGCTTCTCCGCCCTCCTCTCCCTCCTCCGACTCCACCTCCCTCCCTTTTTGCGTTCCTCCTCGATGTGGAGCCGCCACCGCTGGTCCCCCCGCTCCCTGCCTCGTCCACACAGCAGCACCCACCGAGCGAGCAAATGCAACGGCCATGGACGAGAGCTTGGGAGAGGAGGCGGTGTGTGAAGGAGGAGCAAGTAGTGGTCAAGGCGGAGGAGCAGTAGTAGGGCGCCATGGACAGGTGGCTGATGCGCGAGAGAGGAGGATGCGTAGGGAGGGGAGTTGGCGGTGGAGGTGGAGCATTAGGGATTTAGGGAGGAATTATCCCATGGGGATTACGCATGGTGGAGCCTCGGGCTCCGGCGCGCTCGTCTGCCTGGCGTCTCGCCATTAGATGTGGGGTACCGAGCGCACTGTTGGAGGAGGTTGTACTACCGTGTGCGCTCAGGTTTCCGTCTCCATCCACTTCCCTTTTGTCCTCGTCCGCCCCAGCTCGCCTATTCCGCTCCCCCAATCTGTTTTCCTTCTTGCTGGTCGCTCCACCACCGTCGTTCTTGTCGTTGCTCTCTCTCCCATGGAGCTATTGTGCCGTGCGTTTGGTTAGGGTGAGGCCATGCTTGACTCGTGGGGATTCGATTTCTCTTGGTGGGGACTTGCTTTTGTTCTATTCGTGGGGGATATGGTGGAGATCCGATTCGGTGTTGTCGTGCGATCGTCTTCTGCAGTTTTTTGTCTCGTCTTTGCTTGTCGTGAGATCTGTTTTTCTCTGTCTTTCTTTGATTCTTTTTTGGATCTTTGCTCTTGGACTTTCCCGTGTCTTCTTTCTTTATCTTCCTACTACTATCTTTCGGTCGCTTTTATTTCTTGTGCTGACATGTTTGGTCTGGTCTCTCGTTTCTTTCTGTGTAGGTGCTCGTTGGAGATAGTGGCTTGGAGTCGCCGCGGTTGGCTTCCATCGTTCCGTGTTCGTGGTGAGTAATGCCTCTGCATATCATCGCTATGTGTTTGCTTCTGGCTGTGATAGCTTGTGCAAGTAGGTCAGAGTGGTTTGTTGCGTGATTTATGCGGTTGATTTATGGATTCCTGTAGAAACTGTGGCTGTGCATCTGAGAATATTGTTCGCTTGATTTATGGATTCCTGGATTCCTGTAGAAACTGTCGATGTCCATTAGCCATGATTTTTTTGTACGGTTGTCCGTGAATATTGGTGATTTCAGAATCTGTAGTGCATCCAGATTTCTTCTTGGTATTTTCCTGCAGCATATCTATGTCAGTCCCGCTTAAAAGAACAGAGCATGCATCTTCTGTCTATTTAAACTCTTGGTTGGATTCTCCTATGGAGCTAATATGTATTATAATAATAACAAGCCAATTCGTTCTTGCTAAGTTTTCCTTTCTCATTTATGTAGTGCTGTACTATAGGTTGTGAAGTTATGTTCCACCCTGTATGTGCTAGGGATGCCGGTCTTTACATGAACATGAAAAAGATCGGTAACTGGGCAAGGAATGGTAAGTTCGCTTTAAACTGCTGAGAGATGGTTTCTGTATCTATAACTGCAAGGAACTGGTTTTCCTTCAAATATGCAAATACAATAGAAATAGCCTATATAATCTCTATATCAGTCTTATTTCTACATTTTTCTTATTTTCGTCTTTGAAAAATTCCATAGGTTGACTCTCAACAATATGGACCTGCAAAAGCCAAGATCATGAAACAAGTGAGGGTAAATGTGCCGGTTAGATGCTTTTTTTGCTGAGAAGTATCGACCTTTTGTAATCGTGTGGACGTTGCTGTCTTTTGATTTAATAACTAGGATAATAAACATACAAAACTAATATATTTCATGGTACTTGTAGCTGCTCCTTCTTATCCAGCTACAAGCGTCGTCGCGCTCTGTTGTGTTTGGTCTTTTCTTATTAATAAAGTAACTATTGCAACCATTTTTCTTGGATCTCTTTTGCGTGGGTTGCAGTACAAAATTCATAAAGACATTATCACTTTTCCAACTATTTTTTTAGCGTCATACACAATAGAAACTGGTGCGTGAGCCATGGGATCGTGCGCCAAGGCGCAAATATTTGATCGAGTTTCTGATGCCTATCAGCAGTTTGATCCAGAAATTTAATCGAGTATGGAGCGGTAACGGGTGTTTTTGGTGGTTATCAATTGTTTTGTCCAGAGATAAACTGGTTTGTAGAGATAAGCAGCTCGGGAAGAAAGCAGCGTCAACATCAATAATCTGAATTTTTAGCCACTTTTGTCTTTGCCTCATGATTCTAGACCGTGTCCGTACTTTTTGTTGTGTGTTTCAGGTTCAGCGTTGATGCTACCATGGAGGAAGAGGCATCAGCATGCACCAATTTGTCCAGATCATATATACTCCCTCCGTCCCAAAATAAGTGACTTGCATTTGTCTAGATTAGGATGTATCTTACACTAAAATAAGACTAGATACATCTGAATCTAGACAAACCTACATCACTTATTTTGGGACGGAGGGAGTACTTGATTTCATGTAGACTCCCTTATGTGATTCTATTTTTTTAGTCTTTCCATATTATTTAGGTGCAGGTTGACTCACATCTTTCGTTACTTTTTGAGCTAAAATTGCAGTGACTTTTGCACCTGGGTGTACTTTGATGTTCTGTCCATCGGTTCCTAGCAGAGGTCTTGTGTTTATTGTCTACATTCTTCTGGTCCATCCGATGATGCTTGGGGCCATTCCTAGGCCCGTTTGTTCTGCAGGTGACCCTAATGTTTTGGGTTTATGGTCTATGGCAGTGAGCGGGAGGTGTGGCAGCTTTACAGGTAGTGTGCCGGTTAGCTATCTGTTTTTTGCATTTTGTATGTATTGAGGGCTATACCTGTATTTCTCTGCAATTCTTCTCCGCAGGACATTGTGTTCAGTTCTCTCGATTGTTTTTTTGGGTGCATATAAATATTGTCTTTATCTGGCAGCTATGTGCCCTTAATCTATATGTACACCTGCTCATGTGAGGCAATTCCTTGTATTTTGCCGAGTTATATGGACCTTTCATTCTGTTATATCCTTATTTTTTGAACTACAAATGAGCTTGCAAGAGTACAGAACCTCATGTCTAAGAGCTGAAAGATGCCTAGCCATGTTGTCATGTTAACATTAGTTTTTGTTGTCCTGAAGTGTTATCAAAAACCCATCAAGCCTGAAATTTTAACTTCTGATTTCTCAAAATTAATTATGGTGTTTTTTTCTGCTATGGTCGTGGGTCAGCTTCATACCTTTGAATTGTGAACCTCAAGCTATCATATCTGGGATTGTCAATACTCATGTCTTTCCAAATATTGTTGTTTTCTCTAAGCATTCTATTGCTTATTTAAATTTTTAGTGGATTGTACATCTACATGGATACTCTTATGCCTGTGCATGATTGCTTATTCTCATGTAAAAACGAAAAAAATTCTTTTATTTGACAGAAGTGATTAGTTCCAGCTTACAGAGATAAGTTGTGCTTGTGTGGTATCTGTCTGTCAACTAGAGTTTTTTTTACTAGACTTGAACTGTATAATGTAAATATGCCAATCTGCTATAAATCCATTTAACCTGAATCTCTAGAGCTTTTTCAAAGGAAAACAGAACTGTACTGCTAGAACAAATGCATTATTTCAACTTTTGAGTACACGTAATATTAGACGATCACTGTACTGGCCACATAATATTAATCCATTTGATAGTCTAGCACTTTATTATGCCCACCCTGATAATTTCTTGGTTTTTGCTTGAAATAGAAATTTCATGTGAAGAACAAAGATGCCATTAAGCTCTTGGATGGTACTTCCATTGTCGGCGAGGACAGTGCATCTGGAAGAACTGTAGTGAGCTGCATTTCCTTTAGTAGTTCATTTTAAATCCGTACATGAACATGTTCCTTTTCCTAGAGGTATTTATTCCTTTTTTTTCTCCATTTTGTGATGGTCGGTTTATTTATGATTTATCTAATCTCGATGCTGCGTGACCCTGTCCAAGTGAGTAAATAACACACGCATTATTTAAACAAGGAATTTATGTTTGAGATTTTAGAATTCTAATAATTCTTCAGAGACTTGGTGGTTTAACTTTTATTTTTGTTGCAATTAACAAGTGTCAGAACTATAAAGCTGAACTTTCTGTTATGTTGAAATAGTCATATAGTGGTCTTCAGTTTAGTAGTTTCTACATGTATGACCTGTAATCGACCTGTTTCTTTTGTTCTCGTGCCGCCAGCCGCCGCCCTCCTAGATCCAACCTTCCGGTGCCCCTCCTCCCCTCCGTTCGGCGGCCACGCCGGCGGATAGAGAAGTGGGGAACTGTCCTCTTCATCGTTTGCTTTCTTGTAGGTCTATTTTCTCTTGGTTTTGTCTCCCTAGCGGTATCGGCGAGGTAGAGGCGACGATGGCGTATTGGAATAAGGTCTCTACGGCCTCTCCCTACCTCGTGGGCGTCCGATTCGGAGTCAACGAAGGTCCCGTGAGGGTTAGCGTGGCTAGAATTGTTGATTCTCTTTGGATTTTGGCAATTGGTGTGTCTATCAAGGGGATTTCCTCTGGCTGTGGGGATCTATGGATCGTCAAGGAACTTCATAGATGGTTACTTCTTCCTCTTCATCTCTAGGACGGATGTGGTCTTCTAGACCCGTTCGGCGACTTCCCGTCCGCAACCAACAATGTCAGGCTGGCTCAGGGAGGAGCGGCGGCAGCACGCCGTCAACACGGTCTAGAGGTTGAAGGCGAAGGGAATCTCGAGGATTACCTTGTAATTTTGTTTTTTGTGGTGCATTGTACTATAGTTTGTTTCCTTTAATGCCACATGTCCTTTCCGCAAAAAAATGGTACTGGATTAGTGATGCACAAGCTAGATAGTTGATTCAAATTTGATTCCTCTTATTTACAGCTGTAGATTACTTAGTTTTCTTACAACGTAACATTTTATATCTAACATACGTTACATTTTGCCTTCCGTTCAACTTCAAGCACCTTAAATATAATATATTTAATCTTTGCCTTCTCTATGAGCAATCAGTCCTTGTTTCCTTCAGTTGTGATTATTGTGTTGTGGCGGTTGCAGCTTCTCCTGGTGTCTGCTGTGATGATCAAGAGGAACGCCATGAAGAACACCTATAGATGGAGAATATTGACTTATTTTGAGTTTGCATAGCGTTTGTGTTTGGCATGTTATGCTGCAGAATAAGCTTCTTGAACTATGTGCTGAACTAAGACTAGGGTAGATGAGACTACAAATAAGCATGTTTATGGTTCCCCTTTCATATATACAAACTATGACAACAGATGCTTAAATTGTTCACAGTTAGAATCAATTAGAAGAATCCTTGGATATTGCGACAATATCACAGACAAATCAGTGTATCTCTTTTATTCCTTATTTGTCTGCCTGTAGTTTCAGTAGAAGAGACTTTATTTATGCTTCCAGTTGCCTCACAACTGATGGCCTATAGTTAACAACTTGGCCATCCTGTTTTACTTGGTGGATAAATTAGAAGAAGCCTACATTATTGATACATACTAGCGAAATCAGTATTGATGCCCTGAATTGTTTTTGCCATGCCAGTCAAACATACTAGCTAATTGTGGTGCTTCTTCAATACATGCAGGTCAACCTTGAAGGCTTGGACTTTTTTTTGGCTTTGTTTTCCTGAACTGAATTAAGTAGTCAGTCCTCACAAGCTTCTTAATCAGTAATGAACATGGATTCAGGGAGAGCTACTGCGAAATCCTGAAACGCTGCCGTGCTACAAGATTAAGGTGTAGAAGAACAAGATGAAGAAGAAATTAAAGTGCAAGCTTATCTATATTTCCCCCTTTGTTTCTTAGTGCTAGACTTGTATGTCTGTTGGTACTTGAATTTCAAATGTTCACGACGAATTACTAGTGCCTGCTTGTATGACTTGAATCGTTCCTTGAATTTCAATGCTAAATCTAGACATGGCTGTAGCATAATGGTTTAATTTGATTTTGGGTTGTTCATTTTCAAGTCTGAAAACATACGTTTCAGTTCGGATAGAATGGGGACGTCTGAAATACATTTCAATACAGTTATATAAGGGAGCACACATTCCATTAATACACTTACTGTTGAGTGCTGTGAATATTGTAAATATGTGAATGTAGAAGGGCCCAAAAGAAAAATAGTCTAGTCTATTAGGAGTGAGGAACGGGAGCATAATAGAAACAGAGAGAAGCTCCCAGAAACACACCATGTACTCTCATGTTCTTAATGTGAATAAAATCTAGAAAAATCCCCAATGATTTGTTGGTAGTGATTGCTAGCGACAACATGGTATCAGAGCAATCGGTTCGTGGGTGTGCAGCTCGCGCGGATTCGGTCTAATTTCTGCTCTGTTTTGTCGATCTGGTGGTCGTGGCTGCCTTTGTGCGCCGCTGCCGTCTTCGTCGAGGTCGTCACTGTAAGGTGCTGCACCGCGTCGTGGTTGCCTTTGTGCGCAGGCCCTGTCTTCTTCAAGCTCATCGCCGTCCTCCTAGTGCTGCGTGCCTCCGCGGACGTCCTGTTCTTGTGTGTCGTCACTGCCGTCCTGGTCCTGGTGTTGGGCGTTGCTTTTCTGCTAGAGCTTTGCTCAATCGGTTGTGACCAGCTCAGGTACATCTATTGCTCAGTCGGTTAGTGCGACAGGTCTTGTGGTGGATAGGTTAATTGCAGTCTAGCTTATCTCTAAGTACTAGTAATTATGGGAGACAATGATGGAGGTGTGGCAAAGCTGTGTGAAGCCATGCAACAAATGCTTGTGCAGCTAATGGAGAAATCACAGTTAAAAAGTAGTAGTGCTTCTGAAAATCTGAAGATTATGTTAGAACCAAATCCTGTCAGGTTGTCTGGTCCAGGGGACTATTTTAGCTGGGCTAGAAATGCATCTCTTATTTTAGGAGCACATGGACTGCAAAAATACTTGAAGGAAGACGAGAAGAAACCCACTGATGGTATAGAAAAAGAATTGTGGGAACAAAACCAGAAGCATGTGATGGTTTGGCTTCTGAGCTCCATGGAAAAAATGGTCCGAGAGCAAGTGGAGAATCTCCAAACCGCAGCTGAGATATGGAATGATATTGAGAAGCAATTTTCAGGGAAGTCCAACAAGATGCAGGTTTGCAGAATTTTGTATGAGATGAGGCACATTAAACAAGAAAATAAATCAGTAACTGAGTATGGTGGAGAACTAAAAAAGTTGTATAGGGATCTTGAGTTCTTTAGGCCATTCAAACCTCATGATCCAAGAGACTTGTCACTCCTTAGAGAGTGGTTTGAGCCACTACTTGTTGATATATTCCTGGAAGGTTTGAACCCTGAATTTCGTCTTCGATCTCAGTTAATATGGGCAACGCCCACATGGCCAACACTAGATGAAGCTATTGCTAGTATCCTAGAAGAAGAGACTCGTTTGGCTAATCAATCTTCAGTACCCCAAGCAAGTGCAGGTACAAGAGCTGCACTATCTACACTTACTCACATTCAATCCACTATTAATCCTAAAGGAGTTCAAGCAAGTGCTGCAAGGACTGATTTTCGGAGGAAGTCAAGAGTGGTGTGTGACCATTGTAAGAGGCCAGGACATGTGAAGATGGACTGTTTTGAAATAGTTGGGTATCCACCTGGCTGGAAGAAGAGGCAACATAATAGGTTTACAGTTGGGGATATTGGAGAGAAGAAGCGAGAACGTGTGCACTTTACCTCCACCATAGAAGAATCAACATCCTCAGATGCACAAGCTCTTGAGGCATTCAAGTCTAAACTCATGGCAGCTACTGATGAGGAATCCACTGAATTTGTTTCTAGCTTCCATGCTGCTCGAGGAGAAGAATATCCACACAAATCAAATACCGGTAATTCTAATATTTGGATAATAGACTCTGGTGCAACTAATCATATGACAGGCTCATTTAAGGATTTTGTGTCCTATATACCACGCTCAGGGCGGGATAAGGTTCGTATAGCTGATGGATCCTCTGCTCCAATAATGGGCAGTGGAACTATCACCTGTACACCTTCCCTATCTCTAAATTCTGTTTTACATGTGCCAAACTTCCCGGTTAATCTATTGTCTATTAGTTCAATTACAAAATCCTTAAGATGTGGAGCTTGGTTTGAGCCGGAGTTCTGTGTATTTCAGGAACTCAAGACAGGGAAGATTCTTGGGACTAGAATAGAGCATGATGGGTTGTATTATCTTGATAATGTCGCAGTCCCACGTGCTCTCACTGCTACATGTTCATCACCCACAGATGAGTTGTTGTTGCTTCATCGGAGGCTCGGACATTTGTCCTTTCGGGTCCTAAGTCGTATGTTTCCTTCATATTTTGCTTCTTGTTGTAGGGACAAGTTAATCTATGACGTGTGTGAGCTTGCGAAACACACAAGAGCTACTTATCCTTGTAGTAATGAAAGAAGTAGAGAACCTTTTGAGGTTGTTCATTCCGACGTGTGGGGTCCGTGTACTGTAGTCTCTCTTTTGGGAGAGCGATGGTTTGTAACTTTTATTGATGGGTTTAGCCGTTGTACCTGGCTGTATGTGCTCAAACAAAAATGTGATGTGATGCCTGCATTTAAAGACTTCTACGCTTGGTTGGTAATTAATATAATGCAAAAGTCAAAATACTTCGGTCTGATAATGATACGGAGTATGTTAATAGAGAATTTGAATGTTTTCTATCATCTAATGGCATTATACACCAAACTACTTGTGTGGATACTGCAGCACAAAATGGAGTTGCTGAGAGAAAAAATAGGCATTTACCAGAAGTGGCTCGATCTATTATGTTTGAAATGAATGTTCCAAAATTTCTTTAGGAAGAAGCTATCAAAACAGCAGCTTACTTGATAAATCGAATGCCATCAAGGGTTTTGAATTCTAGTACTCCAGTTGAATGTCTGAGTGGTACTAATTCATTTATTGTGCCACCAAAGGTATTTGGTTGCACATGTTTTGTTCATGATTACAGGAACTCTGTTGGAAAACTGGATCCACGTGCCATCAAATGTATTTTTGTTGGATATTCTCCTACTTAGAAGGGCTATCGTTGTTGGAGTCCTAATGAAAGGCGTTTCTTCGTGAGTATGGATGTTACCTTCCGGGAGAAAGAGCCTTATTATATCTCATCCAACAGAGGTATCAAGGAAATTGGTAGTAAGGGGGAGAAAGTTGATGAAGAACAATTAAGTGCTGGTCAAGTCTTAATTCCTTTAGTAGACAAGACTCAAGATGGAAAAGAAGTGGAAGGAGATGAAAATGTAAGTACTACTGATGGGAACATAAACTCAGATGTTCAGGAAGAATGTGAGTCATCATTACCACAACAAGAAGTTGAAGAGACAGAAAGGGGTTTAGGGCATACCCCTGATGCATCCACGAATATTGAGTCTCCATTGCCAGATGATCTAGTTGATGATACAACAGAACCAAGGAATGAAAATCTGGTAACAACTCCTAATTCTTCATCAGTTAATGATCCCATTGCTTTACGAAAACCAGTAAGGCGCACTAATATACCAGGACGTCTTAAAGATTGCATTGGCTATAAACATGATCTTGCAAAATTTGTTTCTTATGAAAATTGCAGTTCGTCATTCAAGGGATTTCTCACTTCTCTTGACTCTACATATATACCTAAAGATTGGAGACAAGCTCTGCAAGATCCCAAGTGGAAGTCTGCAATGATGGAAGAAATGAATGCTTTGGAAAAGAATGGTACATGGAAGTTAGCTGAACTCCCTCATGGTAAGAAACCTGTGGGTTGTAAATGGATATTTACAGTCAAGCAAAATCCTTATGGCAAAGTAGAACGATATAAGGCACATTTGGTGGCGAAAGGGTATACACAGACCTATGGAATTGATTATGAAGAAACCTTTGCACCTGTAGCCAAGATGAATTCAGTAAGAACCTTGATCTCATGTGCTTGTAACCTTGGTTGGGATTTGCATCAACTGGATGTTAAGAATGCATTTCTACATGGGGATCTGCAAGAAGAAATTTATATGCACATACCACCTGGTTTTGACACCAGTCAAACCGAAGGCAAAGTCTTGAGATTGTATCGCTCTTTGTATGGTCTCAAGCAATCACCTCGGGCCTGGTTTGAAAGGTTCAGGAGTGCTATACTTCAATTGGGCTACAAATAGAGTAATGCTGATCATACTCTATTTTATAAACACCATGAGGGAAAAATATCCATATTAATAGTCTATGTTGATGATATTGTTATTACAGGAGATAATGTGGAGGAAATTAAACATCTTAAGAGTAAACTTGCTAAAGAATTTGAAGTTAAGGATCTTGGGCAGTTGCGGTATTTCCTTGGAATTGAAGTCTCAAGAAGCCCTCGAGGTATTTATCTTTCTCAAAGAAAGTATGTCTTAGATATATTAAAAGAAACTGGATTAACCGGATGTCATCCAGTTTCTACACCGATTGAGCAAAATCACCGCCTTGTGAGCGGAGATGGATCACCTGTCGATCGAGAACAATATCAAAGACTTGTTGGGAAATTAATTTATCTCTCTCATACTCGACCTGATATTGCCTTTGCAGTTAGTGTTGTTAGTCAATTTATGCATGACCCCAGAACACGTCATATGGATGCTGTAGTTCGAATTATTAGATATCTGAAAGGTTGCCCAGGCCGTGGATTGTTATATTCAAGTAATGGCAATTTACAAGTGGAATGTTACACAGATGCAGATTGGGCTGGTGCATTGGATGATCGGCGATCAACATCTGGTTACTGTGCATTTGTTGGAGGGAATTTAGTAACTTGGCGCAGTAAGAAGCAAAGTGTAGTAGCACGTTCTACCGCTGAAGCAGAATTCCGGTCAATGGCTCATGGAGTGTGTGAAGTGCTATGGCTGAGGATTCTCTTAATGGAGCTAAGATTGTTTGATTCAAAGCCTTTGATGTTGTATTGTGACAATAAAGCAGCACTTGACATTGCAAATAATCCTGTTCTGCACGACCGCACGAAACATATTGAAATTGATAGGCATTTCATAAAGGAGAAGATGGATCAAGGAATCATCTGCATGCCCTATGTGAGTTCATCAAACCAACTTGCAGATATTTTGACTAAAGGACTACCTGATAAATTATTCTCTATATTTTGTAGCAAGATGGGGTTGTATGATGCATTTTCCCCATCTTGAGGGGGAGTGTTGAGTGCTGTGAATATTGTAAATATGTGAATGTAGAAGGGCCCAAAAGAAAAATAGTCTAGTCTATTAGGAGTGAGGAACGGGAGCAGAGTAGAAACAGAGAGAAGCTCCCAGAAACACACCCTGTACTCTCATGTTCTTGATCTGAATAAAATCTAGAAAAATCCCCAATAATTTGTTGGTAGTGATTGCTAGCGACAACACTTACACTTTTGATTTGCAATACAGCTACACCGATCCATGATTACACTTCATATTCTGATGAAAATTCTAGCAACCAAGACAAGATACAAAGCTCCACGGAGCCATTCTTTCTCATTGTCATCTCTAACCACCGAGAGTGCGCGCCGCTTGACGCCTCCCGCTGCCCCCAGCAGCTGTGCCACGGCATCAACCGACTTTCCTCCGCTTGTGGTCACTCCTATGCCGCGACATCATCCTCTCCCTAACTCCGGACACCATTTTTAGCGCTGCCGCTTCGCGCCTTGGCTCCTGGACAGCGCCTCCACTGGTGCCTGCGATGGAAAAGAGGTGACATGGCGGATGAGCACCCAAGGCATGGATGAGAGGGCCGACGGACCACACAGGGGATGAACGGGACCATGAAGGGGACGAGAGCGACATTACACAGGCGCATGATGCCGTCGACCAGCTCAACAACCGCGGTACCTTCGAGCAGGACATCGACGGCTAGATGAGACAATCGCTGCAGAATCGAGAGAAACAACTCAGATTATTTTGACCAAGCCATGGGGATTTCCGCCAGTTTGGGTTGGGTTACAGTAGGTACCGGCCTAATTTTTTTTGCCGCAGCGGATTTTCTGGTATGAGAAGAGCCGGTAAAACCAAGTGTTTGGATGATTAGCAAAGTTGACATTTTATTTTGTGCCTAAAAACATTTCATATTAAAAGTGAACTCTTCTTTTTGCGAAATTCCACCGATTTATTAAAAATCATCAACAACCGGCGAGAGAGACGGAACCATAAATGGGTTTTGTTTCTCGCCGCCGCCTTCTCCTTGGGTTCTTCACATGACGACTAAAATGAACTTAATTAGAAAAGTCTAGCCAGGGTTTGGTGATTTGATGAAGTGTGTGAACTATCACCAAAAGATATTGATCTGGTCATACAATTTATGTTAATAATAATCTTTTATTTTAATATTAGTTTTAATCATGTATAGTTGTAAGTACCTCTTCTAAATTTTGTGCTTCAACCTCCTTTCGGTTTAAGATCACAGAATACTGATGGTTTCAACATAAAATTGCCTAATATGAATATCAAATGTTGGTGATTTAGATAGAAAGTCAGTGTTAAAACCAAGCAATAAACATTCAATCTATATTTTTAGTGTATCAATTCACATTGATGTCTGGTGTTTATTTTGATATACTCAAATAGCTTCACAATATTGATGTCCTTCACAATCCATGGTTAGATTTGTAGACCTGCTATGTTTGTGTAATCAGAGAAGAAACATCTTCTTTAGAAAGATCATGTTGTGTTCTTTCTCCTCGTCGGTGGAATCTTTTTGCTGAGATTTCATTTTAATTTTGTTGCAAAACATGTTGTGCTACTGAATCCACATAACGTTTGAAATGTGTGTTGCAACAATTTTGGTTCTACCCAATCCCCGCATTCGTCCTCTCACTGATTTTTTCTCTTCTCTTCTTCTCTTCGTCAGCTGATATGTATTCAATACATGACACATAGTTTTTTTATTCTTATTTGTTTGCTTATCAACGGTCTCTATAGATCCTTGTTGTACCGTATTACAATCTGTTCCACTACTTGGTAGGCAAGAAGTTGAGGATGAAATAGGGAAGAAATTGTATCATAGAAAACAATTGTATGATATCCATTTGACTATTTATTTCGAGAATAATACTATGGTGAAGATTAATCTACTCTAATGATTTTAATGGAGACTACAATTGTATAAGCAAAATCATAGGTATCCTAAAGAGCTCCAAACACATTAAACAAAATAATGTCTCATGTTTCTATTTTTAGAGTTATCACATATTTCATTAATAGAAAATCAAGTTACATGTACAAACTGTGAAAACCAAAAGATAAACCATGGGAAAACAATTGTCCTGGAAACTCTGCAGATAGAACCCTAAAGGATAGAAAAATACAGAATGATCCATAGGGTTTCCTGCACTCGCCGAAACCAATGGCCGCCACCAACTCCACTTATGCCAAGACACACGCTGGAAGAGATGCTGAGCCTCCATCATTGCCAAATCCAAAAAAGCACGATCTACAGTGAGGCTTTGTGAGTCGATGAATAGGCCAGTTGCAAGCAGCGAGGCACATGTTGTTGTGCCACGTAGACCAAGGACGTCCCCGCGCTGTCTTAAACCCAGATCCACCACATCTAATTGACGAAGTTGAGGAATAAAGTTAGATCCCCCATCTTCGGACCAACATCCTCGCTCCAGAGCATCTGTCTCGCCCCGGCCCTGAGCGTTGTTGTAAATAACGACGAATGTCGGTGACACACCGAGAAACTAATCTCGGCAAATCTAAAGAGCGTCGAGAAGACCAAACTGCCGACATGAAGGACCGACAAGCAGAAGTTGCCATCAACTCCGAGACAACGTATCACTTATGTTTCTAAATATAAACATCCTTAGGATTCAACTAAAACTATCAAAACACTTTTCTTAATTATAGAACACTGGACACTGTTATTTTTGTCATTTGCTGAAACACACTGTCCTATTGCGTCTTTGCCAGGTACCATTAAAATTTTGTGGCACATTTGCCAGAACACACCACGTGGCCAAAATGGAAAGTTTTAGCAGTTTTGCTCGGGTGACCATGTTATGGCCAGGTTTAAAGAAAATGTGACAAACTTTCTCTTTTCAGCTGTGCGGTGTGTTCTGGCAAATGTGCCACAAAAGTATCATGGTACCTAGCAAATATATAATTGTACGGTGCGTTTTAGCAAACGGCAGAAAATAACGGTGTCCTGTAGCAAATTTTCCTAAAAAATTATTACCCGCCTGATTTTTATCGCCATTATAACAAATGCAAATCGGTGTGAATTTCACGGGATCGTGCGCCAAGGCGCACCCCTAAATCTAGTATGGAATAAATGTGTCTATGCGTGAGTGTGTTCCTGCCTTCCGAAAGTAGTAACGTGTGGAATCCGGAGAAACTTCTATTTTTGAACGGTGGCCGGTTAAGACTAACCAGCCGCCCGTGGCTACCTAGACGCGCCTAATAAAAATTACTTTCCAAATAAGCCGATATAATCAGATCGGTTATATTTTTCTATCTCTCCTTTTTTTTTTTCTCATCTCTCTTTTTTTCACTCTTTTTTTCGTCTCTTTTCTTTTCGCTCTTTTTTTACTTTTTTTGGACAGCACGATACAAGTTTCAAAGCAAGGAGATAAACTTGTCGTGCAAAACAATTAATAGCAACAGATCGCTTTCCTTGTACGATCAGATTTCCTTTTTCCTTTTCTTTTGGCCAATGGGAACGTTGGAAAACCAACTGGTGCACGGCTGTATTTTCTTAGGACTAGAGCCAACGAAGCGAGTATGTAAACGTCCCTAGGGAAACAAGAAGATCGGAAAAAACCAGATCGGCCAATCTTTTTTTTCTCTTGCTTATAACCGATCAAACCTTCCAACTCTGATTTTTAGGAGACGAAGCCAAACTTAACTTCTAAGGACATGTTCAATGGAAGGGGTAGCAGTCTTCTCTTGTGCATACCACGTCAGTAAGAGAAGGCAAGAATTGTTGCTTAGAGTTATCCCTAGTATTTTAAATGCTAGCACAAAAGTATGGATCAAGAATAAATAGTATCCTCGTAGACTATTTTGTGGTATGTGATAGTAGTAAATAGTGGGTTTAGTCAACCAAATACAAATTGATCTTTAGCTTTAAGAGGTTGTATATAATAAAAAAATCTATGTGCTTTGTGGCTCAAGTACAAGAAATAAAATAATAAAACCGGCAACCAACATGTCATAGCAAGATCATATCGCACTCTTTAATAGTAAAAGGTACACATAAGAATTGTGTAGTACAGTCTAAAAGCAATGAAAAACAAATATTTATTTCTTGCCAAAGCGATCCCAGATATTCTCTACTAAATCCGACTTGAGTTGAGTATGTGTCTCTCGGTCACGAATGGTGGCACTTCTCCGTAGAACATCTTCGAAGACAGGGTGAGCACCCTTCGCGACTTCCGGTGGTAGAACAGTTGACATCTCTGGGTTTTGATTCATGTCCAACGTAATGTTAAATGGTTTCCGCTCATCCTCAACTATCATATTGTGAAGTATAACACATGCTTTCATTATTGATCCAACGGCTGCCCGTCTCCAAAATTTTGCAGGACGATCTACAATGTTGAAACGAGATTGCAATGTTGCAAATGCCTGCTCGACATCTTTTCTTGCCCCTTCTTGATGCTTTGCAAATAATCTAGACTTATCATTCTGAGGAAGAGGAATTGACTTCACAAATGTAGCCCATTCTGGATATATACCATCAGCAAGGTAATAAGCTGTGTCATATTGCCTTCCATTGACAGTAAACTGAACCCTAGGAGCCTCTCCTCTCAAAGTATTGATGAACAAGGTTGATCGATTCAAAACATTGATGTCATTGTTTGACCGAGCAACTCCAAAGTAAGCATGCCATATGCGGAGATCATATGAAGCAACAGCTTCAAGTATCATAGTTGGAACTCCATAATCACCACGTGTGAACTGACCCCGCCATCGCATTGGATAGTTCTTCCACTGCCAGTGCATACAATCAATACTTCCTAACATGCCAGGAAAGCCACGAGCATGGTTAATTTTCATAAGACGGAGAATTTCTTCAGGAGTAGGGGGCGCAAATATTCTTCGCCAAAAACCTCAATGACGCCTTGCGCAAATGCACTCAAGCAATCCAATGATGTACTGGCTCCGAGCATTAGCACCTCATCAAGCTGATCGGCTGCTGTCCCATAGGCAAGCATACGCATTGCCGTTGTACACTTTTGGAGCGACAATAGACCCTCACGATTAATGGCATCTACCCTATCAGTAAAATAGGGAGACCAGTTGCTGAGGGAATCTACAATTCGTTGGAATAGTGGTTTGCGCATACGAAACCTTCTGCGGAACATCTCCGGCGTGTAGAGAGGCTTCTCACAAAAGTAATTATCTACAAGCTTTTGGTGCGCTGCTGCATGGTCTCTAGGTATGTGCCTTCTTGGTCCACTACGACGGCGAGAGGACTCTGCACTTTGTTCCTCAAGCTTGTCCTTCAACTTCCCTGCAATCCGTAGACCAATCGAATCTAGAAAATCTTGCTCTGCCAAGAAATCTTCTAGTGTGTAGACAACAGCTGGGTCTACATCATCGGCTGCATCGAGGCATGTCGACAGTGGCCGGGATGGATTTGTGTTGGCGGCGGTAGGGTTCGGTTCCTATTCCTCTGGTTGGATGTGGATATATGCCATCGGGAGAGGATGGTTTAGTGCACGGAGAAGGAAGAATTTGGCGCGCCCAGGAAAAATATTCGCGCCAAATGACAAGAATTAGCGCTCGGAGCAAAGGATTTGGAGAAGGCGTGGATAAGGGAGAGCGGAACGTACAACGTCGAGATACGCCTTCTCGTTCTTAACAAGAGATGATCCCTTACGGAAGGGAAGACTCGTGATTTTCTTCCCTCTCTCTCCTCTCCACGTCAGCTGCAGTCCTACGTGTCTCTGTTAAGGGAAAGCTGACATCAGAGCGTTGAACATGCCCTAAGACTCCCAGATCACCCTGTTGTTTCCGTGATATCTGAACAAACTGGTCTAGCTCTTTTTTTACTATCCGAACTATCAGCAGCGGATCGCAATGAAGATGAATGGCCGGCAGTGGCGGCGACGAACACATTGAAATGAAACAAGACGTATGCAGTCGATAAGAAACTTTATAGTGACAGGAACAACATACATCTAGGACGACATGACAATAACTTGACTAGAACTCGGAACTCTAAAGAATAGACACTAAACCGACTCGACGAATGATGCAAAGAAAATTCAACAAAATAAAAAATAAGTGATCGAAGCGAAAGACTGAGACTGGTTTTGGGACATGGATTTTATTTGGTAGGCTCTTTCTAGACTCTAGGTAAAAATAGATCTAGACTAGAAAATAGTAAATCTCACCGAGCAACCTAAAATCTGATACCACTTGATGGGGAAAAGGTATTCGATCTTTTGAAAATATGGTGATACTCGATTTAGGTGGAGTACGGGCTGGATGATCCGACTACACATGCGAGCACGAGCGCCAATGCAATTGTTAGGCTAATCTTCAGGAGGTTACCGATCTTGCAGAAGCAGGATCAGTCTCACCAACCAGGGTCTTAATTTCTACCTGAAATCGAACAAATAAAAACTAATAGCGCAATCGAGATATTGTGAGTAAAGATGAATGTTTTATTGAATAAGGTGGGATCTTGTATAGGTGCGAAGTACAAGAGGTCTCTCTGAACACTCAAGCCTTGACGGAGTTGCAATGATGGCTAACTTTTAGTCTAAACAAAATCCAATTTCTAATGACGACTGGGAGGAGGTTTCTATGGAGGAAGAGAGGGGATTTTTGTCCAAGCCTAATGGGCCACCCGAAAACACCTCTAGATGGGCCTTCGTCCACTCAAACAGCCTCCATAAACTCTCTATATTATCTATCTCAAAAATACATGAGTGGCCCATCAAATAAGGTGACACGGCTCCAATTTCAAAAAAAAGGTGACACGGCTCCAAATAGAGCCTTGGACTAATAACACGAGTAGGTATCTTGTGAAATTTTTTCAAGCATCTTTTGCAACATTACGGTAGCTTCAAAGTCCTGAAATCTCCACTCGTAGCGTCATCGTCAATCCTCTCACACTTGTGGCCTTCTCTATACACGACAATGCTCCAATGCTTGTACCTTCCATCCTTGCTAGGTCCATCATTCCTAAGTAACATAAATACGTCCGATTTAGGCAGCATCATATTCTCATGTATATTACAAATGGTTCCTAAAAACGAAAGTACTTGATAATTGAGTAGTCGTGCATGGGCTTTTATGAGAGGTCCCTATAACGTTGTCGTAGGAGCAACAGGTGTATCAGTAGTAGGGATGTCATCATCATTATTCCCTTCTTGAATTAAAATCGTTCTCGACGTAATCTTATCTTCCTCTCGAAAGTATGTCTCTCCACATAATGCGTGTGTATTGTATAGCTCCATTGGTGGAGTAGTCTTCTCACACACCTTAACACATGTTTGTATAACTCCATAATTCTAAAGAACATGACCAAACGTAATAGTTTTGGTTATATCCAAGCTATTCATGTCCGCATCAGGTGATCATTGTCAGAATATTTGATTTAAATCTAAGTAGTTTGCACAATGTTTTCTATCTTTTATCTTATTTTTATGAGTGCTCATGGGCTGCGGGTTAGGGTGAAACCTTGCAACGATTTTGTGCATCTAAGTCATGGGAGTATTGTGTATTGATTTAATAGAGATTTGTATCTTTGTTTCTTTGTCTCTTGTCTTGATCAAGGAGCTTCATTAGGCGCCGGCCGACGAGGCATGTCCGGTGGGAGATCTGGCTTTAAAGTGGGCGGGAAATGCTTCAAGGTTGGTGTGTGATTTTGTCGCTCGATAGAGATTTTGAATTTGGCTACCGGGCAAATAGTAATAATAGAAAAATAGTTCTCCCCGGTTGGAGATTTTGCCACAATTTTTTTGAAATGGTGGAGCGGAAAATGCTTCAAGGTTGGTGTGTGATTTTGTCACTCGATTGAGATTTTGAATTTGGCTACCAGCCAAATAATAATAGAAAAAATCTAGTAGACCGTATGCTATATGTCCAGGAATTCAAGTCCAAGAGTCACATCAACTAATCACCCATGAGCATAATAATTGCGTAGACTGATAATTTGAATTTTTCTAGCGTCCATGCAATATTTGGATTAAAGGGGTACTCCCTATTCAGGAATTGAAGGCCGAGAGTGACATTAACTTATAATCCATAATGAAACTTGGATAACTCCGATTCAAACAGGGTTGGGTGCAGGTTTTGCTGCTCAACTGAGATTTTTTAATTTCGTTAGCATCCAAGAAATAATAGAAAAAATGGTTCTCCTTCTGTATGAATTTAAGGCAAATAAATTGGATACATCAATTGATCATCAAAATATTGACCATATTGGCAAATAAATTGGATACATAATCTCCCATTCAAACGGGGTAGGTGGTAGGATTTGTCGTTGGACTGAGATTTTGAATTTGGCGGTTGTCCAAAGAAGAAAAACCTTTGTGAGGTTCATGAATCCAAGGCTGAGAGAGTGAGGATCGGGCATAGGATTTTTGTGCATGGAGCATAGCGTAAACAAATAAAAGCATGATGCGAAAAAAATACTCCCTCCGTTTTTGTTACATGGCTCAAACACAACCCGGGCTCAGTAGCAGGAACCATTTCATAGGACCACTGTACTCACCTGTCATTGTTAGGGTTCATCTTACATTTGGAAGAGTCTCTTCATCTATGGGCTCTTGAGAATTCTGTTGATCTTGTAAGATCTTCAACTCCACATCACTTGCTAATGCTTTCTGTCTCATATCATCGATTGCTCGTCTATGCACTTCCTATTCAGTCTGTAGTGCTACAATTTTTTCCTGACTAGAAAAATACGCTGACTTGGACTTGGACTTGTACTTGCACTATCACAACCCAATATTACACAAGAACAGGCTTTTACGATGACCTTCGCCTTTTAGTACCATTTTAAATGTTTCTAGACATTCTTCTTGGGTTTGTTCCAGACCAACTTTCCCAGGTTTTGCCATCTCCTCATTTGGTTTAATCTATAAGGTTATCAGTTGGTAGACATGGGTGAGAGAAGAAAAGCTAATATAAAGAAACATGCAGACAACACATTTAAGTTATATATGAACAAATCTTACAAGTTGGCATGGCTGATTACGCATCATATATATTATAGTAAAATCTTAGCTGTCAGATCATACTGATAAGAATTTTATCACTAACACGCAATAACAGGACTATGCCAACATGGCATGTGTCTGTTTCTTCATCATTGGGTGCATGATATACACAAGACAACTCTTTATACTGTTGAAAACTAAAACTCAGACTAATTGGAAATCACCTACTTAAATTAAAAATAAAACAAGGCAGCAGTTCATGTAGTGTTGCATATCTAACTATACATATAAATCACAGACGATGTGTCATCACAAAATATCAATCGAACAAAAGACTTACAATAACACTATCAGTGGTGGGATTGAGCCCTTCTTTTTTGCTCATCTAGCGTGCCTAGAATTTTGGATGCACACTAATCACACATTTCTACAACATGGGCGGAACACATGATCAAAATATAAGATGCACAAATTCTCTACAAGATTAAAAACAAATCATCCTTACTATTGTGCTCAGGTGCCCAACCAATGCATGAGATCCAGTTCAGTTTGTTAAGCGTTGTGCGTCACAGTTTTTGTTGTTTTTCTTAGCGTTCATCTGCAAAAGGATACTAGTGATATAGATGTGCAAATAGGAATTTTGAATGTGATATGGTATCAGTATTCACAAACCATACCGAAATCATTGGATCAAACAATGGTCGAGAAGATTTATCCACTTTTGGTTAGTCATAGTATGTTCCGTAGGAGTCATTCTTTGAATATCCTTACTTGCCTTACCATCAAAGTATTTATTATTTAGCCTATGTCGCTGCTGGAGCAAATAATAGGAGAACAAGTCCATGAGAACATACTCTACATCCTCATTATCCTGATCAAAGTTGAATTTTGTCTATCAGAAAGAATGGAACATTTTATGTGTTATGTGACTTAGAATAGAACCAACAACAAGCTTGAAGGCATGGGACAGAGCACCATGACTTACAGGTAACTTCTGAAGTAATGAATTGTAATGGTCAGGGGTCTGTTGGTGGAGCTTGAACGATGCGAAGATGGGAATATGATTCCTCACAAAAACGCCTATTTCTGATGCTAGAAAAGACGATTCGTCTAAATATTCTAGCCTTTGCTTGCTAGGCACAATAGAATTGATGCAATATCTAGATTGTATTCCGGAAATTTTAGGTTCAAGTTTTTTTCCTACCATTGGCCCCCTTTTCTTAAATATTCGAGTAGCTGCCAATTCAACCGTTACATCAAGCTTGCATGGTATATAAAAGGAAGCATGCATCGATAATCCTTGGAACACATACCTTGGCTACATTATCTTCCATGCCTTACAAAAAATATATACTAGTATGAGAAGGCAGGGCAAGAAAAGGATGAACTACTCTTGAAAATAAAATGCATAATGATAGCGCACATATATGCAAAATGGAGGCAAACCTTTGTCTAGAGAGGATTGTTAGGGGTTATCATTGGGCTGGCGATGCTTTGTACTAGTGCGAGATAACCAATTTGGCTTGCCGACTAGTAGTTGCCTTCTTTTCTTTTTGAACCGATCCCGTAGTACTGCAACTAGCATGCATTAGAAATAATTGGTAACGAGAAGGCATATCAAGGAAGCGATGAACTATATTCAGAAGTAAAATGCAAGGAAAGCGGGCATAGGAAGTGTGCAAAAACCTTCGTCTAGGTTGTATGGAGTTTTAACCATCACCCTAGTTAGGGGTCCGCGTGGCGTACGCATCTCTCGGTTGCGGTGGTGGGGAACCTAACACTCTACCATGGAGTGGGGAAAGAAGATGTGACAAAGTCACAACGGTAGCATGAATGAGGCATCGCTGAGCAGACTCTAGCGAGTTGGAAGTTGGCTAAGGATGGATGGGATAGAGGATGCTGTGATACTTTAGTAAAAGATGGATAGTGGAGTCAACGGGCGAGTGAGCAAGAGGCCCCGTCAGTATGCAGGTAGCTAGTGTTTGCGGAGAATTGAAGGAAGGGTTAAATTTTAGGAAAGGTAGAAGGGAGGATCCCGCCAATATTCCTCTAAAATTTTGAACTAGAAGATCCCACCAATATCACACCAAAATTTAGTGCTGAATCACGCTTGGCTCACCTCCTGAGTAGTATTAAAAGGAAGGCTCGAAAAGCAGCAGACATCAAATGCGATGGGACAGTGGCGTGTGCATCTTGTGAAGAAAGGTGGCTGAGTCTAGTATGGTAGCGGATAGATGAAAAAAATTAGGGTGGTGCTGACTGCCAGCCGTGCTCCTCATAAAAAAATAATTAAACATTTCAAATTTGTGTAAATACATCAAATTCGTGCAAATACATCAAATAATTAAACTAACTACAACCCATGGTGGTGGGAGGCGATGTCCTCGCGTGGACGGCGCGACGTCCTGCGGTGGCGGGTGGTGCTTCTCTCGTCAGGATGGTCTGGGGGTAGTGTCCCACAACAGCGGGAGGTCCTTCCCTTACCAAGAGGGCGCAGCGATTTGTAGATCGCTAGCTGCGCATCAAAGTCCTTGTTAGTTGGGGCACGTCAGGCATGCACGAAGGCATCAGCGCGGTATCTGCGCACCGCAAGGATGGGACATGCGTAGAGGTCGCTGAGTTCTTGTAGCCGGACGTACTCCGGCCAAAAAACATGGGCAAAATATCCCACCCGTAAGGTTTTCCATTTGATCGGTACACTGGACCTTGAGGCATTGGCGGCCGCAGATCAAACGACTCCTTGAATCATCAAATCCGGGATCGTCGGAGGCGACCCATTCCTCATATTTGGAGTCGGTGTCGTTTGAGCCATTCGGGTCAGGTGGTGGTGGATGATGGCACCCAACATGGCGACGCTCCTCATGGCAAAAACAGCACCTCCGGCTGCCGTGGATATAGCTGAGAAGTGAGCTGTGGTGGGGGCGGTGTGGATATGTGGAGGGCAATGGCAATGGCGACCGGCCTAGACATATCGATAAAGGGTGGGAAAGATGGGCAGGAAGAGTAGGGAAGGGTAGGAACGAAATGGCGTGCCGCCACGTGGCCCAGCGATGGGACACGTCGGCTCTAGAAATGAAGTGCCTACCTCACTGCCAAGGCTAGCCTGCGTCATTTACAGCTCCATCTGGCGCCCTCGCTAGACCTCTTGTGGGTTGGGTTCGTCATGGGGGCGTTGGATAACCAAACGGGTTGCACCGATGCGTGGGCATGATTTTCAGCGTCGGCGCCCCCGATAGCCCTTTAGGGGGCCTTTAGGACCCCCGAGTGGAGATGCTCTAAGGAGAGGATAAAAGTATAAGCATGTCTAGTGCTAGTGCTAGATTAGGAAGTATGAATGGGACTGATATACTGTAGTGAGCTAAACTACTGAGTGAACTTGGATTTCATAGCTAAATAGTACACATGATATATGGATATGCCAACACATTTGACCTAATTTTGGTAGATAATACTGTAATTTAAGTGGGTTAATTCAGCTACGAACCTTGAAAACTCATAGAACCTAGGAATCACAAATAAAACATGCATGGTTCGTTATGTCCGAAAACATGGCGCGCTTGTCTCATTCTGAGCCAAATTCTTCTGATTTTCTTTATTGATAGTACAAAACATCCCCGTAATCACTTGGAAAAGTGAAAAATGTTTTTTCCTAATTGTTCAAAACTCCCACGGGAAACATTGGTTACTAGGCCAAGACACACCCATCTACCCAATGTGAGAACTGTATCTAAAAGTGTAGCTAGGGTATATATCGATATATATGGCCATGACCTTATTGGTCGTTCGGGATGAAACCCAAGAATAATGTTTATACACGATAGGCTATGTTGTGAATCTATTTTTCCTAAAGTTTTCGAATCTCATGTTTATCATTTTTCTTGGCAATTAATAATACTAGCAAAAGTACCCCAATCGTAATGAACTCTCATATTTTTGTTTTACGCTTTATTTTGTTTGAATGTTTACCATACATGGTCAAATTTGTCGGTATGCAAATACTATTCAGTAATGACATTTTTCAAAACTATTATTGGCCCATGATATATTGGCTGCCTGGGTACCTTCAAAAAAAATTTGGAAATTTTTAAGAGTAATAGTCTATCGCGCTCACATGTATTCAAGTTTGACCTAATTTCGTTTTATCAATACAGATTCATGCATTTAAGTGTGTGGACCTTTAGCTTCGAAGTTGGAAAAATATTTAAACTTGGGAACTGTAAGAAAGAATTATCCACTTTATACAAAAATTTGGTGGGGGCATTCTTTATTCTTTATTCTACCAGTAAAAGTACTTGAAAAACTCACTTCATGGTATGGCTTACTATATCATATACTATGTATGAACTTTCTTGGGTTTAAAGCTAAATGACCAAGGTCATGGACATATTTTGTCTTCATCAAGATAATGACGGTGTGCCCATATTTTGGTATAGGTCGGTGCATGTTAGCATGGTAAAGATGTAAAATTATTTTCAGAAGGAAGTACGATGAATATGGCTTACAGTTCATATCACGTGCCATTTATTTACTATAGTACATAAAGTGGTTGGATAAACATGTTATATTTTTCAAGCTTAATTTTCTAGATAATTTCACCAACTCGGACGACTTTCCGTCAATTTGTCGAATTAGGTCTAAATTAATATTCTACATGTGTGTCAGAGCAAGTTCAATAGTATAACCGAGTCTTATGTATAACAAGTGACACGTCATCTATTGCTGGCCTTATACCAGCATATACAATACCTAACAACGAACTATACAACAGCTAGCAGTACGATGCAGCAACCTCATCAAAAAGCAAGAAGATTAAATAGGAATAAAATGAAAAACATTTCTATGCCCGCTTGAAAAATCCTAAAACTTGGGAATTATAAGAAAGCATGGTACACTTTGTCTAAAAATTGGGGCGGTGGCATTCCTTATTTATTTTTTGGAACTGGGGTACCGTAGGTCCTGAAGAAGCGAGACGCTTCAATTATCGCGCTAGGGTTTGTAGTCGTCGCAAGGTGGTCTGAGGACCTTTTTGTAATTATCATTATTACTTTTTAGCCTTTTTGTACTGGTGTTGATGATTTTGAATCCAGTACTAGATTGCTTCAATTTCGTGAAAAAAAGGTTGCTAGAAGTAGATCGATGTGCCGTACCAAGGCACACGTGCGCATCGCCATGCCGTGGAGGAGGAAGAGACAAGCCGGACTGTGCACCCGCGACTGTAGAGAAGAGTCGATGGAGGATGGCTAGTGGAGTGTACCATGTACCTCGTGTCAGCAGCGCACCATCGCTTTGGTCTGACATCGTACCGCCTTCAACTCCTGTTCTCTGCTCTCGCCCTGCCTCCCTTTTGGAGTAGTAGTACGGAGTAAAACTATTCTCATTTTGAGTACTATTCTTTCTACGAAGTAGTAGAGTACTTGCTTTATAGGAAAAACATTTTTATTTCTTAGAAAATTAGAGTTGTTTCTTTTACAAGTATTTGGAAACTCCCATTGACAACACGTTTTACCAATGCCAGATGCCCACATCCACTTTCTTTTAGTACTACCAAATATGGGAAATTTACCATAAACTATGATGTGGATTTTTCCATGACCTTGCTTGGTCGCTCGGCCTAAAACCTTTTCATACTTACATGGTAGGCAAATTTTGTGAAGCGGGTTTTTCATAAGTTGTGTAAACTCATGTTTACCATTTTTTATGTGTCGTGGTGGTGGCACGATAGATGCCATGGATAGGCTAAAGATGGGGCCAATGTATGCTAGGGGAATCCAGAGAGGGAGAACGTGGTGATTCCACGCATATCAATGGCGTTACAGATGCTCTTCAAGCTATTGGTGAGAAGGAGAAAGTGTCTCTTACCCCCCACTAACTAGCCCTAGAGTTCTACCTTAGACAAAGAAAATGATCGATCCCTCTCTATGGAGGCCCCGGTGCTCCTTATATAGGGGAGCCCGGGTTACAATATTATGGCACACATGGCAGCATATTCGGAGAATATGCTCCTCGACTAAAGCTAGATGCTTCTTTATTCTTTTTAACGGTTGATCCGGGCTTTGGACGTAACCCATAGCGTAATCTTTGTCTTTTGGCGTCACTAGACACGGGCTGCGTCAACCGACTTTGCCCGCATCACCTTGGTTGCCCCTGACCCGCTGGTCCTCTTCTTTACTTTTCTTCGCTCATGCTACAGCTAATAATGCCACCTTTTGACCAGCGGAGGATTCCTTCTCTTGGAAGCCATAAGATAGTCCGGCTAGCATGTGGCTAATCCGGCTATCAAGTTACCTGCAAAACAGATAGATAAACATGGCCGGCATATATTTTATGCCGGCCGGACTATGGTTAAGGAGACGCTCCACTGGCCAGGTCACTTCGTGGTTCAGCCTACCTTGAGGTGACCCGGTCAGCACTTACTTTGACCGCGCCGTACCTCGGCTAACTCGGCCCTTATACCCCGGCGTTACCCTACCCGGGGGTATCCCCCCAACATTAGTCCCTGAAGCTGGTGCGGTCTTAGCAACTTTTATTTGTTAAGGACACAACAGGTTCACTTATCCGGATCTCCGCGTCCTTGGCCGAGTTTATTCAGTAACCTGGGGCTTCTCCTCTGGTGATCCCTTGGCCCATTCCGAGTTATTCCTCGCTAGCTGGGTTTCTGTCGGCTTATCCGGGTTATTGTTCCTCCTCTCGTATGCTTCCCCACATCCTACGTGGAGGGTAATCATCATTTTGCCTCATTTTAAGGGCTACGCGCATTCAATGCGCCGGTTACTGTTGCAGTGTCAGGAATAACTGCGGCGTGCGTCCCTTCACTGTCGCGCCTTGTTAACCGTAATATTACATCACATCATGGGACCGTTGGCCCCTGTGGCCCTTGCTGTGGCGTCGCTCTAATTGGCCGTTTTGGCTGCGTACACGCCCGTTGCGCATGGCGTGGCCACCGCAAAGGATCCCATGACGCGCGTGTTGTGCGGTTAAGTAGAGGGCCTGGGGCGATTTCAAGGGAAGTTCCCCCATTTTATCCGCACCTCCCAGCCTCTTTCTCTCTCACTGCAACCTTGCTGCCGCCGCTAGTTTCCTGTTGCTCCAGCGCTATTGTGACTGCGCACAGGCATCATCTCGCGCCTACGCTGCCATTCTCATTCAAGATCTCCATCACGGGGCCCTGCGCTTCCTTTTTTCCCTCCTCCGGCTATCTCTACTCAGATTTCTCTCTCGAGGATCTCGAATCCACCATGATTGATTAGGAGGCAGCGGTCGTGGCGCAGCATGAGGAGGAAGCAGAGGGCCGCGAGCGCGGCTGCTAGGACGGTGCGTTCGTCTGTGAGGACGAACTGGAGTGGCTCCGTGCCACATGCCGCATCCCCGCCGGCGTCGCCTGTCGCCTTGCCTCCAACGAGATTTCTCCTTCCCCCAATCCTGGGGAATACTTTGTTTTTCTTTCGCATTTTCAGCGTGGCTTCGGCCTTCCCACTTCAGATTTCTTCTTTGATTTTATTTCTACCTACAAATTGCAACCTCATCATCTCCCCGCCAATGCCATCACTTCTCTGTCCTCCTTTGCCTCTGGCATTGAGGGGTACATTGGCCTCTGGCCAACCAAGGAGCTTTGGATCAAGTTCTTTGGTCTCCGGAGGAACGTGGTTCCAGATAAGGAGCTTGCTCCGGAGGACAAGCACCTGACCTAGTGCGGCGGTGCTTCCATATATCCTCGCAAGACCTCCGCATTCCCCTAGGTCACCGGGCTTGAGTCCTGCAAAGGCTGGGCCCGGACTTTGTTCTATGTCCGGAACACCACCGATGTGGACCTGATCCGGCTCCTCCCCTTCAAGCTTGGCCCTCCAGATACCTTGCTATGGGAAAGCATCCCAAGTGACCCACGACCCTGGCAAATCAGGTGGAGCGCTGGATCAAGGAGTTGCTCAAGGATAACCTCCGGGGGCAGGACATCATGATTGCTTTCGTCTGCAGCAGGGTCTGCCCCTTCAGAAACAAGTCCACAAGATCTGTTACTTCAGCGGCCCCCTCGACCCCCACCGGACTTCATCTATCGAGCTTGATAACTCGGCGGTTTACCACCGGGTTAAATCCATTTTTAATGTGGAGAAGGAGTTCACCGAGGATTGGGAGTGGGGACTTGAGCCCTTCACCCGTGACAACACTTCTCCAAAGGTAAACTTACTTCCCTTTGTTTTCCGGATCTTCTTTGTATGTCGGTTCACTTTCGTAACTTGGCAATTGTTTCTTGTTCTCAGGAATTTCTCCAGCAGTCACTGGAGGATAGCGAGGTGCTGGCGGGCAAGTGGTTGCCAGATCGCACCGAGGAGGATGAGGAGGAGCCTGATCCGAAGACCTTTCTACCTACCCCGAACATCGTCAAACGTAGCGCTGGTAAGGCCTCTTCTCTAAGGGATTGACCAGATGATGATGACTCGGACGTTGAGGTCTTGGAGGTACTTGATCCGGTTCCCATATTTTATGCGCATTTGGTTATGTCCGAATCTTCAGCTAACCTGGACGGTCAGGACCACAAGGTTCCTCCCCTCGCCACTAGTGGTCCGATCCCTGCTTCTTCCCAGAAGCGCGCGGCTACCTCGGCCGCAGCTTCGGAGGTGCCGCCGCCCAAGAAGAGGCAGAAGAAATCTGGGGTGAAAGCCTCGACTAAGCCGGCCGCCAAGAGCACGGTCCAGAGGGCGCCCAAACCTCGAGCTCCCCCAACCTCGGACGAGTAAGTCCTTCTACACTTGTACTTGGGGATTTTTCCTTTGTTTGCCTGCCTCTTATTGGTTCTCTCTCTTTTTGACTTGATGCTTTTCTTCTTTTCAGAGCTCCTAGGGTCATCCCTTAGAGCGGCTCCAGCATAGCCTCCCAATTCCCGAGCAGCCCTTCTCCCCCCACAATGATGATATTCGCCCGCTCAGCCCTATTCAAGAGAGCTCCGTGGCTGCGCCTGACCAAAGCCCACCTCATCATGAGGAGGGAAATGTTGGCGCGGGGGATAGTGGGGCAGCTCTGGATACGGCGATGTCGGATCTCCCCAGTTCTTCTTCGGCCTCAGTGCCAAGTCATGAGGTGCCAGTTTCATCGGAACCGCCCCCAACAAGTTCTTCTTCCCTAGTGTTTCCAGCGCCAGTAGCATCAGCAACAACAGCAACAGTAGCACCAGCAGCACCAGCACCAACACCAGCAGCAACAGCAACAGCACCAGCAGCAACAGCCAAAACCTTCAGCAAGCCTCCCAAGAGGAAGGCTCCGTCAGCTCCCTCCGGGTCAACTCCCTTAGTTATAGACATCTTCCAGCCAGCTCCTCAGGCTTCATCCGACAAGCTCAAAAAGGGCGCCGGGTCAGCTAAAGGAATCTTGATTGGGTCTATCGCCACCGGGTCAAAAGGTAGCGGGCAACTAGTCCTTCATACCAGCCTTGCTGCAGCTCAATCCGCCAGGCGAGAGGCCCACGTCAAAGGTCTTGTGGAAAACTACTCCCCCAATGGTGAAAGTTATAGTCCACTGCTCCCTGAGTATGTGAAGAACTGGAACAATGCAGAATTCAGCGACCCGTAAGATGATCTGCCAGAGAAGTTCGGCCCAACCGAGTTCAGCGCACAGATGAACTCTGCTACCAAGGCTATCTCTTTAGCCAGCCGGATGATGGAGGTAACTCTTTTCCTCTGCTGTTGGTACCTTGTATAACTGAGCACTTGTAGATATAGCCCCTGGTCCCCGAGCCTCCGAGGGAATAACATGTTATTCGGTCGAATGCTCCTTATAGAACCTAGTTTTTGTCCGTAGCTACGTCAAATTTTAGCATAGTTAGAGCTGGGTTAAGTTCCCTTGGCTCGGACCTTGTATAGTTTGAATTATCCACACACCTAGAGCCGGGTTAAGTTCCACTTGGCCCAGATTTTGTAGACTTCGAATATCCACACCTAGAGCCGGGTTAAGTTCCACTTGGCCCGGATCTTGTAGACTTCGAATATCCACACACCTAGAGCCGGGTTAAGTTCCACTTGGCCCAGATCTTGTAGACTTCGAATATCCACACACCTAGAGCCGGGTTAAGTTCCACTTGGCCCGGATCTTGTAGACTTCGAATATCCACACACCTAGAGCTGGGTTAAGTTCCACTTGGCCTGGATCTTGTAGACTTCGAATATCCACACACCTAGAGCCGGGTTAAGTTCCACTTGGCCCGGATCTTGTAGACTTCGAATTATTTATTACCTTACCTTTTAACTTTGGCATTACCTTGCTTATTTCAGATTACCAGTAATCGCTGACCCGCTGAGTTCTAGCGCCTGCTGGACTCCTATAAAAACATTCGAGCGCGTTATGGTAAACTCCTGGAGGCTCACCACAAGAAGTGTAATGTTCCTTATTTATACTTTCCCTCTTCCATTTTCGTTCTTTGGAATTGTCTGTGATCCGTACTAACTTGTTATCCGAACCATGCAGCCGAGGTTGAAGTTGACAATATCATTATGCGGAAGAATCTGGCTGAAATCAAAGGTAATTTTTATCCCCTTCACACAATCTCTGTACTTCTTTTATCCGGTGGACACTTATACTTTGGGTCCTCCGGATCATTACATTATTATAGTTGCTCTTGAGGACAGCGTCACTATGCCTGAAATGATGACCCATTTCCTTGAACAAGCAGGGAAGCATGAGGCTAAGCTGAAGAAAAAGGATGAAGACATAGCTCGATTGCAGCTCTAGGACTCGGAGATCACTAGGCTGAATGCCGAAATTTAGAGGCTCAAGGACCTCCATAAGTCCGAATTGGAGAAGGTTGACCAGGAATTTGCCGAGGAGAAAGAGCGTTTAACCGCGCAAATCTCCAAGGACAAGAGCTTATTGCAGGAAGACGACATCAAGCTTACGTCGGTGACCACCGAATACGAGAAACTCCAGGCCCACAGTGCCATCGTCGATTCCAAGCTTCAACGACTCCTCTTCATCGTGAGTTTTCTGCCCTTGCTTAACTTTCATTTCTCTGGATCTGGTGCTCTTAGTTATTGTTTCTTCTGCTCTATTGTCAGGCAAATTTCCAGAAAGCGATACGCTCGGTGCCGCTGCCGTAACCTGGTCCCACGAACAGCGTGATATTCTTGCTGCCCCTGGTGCCGAGCCAATCCCGTATAATACGGAGGATTTATTGGCGAGCCTCACCGCTCTCCTTGAGGTAGTGAAGAACCATGGCACGGATATTATACCGGCGGCAATGTGAATGTTTGGATCCCTATGGCCCGGTGAAAACATTCCAAAAAGAGGCTCGGCTTTCATAGCGAAATTAATGGAGTGCGATACGCAACTGCATCTGTGGCGTGAATCTGCCGCATGGGCTGGGGCTGCCATTGCCTTGCAGTTTATTCTTTCGTGGTATGAAGGAATTGATCTGGGGTTGCTCACTCGTATGCGCATCAGGTCTAAGTGGTGCGAAGTTCCGGATTGGACCGCGCGCCGCAAAGCCCGTGCCAACAAGCTCATCCAGTGCTCCTTCTGCCACGCTTGGAATGAAGGGCCGAGTTATCTCGACGTCGTTGATGATGAAGCTGTTTCTGGAGATGATGAAGAAGAAGAAGGGAGTGAAGGTGAGGCCTCCGAGCTTGGCGATGAGGCCGAAGACCCGGAGGATGGCGAGGTCAATCCTGAGGCTGAAGCCGAGGCTAGCGCCCCTCCCCCACACTCCGAAGTACCTCCTTCTTTGCCTGATGACTCAACTGTTGCTCCTGCTCCTTAAAAACACTGAATCATATTTGTCAGATCCCGGGATGCCGGGTGGAAATGTATCTACGTCCTTTGGTTTGTTTGTGCTACAACTTATTGTGTGGAACTAAGTTCTTAATGTCGGATTATCGTGGGCAAAGTCCTTGAGTTTTGTTTTCTTGTTCCTCCAATTTTTAACTCGGCTCACGTCTACCTTGATTCGGTTTCTTGACTTACGAGTCCGAGGTTCAAAAAATTGATTTAACAATACTTGAAACTTTGAGATTAGCTCAAAATGATCCGGCGTTAGATAAATGCAATAAACCAAGAGTTAGTCAGAAAACCAATGTCAGCCCGCTTAAGTTCTTTTCCTTAGTCGTTTTTCATGTGCTTTGCCATTCCAAACTTGTTCTCTTGCTTGCCATGAAGTCAATTCTTGTTCGACAGTAGCAAAGTCGAAGAGTTGAGTTTTTGGTGCTCACACATTACTAATCTGACTAAGATATAAGCGACTTAACCCTGCCGACATAAAAAATGCAAAAATAAGAAAAGCAATTCTTACAACAATCCCCGAGTCTCTGCTTGGGGTGCTAAAGTTTTATTAATATGCTCATTGCTGATATACATACCGACATATGAGTAGCTCAGATACATTCACCTCTTTGTCAGGTGTAGAAAGGACGAAGTAGTGCTACATTCCATGGTCGCTTAGATTCCTCTCCGAACATGTCCGCCTTGTTCTTTTCCTGGGGATGTGCATCAGTAAGATAGTAGGAATCATTGTGCAAAGCTTTACTTACAATGAAAGGTCCTTCCCATGGAGGGGATAACTTATGCATGCCTATAGTGCGCTGTATCAACCGGAGTATGAGGTCACCTTCCCAAAAGACTCGGGGGTTTACTTTCCGGCTCTGATAGCGTCGGAGGTTTTGCTGATATATGGTGGATCTAGATAATGCCAGTTCTCTCGCTTCTTCCAGTAGATCAACATCATTTTGCCGGGCTTCACACACTTCGGCTTCTGTGTATTGGGTGACCCTTGGCGAATCATGCTCTATGTCGGCTGGTAATACAGCTTCTGCCCCATATACCATAAAGAATGGTGTATAGCATGTTGATCGATTCGGAGTTGTTCTTAAACTCCACAGTATCGCTGGTAGTTCTTCTATCCAGCACCCCGCTGATCTTTGCAGAGATTCTATGAGCCGAGGTTTTATCCCAGACAAAACTAGTCCGTTGGATCTTTCCACTTGCCCATTCGATGCGGGGTGGGCAACTGAGGCAACATCTAGCCGGATTTTCTTTTCTTGGCAGAACCTCGCAAATGCTCCTTCAGTGAAATTTGTTCCATTATCAGTTATGATGCTATGGGGATAGCCATATCTTAGGATTATATCCTTTTGGAATTTTACTGCCATTGCCCCGTCGCATTTCCGAATTGGTTTTACTTCAATCCAATTGGTGAATTTGTCGACCATAACCAGCATATGGGTCATCCCTCCTCTTGCCGGCTAAAATGGCCCTACCATATCTACGCACCATACAGCAAATGGCCAGGTAATAGGTATAGTTTTCAGCTCTGACATTGGTAAATGAGTTTTTGTGGCGTATCTTTGACAGCCATTGCATCTCCTCACCAGATCCTCTGCTTGATCCAAAGCACTTGCCCAATAGAATCCATGCCAAAAAGCTTTTGCCACTAAGGCCCTTGAGGAGGCATGATGGCCACATTCCCCTTGGTGAATATCTCGGAGTATGTCAAGTCCTTCCTCCGGGTCAACACACCACTATAGCACCGTGGTCACACTTCTTTTGTATAGATCGGCATTGATAATAGTATAGGCCGTTGCTCTTCTTTGGATCTGCCATGAGAGTACCTCATCATCCGGCAGAACCCCTTCTTTCAAGAAATCAATTATCGGCTTCGACCAAGATGGTATAGTCTGGACGAGAAATGGTTCTTCGTCAATTTCCATTGCATCCACCGACATAACCCCTGCCGGATCAGGCTGATCAGTCCCCGGGTCTATTGAGGCAGTCCATGGGTTTGCTGAAGCAGTCCCCGGGTTTGCTGAGGCGTTTCCCTACTCTATCTCCATAGGTGTAGCTCCTGATCCGGAGAGTGCCGGGATATAAATTGAATCTGATTTGAGTGAGGGCGTGATAGATGGTTTTCTTAGGTGCTCCAAAGCAACATTTGGCGGGATTCACTGCCGGGATGAGCCTAACTTGGACAGCGTATCTACTGCCCCGTTTTCAATCCGAGGTATGTGGTGGAACTCACATCCTCGAAAAATCCACTTATCTTTTGAACATGGAACCTGTATAGGGCCATGTTAGCATCCAAGGCATCCCAATTTCCAGACACTTGCTGCACCACCAAGTCTGAATCTCCAAAGCATTGTATCCGACGTATCCCTATTTCTTTCGCTATTTTGATACCATGTACCAATGCTTCGTACTCCGCCACATTATTCGAGGCACTGAAGTGGATTTGAAGGACATATTTCAGTTGATCCTTCTTGGGTGAGGTAAGCACTACTCTCGCGCCCAACCCATCTTTTAGTTTCGATCCATCGAAGTGCATTCGCCAATAATTGGAGTCCGATAGAGGTGGCTCGTATTGCATTTTAGCTCAGTCCACAAAGAAATCCACCACAGCCTGCAACTTGATAGCATCCCTTCTGTCAAATTGTGGCGCATATGGAGCTAACTCAATTGCCCATTTTGCTATCCGGCCACTTGCATCTTTGTTATTCACCCTACTAGGAAACAACCTATAGATAGACAAGATATTCAGTGGCGCATATGCGAAACCACGCGCCACAGATAAATATCAGTGGCGCACCAGAAAATATGCGCCACGGAAACCTGGAAGTTCTGTGGCGCATTCTCCACAATATGCGCCATAGAAGATTGGTGGGACCCGCTAGCCGCGGTGGGTTGATCCAAGTTCTGTGGCGCATAGCGAGGTATGCGCCACAGAAGTTGCCTCTTCTGTGGCACATATTTTATTATGCGCCACAGAACATGGAGGGGGGCCCCACCACGGAATCTAATTCACCCAAGTTCTGTGGCGCATGTTCTGATATGCGCCACAGATGTGTTTCACTTTGATAGGATGTTCCTCAAAATAATGTTTGAGTTTCTTGGCCGACATATACACGCCGTACGCCATCTTTGATAGTGAGGGTAGTTCTGTTTTGAGGCTGATAATACCTCGCTCAGATAATACACCGGCCTTTGCACCGACTTTCCTTCTTCCTCACGCTCCACTACGATTACTGCACTTATGACTCGGTTGGTCGTGGCTACGTAGAGCAACATTGGCTCCTTGGGTAGTGGTGTTGCTAGGATCGGCGCAGTAGACAACATCCTTTTTAACTCTCGAAACGCAAGGTCCGCCTGTGGCGTCCATGTGAATTTTTCTGCCTTTTTCATTAATTGGTAGAGGGGCAAGGTCTGCTCTCCCAACTGACATACAAACTGACTTAACGATGCTAGGCAATCAGTGAACTTTTGCACATCGTTAAGGCATTTTGGCAGTTCCATTCTCTCTATGGCCCGGATTTTTGTCGGGTTAGCCTCGATACCTCGACTGGACACTAGAAAACTGAGTAACTTTCCAGTGGGCACACCAAAAGTGCACTTCTCCGGGTTTAGTTTCATTCGGAACCTTCTCAAGTTCGCGAATGTTTGCTAGATATCATCAAGGAGTGTATTGCTTTCCTTGCTCTTTATCACCACATCATCCACATAAACTTCGACATTCCGACCTATTTTGTCGTGTAAGCATTTTTGCATGCATCGTTGGTACGTTGCTCCTGCATTACGTAGTCCAAATGACATAGTGCGATAGCAATATGCCTCGTACGGGGTAATAAATGCAGTTTTTATTTGATCATCCGGATTCAGGGGTATCTGGTGGAAACCAGAATACGCGCCAATGAATGATAGTAGTTCGCATCCAGCTATAGAGTCTATGACTTGATCTATTTTAGGGTGTGGAAATGGATCTTTGGGACACGCCTTATTCAGGTCCGTGTAGTCAATGCACATCCGCCATACCACGACCATGTTCGGATCATCTTTCTTGTTTCCACCAGCACTGGATTGGAGAGCCAATCCGGATAGAGTACTTCCATGATATATCTGGCCGCTAGGATCCTAGATATTTCGTCCCCAATAACTTTCCTTCTGTCTTCTGCGAAATGCCAGAGAGGCTGCTTTACCGGCTTAGCCCCGGGTCTTACGTTCAATGAGTGCTTAGCCAACTCCCTCGGTACACCTTGCAGGTCCTGAGTAGACCAAGCAAAGATATCCCGATTCTCACGGAGGAAGTTGACGAGCTCGCTTTACTATTTGCTGCTTAACCCGGCACCAATGGTTACGGTGCGCTCTGGGAACTGATCATCGATTGGTACTTTCTTTGTGTCCTTGGTTGCTTGGAATGACACGCTCCCATGCGGGTTGGTTAGTGCCCGCATATGCTGTTGTGTGGATTGAGCCAATGCCGCTACCTCTAGTATCTTCCTTTTTTCTTGAGCTATTACGAGTGACTCGGCCAAATTAGATCCGATTGAGGCGCATTCGATCGAACACCGGAAGTCCCCTGATACGGTTATCACTCCCCTTGGTCCGGGCAGTTTCAGCTTAAGGTAACTGATGTGAGTACTTGCCATGAACTTGCTCAGCGCGGGCCTGCCGAGTAACGCATGATAGGCGCTCTCTAGATTCACCACTTCGCACTCCAAATTTTCAGTCTGGCAATTATCTCTTGTTCCAAACAACACATCAACCCGGACCTTCCCAATTGGCTCACAAGAAATGCCTGGCACAATGCCATGAAAGGTGGTCCTTGTTGCTTGGAGCATGTTCTCTGTTATCCCCAACTTGTGCATGGTATCCTTGTACATTATGTTGATACTACTTCCATTGTCAATTAGTACCTTGGAAAACCGTACGTTCAGATTCAGCCCAATGAATGTTGGATCCAGGACCAGTGCGTAAGTCCCAAAGCTAGGCATGATCTTTAGGTGATCCCTATTATTCTACGTAATTTCCTGATCTTCCTAGGGCATGTATCTCACTACCTCCGGCATTACTGCGTTTACCTTCATATGCCGGTGCTGCAAGCTTTTCCGGTCATTTTCTTCTGTGGTAAATACGCAATAGCTTTGGTGATGCTCCTTGTACTCGGTTTGTCCTTCGTTCTCGCGGTAACCTTGACCTTGATGCTGGCTATTGTCTACTTGATGTACCACATCCCTTCTTTCCTGATTTTCATATCTCGGTGGAGGTGGCGGCAACATCAGTTGCTGTCCATTCCCCCTGTTAGTAATGGTGGCCGTGGTGCCTCATTCCTAGGTGCTTCGTTCCGAGGTGCATGAGCATTCCCCGAACTTCCCTACTCTAACTTCCTCATCCACTCACATTGCCGGGTCGTATGATTTGCCGGGCTGTTTGGACTTGGCGTATGGAATTTGCACGGTTGATCCAACATAGATTCGAACGTATACCTTGGATCTTTACGCTCTTGCCATTGCTTTTTCTGCTTCGGGGTCCAAGGCTTTTTCCCTTCATTTTTCTGTTGCCAGTTCTGTCCTCTAGTTTTCTGGTGTTGGCTGGCTCCGGCATTGGGTTGATCCCGGTCTACCGCTGCCACCTGTTGTGAGTTATATCGGTAATTCGGGCGCTCATCCCTTCTCTTTGCTCGAAAATCATCCCCCCTTGATGATCCGGAGCCATCTCGGTTATAATAATCCTCGTTTGCCTCGCTCGACATTAGCCGGGGTTGCATCGGATCTCCCAAGGCATACGAATGTGCGATCCGGATCGTCTCAGCCAAAGTGGTTGGCATATCTTGCTGCAGCCTCTGCCACAGCATACTTCCATATCTACACCCCTGGGTAAACCACGCAATAGCTTGTGATTCAGTTACTCCTTCACACGAGTTACGCATGTTGCACCAACGAGTCAGGAAATCCCAGTCTGGCTCATCCGGTCTTTGCCGGCATAGCGCCAGGGTTTGTGGCCTGTTGGGCCTCTTGTAAGTGCTCGAGAAGTTGCTCATGAATAACTCCTGAAAATCCAACCAACAGTTAATACTTCCTAGTGGCAAATTGTTCAGCCAAACTCTCGCTGGCCCTTCCAACATTTGTGGCACATATTTCACAGCCCATCTTAAATTTTCTATTGTGATCTTGACCGCCGTAGCATAATCAATCAGGCAATCTTCTAGCCTTGTACTTCCATCATAAGTTTTGGTTCCTTTGGCCAGCTGAAAGTTTGGCACTTGTGGCTCCTTCATAATCCGGGGCCCAAAGCATGCTGGACCCGGCGGACCTTGTACCTCAATTAGCTCCGACCTATAAATTCTATCTAGTTTCAATCTCGCATCATCCGGCTGCAAGTTCCTGCTTCCCAGCCTTGACCCAATTATGTGGTGATCCGGTCTAGGGTATCCATCGTTGATCGTAGCCGAATAACCATCATTGTATCTTTCTTGATCCGAGCAAGTATTTTGCTGTTGTACCGCTTATCCTGCACCCCCCTCTTGCCGAGGTGCGCGCTCGTGCTGCTGCCGAGGTATATTTTGCCCCGTTCCCACGGGATCACGCTGTCCGGCATTGCCGTTGGCAGCATTTCTCTTGGTCACCTCGGCCGGCCACACCTCGGCTGGTACTGTGCCGATCTTCATCAACTTGCACTGCTTTGCCTTTTTCGGCCCTTACTGGATCATCGGGAACCATCTGTGTGTCCCTTCTCCCGGAGTTTACTACTTCTTCTCTCCTGGGATTGTGACTCGGAGACAACGCGGCTCCTCCAGATCTTGCCGGGTTATTCCTGGCCGAATGTACCACATGCGATGCTCCTGGAGGCGCCGGGTTTGCCTTGTTCATTTCCTCATTTTGCTGGCAATCAACTCTCTGCAAGTGATTCCCTCTCTCTTGTTGTCTTTGCCAGGCCTCTCCGGTTAAACCCTCTAACTCGGATGCGGCCGCGTTTGCTGCCTTGAGGTTCTTTGCTGGAGTACTGTACCGATCCAGCCCTCCTTTTACTATTGTGGTTGTCTGACCCGGCCTAGGCTCGTATTCCTTGTCAATCTTAGTAATCAGGTTCCTACCTCAAATTTTCACTCCATGTTGGGGGGATACCCCAGGGTAGGGTCACGCCGGGGTATAAAGGCCTAGTTAGCCGAGGTACGGGAAGGTCAAAGCAAGTGCTGGACGAGTCACCTCAAGGCAGGCCGAATCACGGAGTAACCTGGATCAGGGGACATCCACCTAACTTGGTCTCAACCAACTTATGTTGTATGTCGGTAAGATGTATCTAACTAGTATGTAGGAACAGGTGTGGCTGGATCAACTATGTGGGATCCGGGTCATATCTAGCTTGTAGGAGAAGGAAGGTATCTCGCTGGTCAAAGGTGACCGCTGTATGCAGAGCGTGAGCGAAGCGGACAGAGGCAGGACCACCGAGGAGTGGCCGACAAAGGTGACCAAGCCTATGTCGGATGACGCAGGCGCCGCAGAGGCTCACGTAGCCTCTGCATGGATGACACGGGGTTAAAGTGACCTGGTCGGCTTACTATTTTGGGAAGAGGCATATTCCCTGGAATATGCCTCCACGTGTGCCCTAAGTGGAGACCTAGCCACTCCTATATAAGGGGGGCTAGGGCCTCTGTAGAAGGGGTTGATCTCTAGTGTGTTGCGGTTTACTAGTGTGTTCTTGAGGGCTAGCTAGTGGTGAGAGTAAGAGGGTCCTTCTTCCTCCTCTCCCCAATACAGCTCAAGGAGCACTTGTAATCTGAGAAGGGGAATCAAATACAAAGCTACCGTGTGTGGAATCACCACACTATCCCTCCCTGGATTCCCCTAGTGCATTTAGTCCCCACCTTTAGCCTATCCATGGCATCTGCCGTGACACCACCACAACAGTTGGCGCCCACCGTGGGGCTAGCAGCGCTAGCAGGGGTGAAGATCCAAACGGGAAACCTCATCCGCACCAGCGAACGCATCGTCTCCGGGCTCGTTCAGCCCTTCGGAGCGCTGGACTTTGTTGGCGACAATGCTGGCTGCTTCGGCAAGCGTCCTCTCCCGCGCAACGGCCTCTTCGTCAAGCTCGGCGTGCACAAGATCTATGTTACTGTTGATGTGTCGTGCATCCATCGGCGGCACGTTGTCGAAGGAGGCGAGCCACCCCTTAGCGTGGTTCACGGGGCGCGTATCACTCGCTCCCCGGACCGTGCCGAGGTGATGATGACTGCGCTAGGTGTAGGCGCAAGCAAGGATCCGGCACCAGATCCGGAGGTAACGCCAAAGGCACCAAGGAAAAGTAGAGGTCCTGCACTAGAGAGGCCTGAGAATGTGCTGCAGCAGGCAATGGATAGCTTGGCAAACCCAGTAGCAGCAGTGGTAGATCTGGCTCAGGCACAGGTCGAGATAGAGGAGACTAGGCAAATAATACTAGAGGGTGCGAAAAAGATAGCCGCGGCTCAACAGTCGTTGAACATGACACTGCGTGAGTACGCTAAGGCAAATAAGGTTGATGCTGTAAAAGTGAAGGGAAGAAACCTCATGAGTGAGATGAACAGAGAGGGTGATACTAGGATTGAGGAGTCAGAAAACTGTTTGTCCGTGGGGCTGCCGAAGTATAGTACCCCGGCAAAGAACCTCAGAGCAGCAGATGCAGCTGCGTCCGAGTTAGAAGGTCTGACGGGTGAAGCGCGACAGAGACAGCAAGATAGAGTCAATGAGCTGGTTCAGATCGCAAACAGGCAAAACGAGGAGTTGCTCAGGGCTAACCCGGAGAGAGCTGGGGCCTCCAAGATCGTTCATTCGGCAGTGGGTAACCCGGAGAAATCCGCTGGAGCCGCATCGTCTCCTCATGGTGGTCCTAGGAGAGAAGAGGTAGTAACTTCGGCCAGGAGGAATAAGAAGATAGTCCCATATGACCCGGCAAGGGCAGGGAAAGGAAAAGAAGTGCAAAGAAATGAGGATCGAAGGAGCGTGAGCCGAGGTGAAGCTGGCCGAGGTAACTGCGACCAAGGCAATGCCGGTCAAGGAAATGCTGTAAACGGCAATGCCGGGCAGCGTAATTCGGTAGTTGCAGGTCAACCGCAGCAGCGGAATATACCACGGCAAGAGCGCAGTGCCGGCCAAGGTATGCAACAGAGAGCAGCTCCACAGGAGCAAGATAGATACAATGATGGTGATTCGGAGATGGTGAATGCTGGCTACCCCAGACCGGACTATCACGTGATAGGGTCAAGATTGGGAGGCAGGAACTTGATGCCTGATGACGCCAGGCTAAAACTGGATCGGCTATATAGGTCGGACCAAATTGAGTGTCAAGGTCCTCCAGGTCCAGCTTGTTTTGGGCCACGGATCATGAAGGAACCTCCGGTACCTAACTTCCTGTTACCTAGAGGCACAAAGACGTATGACGACAGCACTAAGCCGGAGGATTGGTTGATTAACTATGCAACTGCTGTAAAAATTGCCACAGGCAACTTGAGATGGGCTGTGAGATATGTACCCCAGATGTTGGAACGGACAACGAGGGTATGGCTAAACAATTTTCCGCCCGGAAGTATTAACTGTTGGATTGATTTTGAGGAGATGTTTGTTAGCAACTTCTCAAGTACGTATCAAAGGCCCAATAGGCCATCGACCCTAGCAATGTGTAGGCAGAGACCGAATGAGACAGACCGGGAGTTCTTAACCCGTTGGTGTACTGTGCGAAACTCATGTGAGGGTGTGATTGAGTCACAGGCCATAGCTTGGTTTGCGCAAGGATGTAGATATGCAAGCATACTATGGCAAAGGTTGCAAAGATATATGCCAACCACCTTGGCAGAAACGATCCGGATTGCTGATTCATATGCCTTGGGTGATCCGACGCAACCTAGGCTCACCTCAAACGAGTCAAGTGAGGAGTATTGTCAGCGAGATGGGGCCGGGTCATCCCGAAGAAATGATTACCGAGGTAAAAGAAGGGTTGACAGACCAGATTACCGGTACAGTTCGCAACAAGTTGCAGCTATGAATCAGGATCAACCCGAGGGAGGAAGCAGCCAACGTCAAAAAACTAGAGAACAGCAATGGACACCAAGGAATGATGGGAAGAAAACTTGGACGCAACAGCAGAAAAAACAGTGGCAAGAAAAGAAGGACCGTCCGAGGTACACCTATGAGGCAATGCTGGATCAGCCGTGTAAATTTCACACGCCTAATCCGAGTAACCCAGCAGGTCACACAACTAGGCAGTGTGAGTGGATGCGGAAAATAGAACAAAGTGGTTCGGGGAATGCTCAGGCACCTCGGAATGATCAACCTCGGCAGGAGTTACCCCAGCAGCAATTGCTTTCCGGAGCAAACACGCAACAGTTAATGTTGCCTCCCCCTCCGCCGAGGTATGACAACCATGAGAGAAGGGATGCAGTGCATCAGGTGGAGAACCAAAACCAACAGGATCAGAGGTACCCCGGAAACGAGGGGCGAAATGAGTATAGAGAGCATCATCAGAGTTATTGTGTGTTTACTACGGAAGAAACAGACAAAAAGAGCCGGTAGCGCCAACATATGGAGGTCAATGCAGTTATACCGACCATGACGAGGTATATGCCTTGGTCAGATCAGGAGATTACCTGGAGCATCAAGGATCATCCGAAGCTCATGCCAAGCCCTGGATCGTATGCACTGGTGTTGGATCCAACACTCATTGGACCTAACATCAATGTGAGGTTCTCAAAGGTGCTGATTGATAATGGCAGTAGCATTAACATCATGTATGTGGATACGATGCGCAAGTTGGGTATCTCGGAGAATATGCTCCAAGCTACCAGGACAACTTTCCATGGCATTGTGCCAGGTATCTCCCGTGAGCCCATAGGCAAGGTCCGGGTTGACGTATTGTTTGGCACAAGAGATAACTGCCGGACTGAGAATCTGGAGTTCGAGGTTGTAAACTTGGAGAGCGCATATCACGCGTTGCTCGGCAAGCCAGCTTTGAACAAATTTATGGCAAGTTGCCACATCAGTTACTTGAAGATGAAGCTGCCCGGGCCAAATGGTGTGATTACCTTCGCTGGTGATTTCCGACGTTCCATTGAGTGTGCATCCGCTGGATCTAACCTGGCCGAGTCACTCGTGATTGAGCAAGAAAAGAGAAAGATTCAAGAAGTGGCGGCATTGGCTCAGTCTGCGCAGCAATATATGCCGGTGTTGAGTAACCCGCATGGCAGTGTCTCATTCCAAGCGACAAAAGATACCAAGAAGGTGCTAGTTGATGATATGTTCCCTGAGCGTACCGTAACAATTGGTGCCGGGTTAAACGACAAATAGGAAAGCGAGCTCGTCAACTTCCTCCGTGAGAATCGGGATATTTTTGCTTGGTCCACACAGGACTTGCAAGGTGTTTCGAGGGAGTTGGCCGAGCACTCTTTGAATGTCAGACCCAGATCAAAGCCGATGAAGCAACCTCTACGCCGCGTCGCTGAAGACAGGAGAAAGATCATAGGAGATGAGATAGCTCGTTTGTTGGCTGGAGGATTTATCATGGAAGTACTTTACCCGGATTGGCTATCTAATCCGGTGCTAGTGGAGAAAAAGAAGGATGATCCGAACGTGGCAGTGGTTTGGCGTATGTGTATCGATTACATAAACCTGAATAAGGCGTGTCCAAAAGATCCATTCCCACTACCAAGGATAGACCAAGTCATAGATTCTACTGCTGGGTGTGAGTTGTTGTCGTTCATCGATGCATATTCTGGTTTCCACCAGATACCTCTGAACCCAAGTGATCAAATAAAGACTGCGTTTATCACCCCGTATGGGGCTTATTGCTATTGCACCATGCCTTTTGGTTTACGTAATGCATGAGCAACGTACCAAAGATGTATGCAAAAATGTTTGCATGACCAAATTGGTCAAAATGTGCAGGTGTATGTGGATGATGTTGTGATAAAGACCAAGGAAAGCAAAACGCTCCTTGATGATATCAGGAAGACGTTCGCGAACCTAAGGATGTTCCGAATGAAGCTTAATCCGGAATAATGCACCTTCGGTGTCCCGGCTGGAAAATTACTCGGATTTCTCGTCTCCAGCCGAGGTATCGAGGTCAATCCAACTAAAATCCGGGCCATAGAACGAATGGAACTGCCGAAGTGTCTTAATGATGTCCAGACGTTCACTGGTAGCCTGGCATCCTTAAATCGGTTTGTATGTCGGTTGGGAGAAAAGGCACTGCCTCTCTATCAACTCATGAAAAAATCGGACAAGTTCATTTGGACACCGCAAGCCAATGAAGCCTTTATCCAACTAAAAAAGATGTTAGCCACTGCACCAGTGTTAGCCTCTCCACTATCAAAGGAGCCAATGTTGCTCTACATAGCCGCAACCAACCGAGTTGTAAGTGCAGTAATTTTGGTAGAGCGTGACGAAGAGGGTAATTCAGTGCAAAGGCCAGTATATTACCTGAGCGAGGTATTATCAGCCTCGAAGCAAAACTATCCTCACTATCAGAAGGTGGCATATGGCGTGTATATGGCAGCTAAAAAGCTGAAGCACTATTTCGAGGAGCACCCAATCAAGGTCATATGTGAAGCCCCCATATCCGAGATAATGAGCAACAAGGATGCAAGTGGAAGGATTGCAAAATGGGCAATTGAGCTAGCTCCTTATGCGCCACAATATGAAAGAAGAGAAGCGATCAAATCTCAGGCTGTGGCGGACTTTTTTGTGGATTGGGCCGAGGTGCAATATGAGCCACCATTGCCAGATCCGAATTACTGGAAAATGCACTTTGACGGGTCAAAAACAAAAACCGGGTTAGGTGACGGAGTTGTGCTCACCTCGCCAAAGAAGGACCAGCTGAAATATGTGCTGCAAATCCATTTCACCGCATCAAATAATGTTGCAGAATATGAGGCACTTGTACACGGGCTCAAAGTGGCGAAGGAGATTGGAATACGTCGGATCCAATGCGTCGGTGACTCGGACCTCGTAGTCCAGCAAGTCTCCGGACAATGGGATGCTTTGGTTGACAAATTTACGAAATGGATTGAAGTGAAGCCAATAAGAAAATGTGATGGAGCTACTGCCGTAACTATCCTCAAAGACATCATCTTGAGATACGGTTATCCTCACAGTATCATAACAGATAATGGCACAAATTTTGCCGAAGGAGCATTTGCGCGTTTTTGCCGAGATAAAAAGATCCGGCTGGACGTTGCCTCGGTAGCACACCCCGCATCGAACGGGCAAGTGGAGAGATCCAACGGATTGGTATTATCTGGGATAAAATCTTGGCTCATTGAGCCGCTGCAAAGATCAGCGGGGTGCTGGATAGAAGAACTACCAGCAGTACTCTGGAGTTTAAGAATAACTCCGAATCGACAACGGGCTATACGCCATTCTTTCTGGTATATGGGGCAGAAGCTGTATTACCAGCCGACATAGAGCATGACTCGCCTAGGGTCACCCAATACACAGAAGCCGAAGTGCAAGAAGCCCGGAAAAATGATGTTGATCTGCTGGAAGAAGCGAGAGAATTGGCATTGTCCAGATCTGCCATATATCAGCAAAATCTCCGATGCTATCATAGCCAGAAAGTAAGCCCCCGAATTTTCCGAGAAAGGTGACCTGGTACTCCGGTTGGTACAACGTACTGCTGGCATGCATAAGTTATCCCCCCATGGGAAGGGCCATTCATTGTGAGCAAAGCATTGCACAATGATTCTTATTATCTTATCGATGGAAAGCCACATGAGAAGAACAAGGCGGACAGGTCCGGCAAGGAATCCAAGCGTCCATGGAATGTAGCTCTACTTCGTCCTTTCTACACTTAGCAGAGAAGTGTATGTATCCGAGTCTCTCATATGTCAGTATGTATGCTGGCAATGAGCTTATCAATGAAATCTTGGCACCTCGAGCAGTAACTCGGGGACTGCCTTAATAATATTGCTTGTCTTCTGTATTTATTATTTTTACGTCGGCCGGCATAAGTTGCTTCTACTTAAACCGGATTAGTAGTGTGTGAGCACCAAGAACCTAACTCTTTGACTTGCTGCTGTCCAACAAGAATTGGCTTCATGGCAAGCAAGAGAACAAGTTTGGAATTGCGTAGCACATGAAAAACGACTAAGGAAAGAAACTTAATCGAGCCGACGTTTGTGTTTCAGACTAACCTCGTGTTTACTTTACATTTATTACGCCGAATTATTGTGAGCTAATCCTAAAGTTTCCAAGTATTGTTAAGTTAATTTTTGATACTCAGACTCGTAAGTCATAAAACCGAACCAAGGTGGACACGAGCCGAGCCAAGAAATTGGAGGAACAAGAAAATGAAACTTGATGACTACGCCCAAGTTAATCCGGCATAAAAACTTAGTAGCAAAATATAACTGATGTGCTTAGATACAATTGCACCCGGCATACCGGGGATCTGATAAATTTCAAAGTTTTTTCGCTCAAGGAGCAACAGGAGGAGGAAGTTCAACGTCATCTTCATTGTCTTCGACGTCCGAGGCATCGTCTCCCTCGTCCTCACCCGAACCATCTTCGGTGTTTTCATCGTCAGCAGTGCCAAGGAAGCTTGGACCCTCATTCCATTGATGAATAGGGGCATATTCGATGAGGCTATGGGCGCAAGCCTTTCGCCGGGCAATCCACTCTGGGTCACTGGACCATCTGGATCTGGTGCGCATGTGTGCTAGGAGGTTGAGGTCGATCTTCTCGTACCACGTAAGCACGTAGTGGAGAACGGTCTCAGCTCCGGCATGTCCAGCGGATTCCCTCTAAAGGTCGAGCTGAGTCTCGCATTCCATAAGCATGGCAAAAAGAACAACCATATTCTCCGGAGTATCTTCTTCAGGCCAAAAGGCGTTGAAGATCCGGATTACTACGTCCATGATATCCTTGCCGTAGTTCTTCACGGTCTCGAGTCGGGCGGACAAGCTGACTATCAAGTCTTCGAGATCAAGAGGAATTGAGCCAGAACCAGACGGAGTACCCCTCTGCATGTGGAACTTGGTAACAACATTGGATGCAATGACACTGCTCTCTAGGAATTTGCCTGAAAAAATGACAGAGGTGGAGTAAGTAAAGGAAGTAGACCCGGAAAGATCAATGTCGGTCGAAGGAAAAGAACTTACCAGAAATGTGGCTGTGAACCCAGGTTAGCTCCTTGGTGCAGTTGTCGCGCCTCTCCTAGAGTTTCACAAGTTCAGTATTCGCCGACTCAAGCTTGACGTCGGCCTCCTGGAGAAGTTCCTGGTCCTTGGCAATCTGGAAGTTAAGGCGCTCCCGCTCGTCAGTGTAGTCCTGGCCAGCTTTTTGAAGTTTGGCTTGGTGATGTGCTTTTAGCCTCTTCATATCTGCCTTGAGCTTGGCAATCTCATCATCTTTGGTACGGAGGAGGTCGAGCTCATCATCTTTCTTTTTGAGTTCGGCCTGATGCTGCCCTGCTTGTTCGGGAAAATGCAGCATCATATCAGGCATGGGCACACTATCTTCAAGTGACGCTGAAATAATTTGTTGACCCGGCAAAACCGAGATATGAATGTTTGCCGAGCCACGGAGAAAAGGAGATAGAGAGCATAGCAAAGTTGAGGAAAAACGACTTACCCTTGATTTGCTCCAAGTTTTTCCTCATGATGGTATTCTCAGCTTCCACAACAGCTGCTAAATCCGAATGAGCGATTAGTTCGGCGGAAAAAGATGAAGAGGGATGGAAAATTGACAAGGAGAAAACTTACCCCTTTTCTCGTATTCGGCGAGCAGCGCACTCTGCTTGGCACGCAGCATCTTGTGAGTATCAAGGAGACGCTGAAATTCAGCGCTCCGACGATTGGTGGTCACCTGAAAGAGCAAAAATGGACAGCTTAGTCTTGTGCATATTCAAAGTGTACAAGATCCGGGCCAAGTGGAACTTAACCCGGCTCTAGGTGTGTGCATATTCGAAGTGTACAAGATCCGGTCCAAGTGGAACTTAACCCGGCTCTAGGTGTGTGCATATTCGAAGTGTACAAAATCCGGGCCAAGTGGAACTTAACCCAGCTCTAGGTGTGTGCATATTCGAAGTGTACAAAATCCGGGCCAAGTGGAACTTAACCCGACTCTAGTTGTGTGCATATTCGAAGTTATTAAGGAGCTACGTTAATTCTCTAAGGAGCATCCAGCCGAGTAACAAGTTACTCCCCCGGAGGCTCGGGGACTAATGGTTATATCACTAATATCTACTACATGTTAAGGAAAAAACAAAGTGACGTACCTCCATCATCCGGCCTGCAAGATTAATTGCCTTGGCGGCAGTATTCATCTACACAGAAAATTCGGCAGGACCGAACTTCTCCAGGAGATCGTCGTTGTAGACGAACTCCGCCTTGTTCCAGTTATTTACAAACTCGATCAAGGTCGGAGGGTATCGTTCGCCGCTAAGCATATGGGCCGCCACTAAACCCTTGGCATGCGCTTCCCTCCTCTCAACTTGGGCAATGGCGGGGCTGGTGTGCAAAACAAGTTGCGCATCAGCTGGCTCGGCAAGGGCGTCCTTCGGTGGTGGAGTTTTCTTTGAAAGCATGGACGTGAGGGTGCGCTGTCCAGCCTCAACGGATGTTGCCTTGGCGGCCTCAGGAGCTTTCTTGCCCTTGGGTTGCTGCTGTGAGGTGGAAGTTGCTGCAGCAGATTTTCCCTTGGGAGCTGCCTTGGTGCTTCCCTTAGCGCTGCTGGTGTCTTCTCGCCGAGCCTTGGAAGACTCGGACAAGGTGGAGGGGCTTGGTGCTGCTGTTGCTCTTGGTGCTGCTACTGCTGCTGTTGCTTTTGCTGCTGGTGCTGGGGTTGGTGCTGGTACTAGTGCTGATTTCTGCTTCGGCGGAGGTGCTGAGGGAACCTCGGTGGTAGCTGGTTGCAGTGGAGCCGAAGTAGTGGTTGCTGCTGCCTCGCCAGAGCCAGTCTCCCCCACTCCGAGGTTGCCCTCCTCTCGATGAGGTGGGCTCGAACCCGGAGCAGCCACTGAACCCTCCGGAATGGGGCTCAACGGGCGCGAATCCTCGCCACGAGGAGGAGATGGGTTGTGTCGGAGCGGCGAGGCAATGCCGGATCCACTCTGTGGGACCTCCACCACGGCCCTGCCGAATCAAATAATGTATGCTGAGAAACAATAATAAAAGAAGAACAAGTAAATTGCAAAGGGGGAAGAGGCTTACTCATCCGAGGTCAGGGGCTCTTTGGGCATCCGAGCCCTCCGGGCTGTGGCCTTGGTTGCAGGCTTGGTGGCAGTCTTGTCCCCAGACTTCTTCCGCCTTTTAGCCGGCTGAGAAGGTCCGGAGGAGGATGTAGAGGCAGCTCCCCTTTTCTTCTTTGGCGCGACCGACATAGGCTCACCCACGGCAAGGGGAGGGTCTTCATGGATCTGCCCACCGGGGTTAGCTGATGCCAGAAAAGCATAAGAAAGGGGGACAACGTCAAATGCTTCCATCACCTCAACATCCGAATCATCTTCATCGTCGGGCCAATCTCTAATGGAAGAGAGTTTACCGGTGGGTCGCTTGGTCGCATCCGCCATCGGAAGGAACATCTCCTGATCTGGTTCCTCCGCGTCCGAGGTATCCCGGTCAGGCGCCCATTTGAGGGAAGGCTCGGTGCTATCCTCGATGGTATGCTGAAGAAACATCTAAGGAAGAGAAAAGGCAACAGGATTAAAACCTACAACAAAAGACCAACATATGATTTAATTCGGAAAGAGTTTGGGGCACGAGACTTACCGCAGGAGGGAGCCTATCTCGGCAAAAGTGTTCAATTCCCCACGTCCACTCGAAGGAGAAGTCCTTGTGGGTGGTGAAGTTGGCCTTGACCCGGCGGTAGATCTCTGTGTTGCTCAACTTGAAAGATGAGGTCCGGTTGGGGTCGTGGCCCCAGCTCATATGATAGAGCTTATGTGTGCGCTTCTGGAGGGGGGAGATCTGGTTGCGAACAAATGTGATCATGGCATCCTCATTGCACAATCCGAGATCCTTCAGCTCCTTGAACCTCTTGTTAACTTGGTTCGCTAGGACGGTGGGCTTCTTGGGGATAGCGTCCCACAAATCCGGGTTAGGAGGACCCGGAGTATAGGGGCGCAGCCGGATTAGATCTTTGGTGGTGCAGTTCTAGACATAGAAGAAAGTCCGGCCCATCCCTTGCAGGAGTCAAGCCCCGTGACTCGGGGGAAGACGGACAGCTTCTGGGGAGAGATTGACGCAACGCCAAACTGTGTGAGCTGTTTGTCCTCTGGATCTAGCTCTACGTTCGGAATCACGTTCCGGCGAAGGCCGAAGAACCGGATCCAGAGCTCCTTCATGGGCCACAGTCCGGCATAACCTTCGATGGTGGAGCCGAAGGCGGAGAGAGAAGTGATGGCATTAGCCGGAAGGTGGTGTGGCTGAAGGTCGTAAGTGTTTAGCCAGTCGTGGAAGAAGTCACTGACTGGGAGACCAAATCCGCATTGGAAATGAGAAAGGAACACCACATACTCACCCGGATTGGGCGAGGGGGCAAGTTCGGCGGAAGCAAGGCGTGCGGCGACACCCTCCGGGATGCGCCTGGTGCGGTAGAGCCAATCCAGGTCATCCTGGCAGACCCAGGATCCGGCCCACGCACCGCGGTCGGCGTTCGCCATGTCTTCTTCCATCTCCTGCTCGGCGACGGTGAGTTGCTCCTCAGTCATCTCAAGGTCGCTCTCCTCACTTGCACTAGCGGCGGAGGGAGGCAGCGGCCTAGACTGACGGGGACCCGTGGCGGAGAGGATGAGCGGAGGTGGCGGCGACGCTAGAGTGCGTGGAAGCAGTGCGGCGGCGGCACTGCTGCTCAGATGCGGTGGCGGCGGCACTGTCGATGGAGAAGATGAGGAAAGAGCGGAGGCAAAAGGGCGCGGAGGGGGGAAATGACCCAAGGGGCGCGCCCCTCCCCTATTTAACCACTCCCTTAAGGGGGTAGTGGGATCGCGTTTTGCGGGCGGGCCACACTGTGTGGCCATGTATGATCCGGATTAACCAATCAGCGACAAGCCACAGAAGGGCCACAGGGCGCAGCGGATCCTACGACGCGACGTTGTGATACAGTTAACGAGGAGGCAGGCATGACGTGATGTCTGCCACAGTAACTTCTGACAATAACTGCGGCGGTTACTGTAGCAGGCTCTTAAAATGAGGCAACGTAATGATTAGCCTCCACATGGGGAAGCGTATGAGAGAAGGAAGAATGACCCGGATGAGTACGAGGTAACCCCGCCAGCAAGTAAAAACTTGGAATGTGCCAAGGGAAAATAAACCTATGGAATCCGGATTATGAGGTAACTCGGAGAAGGAGCAAGAGGCTCAGAAAAATTGAACCTGCTGTGGCCTTAGCGGCTAAGGCAGCTAAGACCGCACCAGCTTCGGGGACTAATGTTAGGGGGATACCTCCGGGTAGGGTCACGCCGGAGTATAAAGGCCTAGTTAGCTAAGGTACGGCAAGGTCAAAGCAAGTGCTGGCCGAGTCACCTCAAGGCAGGCCGAATCACGGAGTAACCCGGATCAGGGGACGTCCACCTAACTTGGTCTCAACCGACTTATGCTGTATGTCAGTAAGATGTATCTAACTAGTATGCAGGAACAGGTGTGGCCGGATCAACTATGTGAGATCCGGGTCATATCTAGCTTGTAGGAGAAGGAAGGTATCTCACTGGTCAAAGGTGACCGCTGTACGCAGAGCGTGAGCGAAGCGGACAGAGGCAGGACCACCGAGGCGTGGCCGACAAAGGTGACGAAGCCTATGTCGGATGACGCAGGCGCCGTAGAGGCTCACGTAGCCTCTGCATGGATGACGCGGGGTTAAAGTGACCCGGTCGGCTTACTATTTTGGGAAGAGGCATATTCCCTAGAATATGCCTCCACGTGTGCCCTAAGTGGAGACCTAGCCATTCCTATATAAGGGGGGCTAGGGCCTCTGTAGAAGGGGTTGATCTCTAGTGTGTTGTGGTTTACTAGTGTGTTCTTGAGGGCTAGCTAGTGGTGAGAGTAAGAGGGTCCTTCTTCCTCCTCTCCCCAATACAGCTCAAGGAGCACTTGTAATCTGAGAAGGTAAATCAAATACAAATCTACCGTGTGTGGAATCACCACACTATCCCTCCCTGGATTCCCCTAGTGCATTTAGTCCCCACCTTTAGCCTATCCATGGCATCTACTGTGACACCACCACGACACTCCATCTATGTGGTTTGTCTTGGCATATTGTCTCAAGGTGATGTTCAAAGACTGATGCAGCTCTACTACTTTCTTTTCCCCAGCTAACATTTTCCGCCTAGTTTCCTCTAACTTAGCTTATGCCTGAGCCAGATCTACCATAGGTGTTATTGGTGTTGCTAGGCTATCTATTGCTTGCTAGAGCACATTCTCTGGCCTTTCTAGTGGATGAAACCTTGACCTAGTCTGCTTAGGCGTTACCTCCGGCTCTGGCGCCGGGCCTTTGCTTGCTTCTGCGTCTGGCGCGGTCATCAGGACCTCAACGCTGCTGGTGGGGCGAGTGATACGCACACCACGAGCTGCATTGAGAGGTGGTTCGCCTCCCTCGACGATGTCCTACGGATGAACACAGGACTCATCCACACCGACGTAGATCTTGTGCTCACCAAGCTTGATGAAGACGCCGTTGCACGGAGGAGGGTGCCTATCGAAGCTCCCTGCATTGTCGCTGACATAGTCCAGCGCTCCAAAGCGCTGAACCAGGCTAGAGACGACACACTCGCTAGTGCTGAAGATGCTTCCTGTCCGGATTTTCACCCCTGCTAGCACCGCTAGCCCCACGGTGGGCGCCAACTGTCGTGGTGGTGGCACGGCAGATGCCATGGATAGGCTAAAGATGGGGCCAATGTGTGCTAGGGGAATCCAGAGAGGGAGAGCGTGGTGATTCCATGCACATATGTTTTTGTATTCTCTCTTATCAATGGCGTTTACAGATGCTCTTCAAGCTACTTGTGAGAAGGAGAAAGTGTCTCTTACCCCCCACTAACTAGCCCTAGAGTTCTACCTTAGACAGAGAAAATGATCGATCCCTCTCTATGGAGGACCGGTGCTCCTTATATAGGGGAGCCCGGGTTACAATATTAGGGCACACGTGGCCGCACATTCGGAGAATATGCTGCTCGACTAAAGCTAGATGCTTCTTTATTCTCTTTAACGGCTCGTCCGGGCTTTGGACGTAACCCACAGCATAATCTTTGTCTTTTGGCGTCACCAGACACGGGCTGCGTCATCCGACTTTTCGCACGTCACCTTGGTCGCCCCTGACCCACTGGTCCTCTTCTTTACTTTGCTTCGCTCATGCTACAGCTAATAAAGCCACCTTTTGAATAGCGGAGGATTCCTTCTCTTGGAAGCCATAAGATAGTCCGGCTAGCATGTGGCTAATCCGGCTATCAAGTTACCTGCAAAACAGATAGATAAACATGGCCAGAATATATTTTATGCCGGCTAGACTATGGTTAAGGAGACGCTCCATGGTCCAGGTCACTTCGTGGTTCGGCCTGCCTTGAGGTGACCTGGTCAGCACTTGCTTTGACTACGCCGTACCTCGGCTAACTCGGCCCTTATACCCTGGCGTTACCCTACCCGGGGGTATCCCCCCAACATCATGGCAGGTAATACTGTTGGGTCCGCAGCATAGAAAACAAAAAAATTCCTACGGTGTGAACTACACGCCAAGATCTATCTACTAGGTACAAAGCAACGGGTGGACACACATCCAACGAGAACTTACCCTCGAAGACGACGAGTTTTGTTAACGAGTAGGTACTCGTGGTTGATCTAGTCATACACTTGCCGATCTCAAGATCGTGAGGAAGTCCGAGCGCCGCAACTCAGCAGCGCATCCGCACTCACACACACGTTCAAGCCATCGGACAACCTCCACCTCCTCGCTGCAGCGATCCAACAGAAGCAGCAACTCCTTCCAGATGAAATGCCACCGAGAACATGTATCTCGCTAATCCGAGACCATGGGGGAATAATTCTAGAGGGGGAGAGAGATCCTTCACAAGGAGGTGTGTGGATGAAGGAGGGAATGGGTGGCCTTTTATAGGAGGAGGGGGGGGGGGTGCCCCCTCTCTCCATGGCCGACGCATGGGGGGGGGGGAGGGTGACCCCTCACCTCCCCCATTCATGTGGTGGTAACCCCTCCACATTAAAATGCCTCTTCACATTCCCTTTTAAAGTCTCCACTTTTAAATGCATTAAAATTCTCCAAGTTTAATGCTCTCTCATTTAATAAAACACTTTTATTAAATTTATTCAGAATTTTGTTAATTACTTTAATTAACAAACATTCAAATATGGCCCCTTGCAATATTTCAATATCACATGCACAACCACTTTCTCTAATTTCACCCGAAACAATTTCTGGTTCCTATTGAAACAATTCCTGCGCTTTGCAATTCTTTCGTCTAAAACATATGTGCTCCAAAATGGTGTCCGGTAACTCTTAAGTGTGCCACCCTACGGTTCACGAATAATGCAGACATGATCGAGACCCTTCTCCGATCAATAATCAGCAGCGGGACCTGGAGATCCGTACTGACTCCTACACATTAAACGATGACTTCTGTGATCGTGAGAACCTTTAACGCTTGTAACTAAATCCCTTTGTCTCTCGATATATTACATGTCCGAGATTCGATCATCGGTATCTCCATACCTAGTTTGATCTCGTTACCGACATGCACTCTTTTCTTGTTCCCGTGATATAACATTCTAGTGATCACATCACTTGCTTGCAAGCTATCTCAATGTGATATCACCGAGAGGGCCCAGAGTATATCTATCCGTCATCGGGATTCCACTCTTGATCCATGAGCCTCAACATAACACCTTCGTAGTACTGAACCCATCTTTATAGTCACCCTATTATGGTGTGACGTTTGATGTTATCAAGATACTCTTCCGGTGTTAGCAATTAACATGATCTCATGGTCTAAGGATAAAGATTACTACGTATGATGTTATAGAAATATAAACATAATGACTTGATCGTAATGCTATACTTTGGATGAATGTTCATCACATCATTCCACCAATGGCGTGACCTTGTTATTAACATCATCCAATGTCCATGATCGGGAAACCTTGATCATCTTGTTAATCAACAAGCTAGTCTATAAGATAGGCATAACTAGGAACCCTTTTTGTTTATTAAACACACATGTATTGATGTTTCCGGTCAATACAATTCTTGCATGTAAAATAAACATCTATCATATATCAGGAATACATAATAACAACTTTATTATTGCCTCTCAGGGCATATTTCGTTCAGTCTCCCACTTGCACTAGAGACAATAATCTAGTTCACATAGTGATAAATCTAACACCCATGGAGTTCTGGTGTTGATCATGTTTTGCCCTAGGGAGAACTTTAGTCAACGGATCTGCTACATTTAGGTCCGTGTGTACTTTACAAATCTTTATATCTCCATCCTTGACATGCTCGCGGATGGAGTGAAACCGACGCTTAATGTTCTTGGAATTCTTGTGAGACCTCGGTTCCTTTGCGTTGGCTATGGCTCCATTGTTGTCACAATAGATCACCATCGGGTCCAACGCACTGGGAACCACACCTAGTTCCGTAATGAACTCTTTCATCCAAACCGCTTCCTGCGCCGCTTCTGAAGCAGCAACATATTCCGCCTCCGTCGTTGATCCAGCTACCATAGGTTGTTTGGAACTCCTCCAACTAACTGCTGCTCCGTTCAAGAGAAATACGTATCCGAATTGAGACTTACAGTCATCCGGATCGGTGTCAAAGCTAGCATCGACATAACACTTAGCGACTAGCTCTTCTTCACCTCCATATATAAGAAACATATCATTAGTTCTTCTCAAGTACTTGAGGATGTTCTTTACTACTATCTAGTGTTCCGAACCTGGATCAGATTGGTACCTACTAGTCAAACTAATAGCATGTGCCACACCCGGTCTTGTACATAGAATGGCATACATAATATAGCCTATGCCCGAGGCATAGGGGATCTTATCCATCATCTCTCTTTCTTCCGCCATAGCAGGACTTTGAGTCTTACTCAATGTCTTGCCTTGCAACATAGGTAAGAACCCCTTCTTGCTTTCGTCCATATTAAACTTCTTTAATATCTTATCAAGGTATGTACTCTGTGATAGCCCAATTAGGCACCTTGATCTATCTCTATAGATTTTAATGTCTAATATATATGACGCTTCACCAAGGTCTTTCATCGAAAATTTGTTGTTTAGATAACTTTTAACACTGTTTAAAAGATCTATATCATTTCCAATCAATAATATGTCATCCACATATAATATCAGAAATTCCACATTGCTCCCACTCACTTTCTTGTAAATACAAGCCTCTCCATAAGTTTGGACAAATCCAAACTCTTTGATCACCTCATCAAAGCAGAGATTCCAACTCCGGGATGCTTGCTTCAGTCCATAGATGGATCGCTGAAGTTTGCATACCTTATTAGCATCCTTAGGATCGACAAAACCCTTAGGTATTATCATATACAACTCTTCTTCAATATTACCATTGAGGAACGCAGTTTTGACATCCATCTGCCATATTTCATAATCGAAATATGCAACAAATTGCTAACATAATCCTAACCTACTTAAGCATCGCTACGGGAGAGAATGTCTCATCGTAGTCAACTCCTTGAATTTGTCGAAACCCCTTTGCGACAAGTCGAGCCTTATAGATGGTCACATTACCATCAGCATCAGTTTTTCTTTTGAAAATCCATTTATTCTCAACGGCCTTTCGATCGTGAGGTAAGTCCACCAAGTTCCAAACTTGGTTCTCGTACATGGATTCCATCTCGGATTTCATGGCTTCTAGCCATTTGTTGGAATCCGGGCTCATCATCGCTTCTTCATACGTCGCAGGGTCATCCATTTCATCAACCATGAAATTCACAATAGGATTGCCATACAGTTCAGGAGCTGCACGTGTCCTGCTTGACCTACGAGGTTCGGTAGTGTCCTCTTTTGGAGTTTCATGATCATTATCATTAGCTCTCTCTTCATCAGGTGAAGTCAACTCCGAAACAGCTTCTGGTGCTGTGCCACTCGCCATTCCATGAAGAGAAGGTTCAATAACCTCTTCGAGTTCTACCTTCCGACTACTCACACCTTTCGCGAGAAACTCCTTCTCAAGAAAGGATCCATTCTTGGCAACAAAAACCTTGCCCTCGGATCTATGTTAGAAGGTATACCCAATCGTTTCCTTAGGGTATCCTATGAAGACGCATTTTTCTGCTTTGGGTTCGAGTTTATCTGGTTGAAGTTTCTTCACATAAACATCGCATCCCCAAACTTTAAGAAATGACAGCTTAGTTTTGTTTCCAAACCATAATTCATACGGTGTCGTTTCAACGGATTTAGATGGTGCCCGATCTAAAGTGAATGCAGCTGTTTCCAGTGCATAACCCCAAAATGACAGTGGCAAGTCAGTCAGAGACATCATAGATCAAACTATATCCAATAAGGTACGATTACGACGTTCCGACACACCATTACGCAGTGGTGTTCCGGCAGGCGTGAGTTGTGAAACTATTCCACACTCTTTCATGTGTGTGCTAAACTCGTAACTTAGATACTCTCCTCCATGGTCAGACCGTAGAAATTTGATCTTTCTATTATGATGATTTTCCACTTCATTCTGAAATTCCTTGAACTTTTCAAAAGTTTCAGACTTGTGTTTCATCAAATAGATATACCCATATCTTCTCAAATCATCTGTGAAAGTAACAAAATAAAGATATCCACCTCGCGCCGACACACTCATTGGTCCACACACATCAGTATGTATGATTTCCAATAGATCTGTCGCCCGTTCCATTGAACCGGAAAACGGCGTTCTAGTCATTTTGCCCATAAGGCATGGCTCACATGTATCAATTGATTCAAAATCAAGTGATTCCAAAAGTCCATCAGAATGGAGTTTCTTCATGCGTTTAACGCCAATATGACCTAGACGGTAGTGCCACATATATGCAGATATATCATTATCAAGTTTAATCTTTTTAGCATTAACATTATGAATGTGCGTAATATTACTATCGAGATCTATCAGAAATAAACCATTCAACATAGGTGCATGACCATAAAAGATATCATTCTTATAAATCGAACAACCATTGTTTTCAGATTTAAATGAATGACCACTTTGCATCAAACACGATCCGGATACATTGTTCATGCTCAGTGCAGGCACCAAATAACAATTATTTAGGTTTATAACTAATCTCGATGGAAAATGGAGAGGTAGCGTCCCGACAACGATCACATCAACTTTTGATCCATTGCCGACCCGCATCCTGACCTCATCCCTTTCTAGTTGTCGCTTGTTCCGTAGCCCCTGAACCAAGTTACATATATTAGCAACTGATCCCGTATCAAATACCCAGGTGCTACTTCGAGTACTAGTCAAGTACACATCAATAACATGTATATCACATATACCTTTGTTTTCCTTGCCGGACTTCTTGTCCGCCAAATACTTGGGGCAGTTGCGCTTCCAATGGCCAGTCCCCTTACAATAGTAGCACTCGGTATCAGACTTAGGGCCAGCTCGGGGTTTCTTTTCAGGTGTGGCAACAGACTTGCCACCCTTCTTTCTCTTGTGCTTGCCTTTCTTGTCTTTCTTGAAACTGGTGGTCCTATTGATCATCAATACTTAATGTTCTTTCCTAATCTCCACTTCTGCAGTCTTAAGCATTGACAGAAGCTCAGGAAGAGACTTCTTCATGCCCTGCATATTATAGTTCATCACGAAGCTCTTGTAGCTAGGTGGCAGATATTGGAGAACATGATGTATGCCTAAGTCAATGGGAATCTTTATTCCCAAGGACACAAGCTTATCGGCGTACCCAGACATTTTGAGTACGTGCTCACTAACGGATCTGTTTTCCTCCATCATGTAGCTAAAGAACTTTCCTGTAGCATTATAACTCTCTACAGCAGCATGGGTATCGAAAATCATTTTCAATTCTCCCATGGTATCAAAGGCATTGCCATTTTCGAAACGCTTTCGAAGTTCTGGCTCTAGCCCATACAGTATGCCGCAATGAACTAAGTTGTGGTCCTCCTGACGAGTCACATAGACATTCTTTTCCTCATCAGGGGCATCAGGAGCTGGTTGGGGGCCTAGCGGCGCATCTAGCACATATTGCTTTTGTGCAGCAGTGAGGAGAATCCTCAAATTCATAGCCCAGTTGGTGAAGTTGCTACCATTCGCATCAAGTTTCTCTTTCTCCATGAACACAGTGAAATTAAAAGCAGGTGGTGCCATCTACAACAGCATTTGTAAAGTTTACTTAGACTGAGTTTATGATAGATTGAGTTCAACTAATCCAAATTACTAATGAACTCCCACTCAAAAACGACATCCCTCGTATCCTTTTGGTGATTACATGAACCAAATCCACTACACCAAGTCCGATCATCACGTGAGTTGATGTAGCTTCAAAGGCGAGCATCTATATGGGCATCATATCAACTATATGACTCATGCTTAACCTTTCGGTCCGTGTTCCAAGGCCATGTCTGTACATGCTAGGCTCGCCAAGTAAGAACCTTAGTATTCACGTGTGTAAAACTGTCTTACACCCGTTCCTATGAAAGCGTAGATTCGAGTACACCCGATCATCACGTGATGTCTCGAAACACGATCCACAGAACGGTGCATACTTAAGGAAGAACACATTTTTATCTTGATATCTAAATGAGGGATCATCTTACAATGCTACTAAAAGTGCCAAACTAGCAGTACAAGATGCTAACATCTAATGTGTAAAGTGAGATGATATGGTCCATGCATTTGATCCCTATCACTTGCATCGTGGTATGATCTCTATCATTCCTTTGTGTGTAAGGCCAAGGTCTATGGAACTTACACGTTGAGTGTGTTGTAAGAGTATCTATCATACATCTACTTACAACAATACCATATCAATACACTAGCCCTGCAACGATCTAAACTAGACGCCTCTAATTTATCAATTGCAAGTTTTACATGGCTTAGGGCTTTCGGAGATAGAACCATTCTCACCTACGAACATGAACCACAACGAGGATAACTAAGTTATTAGCAACTCGTTGTAAATCAGATATTGACTATAGTAGGAGAGACAGACACCTGCCAACCACTTATGCAAAACAAGTTGCATGTCAGTCGTGGAACCGGTCTCATGTACGATGACATGTAAGGTTGGTCCAGGCCACTTCATCCCACTATGCCACCAATATCCAAAATACATAGAAGATGCAATAACATGATCATCATCGCCCACATATAAACATATGTGTTCTACCCGTGCAAAGCACCTACGTATAGATCAGGCTCTGATACCACTGTTGGGTCCGCAACATAGAAAACAAAAATTTTCCTACGGTGTGAACTACACGCCAAGATCTATCTACTAGGTACAAAGCAACAGGTGGACATACATCCAACGAGAACTTACCCTCAAAGACCACGAGTTTTGTTAACGAGTAGGTACTCGTGGTTGATGTAGTCGTACACTTGCCGATCTCAAGATCGTGAGGAAGTCCGAGGGCCACAACTCAGCAGCACATCCGCACTCGCACACACGTTCAAGCCACCGGACAACCTCCACCTCCTCGCTCCAGCGATCCAACGGAAGCAGCAACTCCTTCCAGATGAAATGCTACCGGGAACATGTATCTCGCTAATCCGAGACCATGGGGGAATAATTCTAGAGAGGGAGAGAGATCCTTCACAAGGAGGTGTGTGGATGAAGGAGGGAATGGGTGGCCTTTTATAGGAGGAGGGGGGTGCCCCCTCTCTCCATGGCCGGCGCATGGGGGGGTGACCCCTCACCTCCCCCCATTCATGTGGTGGTAACCCCTCCACATTAAAATGCCTCTTCACATTCCCTTTTAAAGTCTCCACTTTAAATGCATTAAAATTCTCCAAGTTTAATGCTCTCTCATTTAATAAAACTCTTTTATTAAATTTATTCAGAATTTTGTTAATTACTTTAATTAACAAACATTCACATATAGCCCCTTGCAATATTTCAATATCACATACATAACCACTTTCTGCAATTTCACCCGAAACAATTTCCGGTTTCTATTGAAACGATTCCTGCGCTTTGCAATTCTTTCGTCTGAAACATATGTGCTCCAAAATGGTGTCCGGTAACTCTTAAGTGTGCCACCCTACGGTTCGTGAATAATGCAGACATGATCGAGACCCTTCTCCGATCAATAATTAGCAGCGGGACCTGGAGATCCGTACTGACTCCTACACATTCAACGATGACTTCTATGATCGTGAGAACCTTTAACGCTTGTAACTAAATCCCTTTGTCTCTCGATATATTACATGTCCGAGATTCGATCATCGGTATCTCCATACCTAGTTTGATCTCGTTACCGACATGCACTCTTTTCTCGTTCCCGTGATATAACATTCTAGTGATCACATCACTTGCTTGCAAGCTATCTCAATGTGATATCACCGAGAGGGCCCAGAGTATATCTATCCGTCATCGGGATTCCACTCTTGATCCATGAGCCTCAACATAACACCTTCGTAGTACTGAACCCATCTTTATAGTCACCCTGTTACGGTGTGACGTTTGATGTTATCAAGATACTCTTCTGGTGTTAGCAATTAACTTGATCTCATGGTCTAAGGATAAAGATTACTTCGTATGATGTTATAGCAATATAAACATAATGACTTGATCGTAATGCTATACTTCAGATGAATGTTCATCACATCATTCCACCAATGGTGTGACCTTGTTATTAACAACATCCAATGTCCATGATCAGGAAACCTTGATCATCTTGTTAATCAACAAGCTAGTCTATAAGAGAGGCATAACTAGGAACCCTTTTTGTTTATTAAACACACATGTATTGATGTTTCCGATCAATACAATTCTAGCACGTAAAATAAACATCTAACATATATAAGGAATACATAATAACAACTTTATTATTGCCTCTCAGGGTATATTTCCTTCAAATACATGCAAAACTACGCCATGCATGAGTTCTTTTTTGCCTATTTCTATTTTTTTGAAAGTAGGGCCAACTTTAATTTGTTGGCATGCAAATTCTAGCAAGAAGTTGAATCTTTCAAAACTCTTGGCCGTTCTTGTTATATTGATTGTCTACTAGGCAACTTCAATAGATTTATGGAAACTTTTAAGAGCAATCAGAAACTCACATGTGGTTCAGATTAATTTGACCTAATTTTGACACACTCCCTCCGATCCATATTAATGTTCTTAGATTCGTCTAGATTCAAAATGTATCTAGTCATGTTTCCGTGCTAGATACATATACCTGAATCTAGACCAATCTGAGATTATTAATTTGTATCATAGACAGTAGTGTAATTTAAGTAGGTTAATTTAGCTATGAACCTTGAGAACTTATAGAATCTAGAAATTGCAAGTAAAACATGCATGGTCCGCTATGTCCAGAAACATGGCGTGTTTGTCGCATTCCGAGCCTGATGAGGGGTGACCTCGGCAATGCCCATGGTTATGGACTTAGGGTTTCGTGGAAAAGAGAATGTTGGGATTTCATCGGATGTCAGGCAAACAAGGGAGTCGAAGTTGCCTGATTACTAATGAACAAAGCTATTACAAATTTCTTGGGTGTTTTTCGATACCTCCCTGTAGGGTTATATCGTCCTATATATAATAGGCAGGGTCTCAAAGCCGTATACGGATAGGTTACAAATTTATGATTACAACACCAACACAACAAAGGTTCCTATTTCCTTATCTAATACAACTAAGGCTTCCATCAGATGCTTCTTGGTCCATTATCTTGAATCTTCATGGGCTATGAGCCTTTATACAACTAGGGTAGCAAATCATAAGCACCCGAGTAATCATACGTATGTCAGTAGCCCCTGAGACTCTACCCGAATCGTAGATTCTGGTTAAGTCTCAAAGATGTTTTCATGTTTTGAGATATTATGAATTGTTTTTATTTTTCTAGTTTTAGAGGGATCTGGTACAATAGGCCTGATGCATCCGACGGATCGGGAATCAGTTAATTGCACTGGAGTAAACACAAAGTAGACCTACATCAAATTCAAGTCCGTAGGCCTAAACTCAGAATTATAATTGGCATAATTCAGTTCGAGCATTTGAGGTGTTATTGATTTCTATTTATCGGGTACCCAACATGTCCATCGGGATTTTTCATCATATCATCGATACAAATATTTTACTGGCAGAGCACATTCTTGTGTGATTACCAGGCCACACAGGATGAATCCCGGGGTCTTACCTTCATTTCTTGGACACGTCATTCGGAATTTTGTTGCGTCGGTCACAATCCGAGATTTTCACATATATTTTATCGACAGTCTTGTTTGACTATTGGAATTGCTAAAGTTTACCAGTTTTTTTGTTTTTGTAGACACTCCCGATAGGAGTAATCATTTGAGGATACATATATGTAATACTCATTGATCTTAACACACGAGGATAATTTTATCTTCGGGTATTATCTTGGAACAAATGAACTTTCTTCGTCAGGTAGGCGGCAGCGCTCCTGATGGGACTAGCCCCCGAGGCTATGTTCGAATGTAATCATCGGGACATATGCTTGAAAACTTATGTTTTAACTATTCTGACAATATCACCTTGAGTTTTGTCGGGTGCGTGGCCAACGCTCCCGATAGGAGTAGCCCCCAAGGCTACAGTCGAATATTTATATTCGATTGTAGGCTCAAAGTCTCTCTGCTGAGGAATTTACTTCGGCTCAGATTTTATAAAACATTTTCTTGCTACCTTGTCCTTTTTTCTAGAGCCAAAGTGTTTTGTGACTTGCGTGGTATGATGTCACTATTGAAAAAATTGCCCCATGGTTTCTCAGAGACACGTCTCGATGGGACGTTTCGATTGTGGGACCACGTTGCAGTAATGATGATGCGTGAGTGGCATCTCAGTGGAGTTTTTTGACTGCACGCCCCCTTTTCCGCGTGAATAACGAGGCGACATGCGGGGTTTCTCCATTTTTACCGCCGTAATAACTGCTCAGGATTTTTTTCCTTTTGTAATCTTTTGACACGTGTCATCATCCGATGGGTTTCCAACGGTTTGATTTTACAACAAACGGCTAAGCTTCATGATTTGTCTCTTTATAAACGAAGGGAGACTCATTTTACTGCTTTTACTACCTCCTCTTTGCTGGCTTCATCTTCTTCCTTGCGCCCTGCCTGTCTTTGCCTCTCTCGCCTACTCCTTCTCTCTCTCTATGGACCTGTGGTGTTTCCCAATTACCATGGGGAAGAGCAAAGTAGGAACTTCCACGATGGCCACCAAGGCCACAAGGAATACTTCTATTGGATGGGCTCCGTCGAAGTGCTCTGCACGACATCTGCGTGAAGCACGGAACTCCGGTCATCTTGTGAAGGGCACCTTCAAACTTCCAGGGGATGAGGCCGCTCCTATCCCCGAATCTGGCTGGAGGGTAATGTTTCTCTCCTTTTTATATTACGGCCTCTCTCTCTCCCTATTCATGAATTTCTTTGAGGCCTCCTCTTTGTATATGGTGTGAAGCTGTATCAGCTCACGCCCAACTCTATCCTTCACGTCGCTTGTTTTGTTACCCTTTGCGAATGCTTCCTCGGGATCCATCCGCATTGGGGCCTATGGAAGTATTTATTCTATGTTCGTTGGAATGCCACCGATACCATTGTTCATGATGTCGGTGGTGCCATTTTCTTTGTTCACTCTGAAGTCAACTATTTTGACTTCAAGAATACTGATTCTTTCCAAGGATGGAAATCCAAATGGTTTTACATCATGGACCAAAAAGTTGAGGGTCAATCTTTCAGCTTAGCCCCTTTTAACCCCAAGAAAACATGTCGAAAACTTGATTCTTGGGATCAACGTCCAACTCCCGAAGAAATGACGGAGATTGAATCCCTTCTAGCCTGCATTGATAAACTTCGTCATGAGATTGGCAAGGAATTGTCAGGACTACAAATCCTAGCATACTTTCTTTGGATCTATGTTCAGCCTCTTCAGGCGAGGCTTTCTGGTATGTGGGCCTATACTAGCAAGAAAGACCCGATGAGGATTTAAACGGATGATATTACCCTCAAGGTCTATGAAAAGAGGGTTCGAAACTTCACCACGCTAACCAAGAAAAGCTCGGTTCCCTCTGATTGCCGTGTGGAGCCTTTTGGCAAGAAAAAAGCGCCTTCTAGAGGTAAATTTTCATTGGTTTGCTCCCCTTTTTTGTTCTTTGTGTGAATGTACTTTATTTCTTACGATTGTTTCTCCTTTTTGCTTACTGGTCTTATGTCATGTAGGATTATGATCATCTATCTTCACTTCCCCCTCTCCCCAAAAGCGGTGAGATCCTAGCCAGTCCTTCTTTATCCGACGATCTTCCTATGGCTGGGACTGCTGTTGACAAAGAGGTGGAGGCGTCTATCGCTGAATCTTCATCAAGTACTCAGTTCCTTCCGTTGGCTCGCTCTAAAGACTTTTGCATGGCACCTGCTGGCAAAAAAGGAAACACCCTGATGCAGCAGAGATGATTGAAGATTCAGATGACTCCACGGGCTCGAAGCCTTTGCGCGTCGTCCTAGTTTCATCGGCTCTTCCATAGATGAATTTGTTCCTCTTTACGCGGAACGTTTCTTTGTAAGTACTGATTGGACCTTTCTTTGATTCTTTTTGGATGGAAAAATTATATTAACTCCTTGCTTCGATTTTGTAGTGGTGATGAGGGGGAAGATCCTCCCATGTCTTCTCCTGGTACATCTATTTCCCATCCTCCGATTAAATCTCCTCAGCCGTCCGTAGTTCCAAAGGAATTGCATGCGTCTCCTGCGGATAAGATTATCCATAAAGATATTGCCACTTTGCCAAAACCACCACTACAGAAAAGAAGAAAAACAGCTGGCAAAGGCGTGGTGATATCTGAGAGTCTTGTTGAGGTGAATATGCAAGATGTAAGTACTTGTTTGTCTTTAATGTAGTTGTAGCTTCTCCTTTGCTTGTTTTTCCCGATGTTCTTCTTTTTGTGCTTGACCGCCTTTGATGCGTGAGATGGTCGACATAACTTCTCACTTTATCAAGATCCGTAATGAAGCCGAAGGACTAAAAGGTTTATTCTCTTTAATTTTGAGAATTTGATATTTTTACCCCCTCCTTTTTTCCTTTTTATTTTATTTTTGCATTGTTTTCAATTGTTCAGCCACTCTCAAAGAGTCCGGGGTCATCCGGGACGAGGTGATAAAAAGCGCCAACGCTCTAGACGCCAAATTCTAGGTTGCCGGGAAGGCTTTGGAGGAGGCTAAACAGAAGGCCAATGCTGACGCCGGATAAAAGGCAAAACAAGTTGCCGCCCGAGATGATAATCTTCGGAATCGCTTGGAGACCCTCATTGCTTGCTTGACTCGTGATTTTTCTATCTTCAAGGATTTTTTTTGTTTTGCTCCTTTTTCTTCCTTTTGGTTCTCAACCCTATTTGCATGTGTAGAACTGACAAGCCAAGATTTAGTGCTGGATGAAGATAAGAGGGTTGACCCTTTATCGAATGTTTTTGGCACCTTAGAGTCCAACAATGTTCGTGGGCGCAACCTTGTTGTTCGCTCACGCCACGCCTTCAAGAGGTTACATGCTGAAGTTTTTCTGACGAAGGAAGTGCCGGCTGATTTGAACGATGTAGCATCCCATCTTTCTAACATATGTAATGCTACATGGTCTAGTAATATAATGGCTACTTCCTACATATAATTGTTGCATCATAATTATATCATGCTCATGTCATCATGCCACCTTGCATTTGAGCATCATATAAAACCCTTTCCTTTTGGTTCTTCTCTCATATGCATTATTAATTGTATTTGGCTCTTGATATATTGTATTTGGTTCTTGATAAATGCTTGATGCCCAAATTGAGTTGGGGGCATATCTTTCATTCAACTCCATCACCTTTCTTTGTCACCACCTTATAATTCCACCATTCTAATTACCCATGGGCTTTTATTTTCTTTTGGCATTTAATCTAGCTCATGTGGGTTGGGATGGATCCAATTCCATTTTCTTTTGCTTGGCCTTTATTCCACATTTTGGTAATGCATGGTAATCATGCCAAGTTATATTATTATTGTTCTCACAAAAATAAAACATGGCAATTAATTATTATGCATGGGCCATGCAAGAGTATCACCATCTTTAGCTCTTTTGTTTTCTCCTTGTTTTAGTGGATCATTCTTTTGTGAGATCCTCTCCATCTCTCTCCACCATCCCCATGTTCCCAACAAAACCTTTCCCCCATCATGCATGTTCATGTGGGATCTTCTTTTTATTTATTTTCAAACCCCACCTCTCTCTCTTTTGTGTTTTCCTCTCCATAACCTTGTGCTCAACTACAAAACCCTTACCTCTCCATCCCCTTAACATTTGTTGCTCTCTCTCTCTTTTCAAACCCTAACCCCTTTCTAACCCTCTCTCAAATCCTAGCTCTAGTCTAAACCCTAACCCCTTACCCTAACACTCACCTCACCACCTCCTCTCACCATGCCGAGGCATCTAACCCTGGTTCTAGTCACCCTCTCCAACCCTAACCAAACCTAACCCGAGCCTCCCCAAAACCCTACCCGAGGCTAAACTAGCTACACCCGAGCCTCCCTCTCTCTCCATTCTTTCTTTCTCCCTGCCATGTTGGCCCCAGCCCGAGCCTGCCCCTCCTCGATCTCTTCCTGGCCCACCTGGCAGCCCTACCCCTGCCTGCCCTGGTCGCCCACGCCCTGCACGTGAGGAGGAGAAGGACAAAGGTGGCCGAAGCCATCTTTATCTCTAACCTGATCCCCACGGCGCCTCCCCCTCCTCTTCTACTTTTCCTCTTTCCCCACGCTTCCTCCGCCTTTCCTAGATCCCCCTGGCCTCGTGCCGTGCCCTACCTCCTCTTCGTCCCCTCTACCCCATAGCCACTCCGACCACCACCTCTGCTTCTTCCTCCCCTCTACGACACACGGCGGCGGGTGTGGTGTTGGGCGACAGGGAAGAACCAGCCGTTCCTCTGCGTCGTCCCTGAACCCAGCAACGAGGATGAGGAGACCCAGGACTACCAGAACCACCGCTGCACGCCGACGGAAACCCTAGCTCCGGTTCGCCAGCTCCGTCGACGATCTGCAGCGCCCCCTCCCGATCCAACCCCACCGACGACCCCGTGGTGAGCCCCAGATCCTCTCTGACACCCTCTCTCTCTCCAACACGGCCTGGCCTCACCGGACCACGGGACGAACGCCCTCTGTGCGCGTTCACATCTGCACGTCCCCGCGCCGCCCCGCGTTAACTAGCCGCATAGCCCTCTCCTGACAACAACACCCAGCTACCACAGTGGCTACCGCCTCCGCGCGCGTGCCCCAGGTCCCCGGTTCGAGACCCCGCCACGCCCAGTGCCGCGCCATCAGTTTCGTCAGTGCCGCGTCAGAGAAGAAAAATAGTGGCCGCGGCCACTTTGCACAAACCCCCCCTCTTTTATTTTTCCCTCAAGCCGCAATCCTCACGAGCCCACTTGCCAGCCGCTGGGTGCGTTTTACAAAAAGAGACCCCGGTTTTTGTAAACCTCAACCCGCGCTCCAGCCCATACTCACCTGTCAGCCTCTGCGGTCGCAGCCACTGCCACGTGGGTCCATAACCCACAGGTCCCACCTAGCAGTCACAGAGGCTAGGTAAACCCACGGTGTAAAAAGTTTTCTGCGCGCTGCGTCGCCCAGTAAGGCCGGTCCCACCCGTCAGCGACTAGGGCTAGGTCTAGCTGAGTAGAAAAAGGTTTTTCTGTTTTATTTAAATTTTTCTTAAATGTTTAAATTCAAATTCAATCTGTTTTTAAATAACTTTTAAATTATAAATCCAAATAATACAAATGATATATGTTTTTGAATCAGAAAAATGTGAGGAATTCAAATATTCTATTCAAAATAATGTTTGAGCACTTTAAATTTTTCGAGATGATTAAAATTACAATAAAAATGCCCTTTTCTTAATAAATTAATAACTTTAATTCTACAACTCCAAATTCGACAAATAATATGTCTAAATTGATCAGCGCGACGAGCCCATTCTATCCATGCATTCCTTGTTCTGAATTGAAGCATGAGTCATGTCATTATTAAAAATCAGAACTGCTTATCGCAATAAAACTTGACCAAATAAATAATAAAATGCTTTATTCTTGTACCCCACACCTCACCAAGCCATGCTACATTAATGCCATGTAATTGTGCATCATTCATCATGGCATGCTTGTTTGCTTGTCACATTTTAATTCATATGCTTGTGTACTTTATTTATGTTGACCCTTGTTTGTTTGGTTCTTCTTCGAATAGACGCCCAGCAGGAGAATTATCAGGAATCACAGGAGTTCTACCCAGATCCATCTCTCACTTCAACTGAGCTGCCAGGCAAGCACTACCACATGCTTGCATACATATAGTACCTATTGCCTCTATTTTATTCTTGCATCATTGAGTCGCGATTGCATTAAATTGAATCCCAAGTACTGCATAGCCTTTACTTTTAAACCCCACCGAAGCTTGTTCCTCCATCCCATGAGCCATTACTACAGGAGTTTTTTGAGCCATGCGAGTCGTAGAAAAGCATGTGTAGGGTATGTGAGTGTCTGATGGATAATGAGGTACCTAAACAACTTAACCTGAGTAGTAATGGGATAACTAATGAAAGTGGCATCGGTGAGCAATATCTGCTATTTGGTTTTTCATGCTCACTTGTGTCCCGCAGGACCCTGAGTACTTGATTCCTGTTCCTTGACTATTCGCACTATCCACATCCGGGAGGCCTTATGGACCCCCCTGAGCCAGAGCTTGATTCATTTCTATTTCTTGGGGCCACAATTAGTTTGGGGTTTTATTACTATCCTGTACTTATGCCATGTTTACTGTTTATTTACGATTGTGCGAGGAGTACCTGTACTGTTTTGGATCGTGACACGTTTTCGCTGTATCGACAAGCCCAGTCACACTTTCGGGTTCCCAGTCGTTTACCCCGTCCACACAAACCTTGAGTCCGTCTCGGAGTCAGCTAGCTTCGTTGCGGGTAGCTTAATGGGGTGGCCCCCTGAAATATTTCTGAATCCTGTGATCGCTTTGTCGTGAATGCCTCGTTGGGTTTTGAGTTGGTTTTTCCGAGGTTGATTGAGTGTGTGTTGCTATTTGTGCACCCCTGCAGGGTAAATCTTTCTGAAAGCCGTGCCCGCGGTTATGGACGACTTGGAGCACAGTTTCTCGATCATAGACAAGTATCACTAAAGTACCGCTTTAATCTGACTAAGTACCTGATTAGTAAATAGTGCAATACTCATGGAATGGTTAATAAAACTGCCAACGGATGGGGGTTATTCGTCCGCTTCCTCGTTGGTAAGCGAGGAGGAGGATGGATCTGTTAATTATACTGTTATAACTATTGTTCTTAATTCACGGACATCCGTCTATCATTGGTTAGGCGGATGGTTAGCGAGTATCTATAGACTTGTGAGATATTATCTTTTGCTGCAATTGCATCACCCCAGGTTGTGTCCCCTTTAGAGGCATAAAGACTTGCTGAGTACCCCTAGGGTCTCACACGATAAATTGTTTGATTCAGATGAACAGGTGTACCCGCATGATGGATACTGGGTGGAGGAGACGGATGATGTTGGCAACGATCACTCGGTGTAGAGATTCCGGGAATGGGGATCCGTGAGATTTGTGGGCGGGATGTGTTTATTTATGTGGCATCTTATGCCGATTTGCTTCTTATCCGTACTCGGATCTTGTTTTCCGCTTCCGCCTGATACTCTGATGTTTGATGTATGAGGAGCTATCCTAAAATATTATCTCTATCTAGGATATTTGAATCTTGCCGTATGGCGTTGCAATATTTCTATTTCTTTTAGATGGAATGGCTCTGAGGACTGTTGTATGTTGCTTGCATACATACTCATTTGTGTATGTAGTTGATCCCTTCGCCTGCCGATTACGCCACTCGTTCTTGTCCCGATGCTCTGAAAGTGGTTAGGACGGCCGAAAGGTCTACCGTGAGTGGCCCCGGGCCCCACCGTACTATTTTAACCACTTTCGCTCATCCAGGCATGTAACTAAGAGCGTAATTCACCGAGGTAGTTACAATTGGTATCAGAGCCATCCCGCCCTTCAGGGTCTCAGCCAAAATGGTCGTTATCAGTCTAGTAAATATTTTGGTAGTTATGTATACTAGGGAAAAACAAAACGTGAGAGTAGGACTGCTTCCATTTTTCTTCTTACCCACCCACCCACCCTTTTTCTGGTAAGGAAGTGTAACGTTTTCAATCCTTTCTAAAAATTCAAACTAGGATTCACGTGTTCTAGGTTCCGTAGTACCATAGGTTGTGTGTGTGTGTGTGTGTGAATTCCTTGTCTATCTTTAGTATCCAGATGTTTCTCTATCTGCCTTTTGGTTATCAACTGTTGGTACATTCCATACCGACAGGCCTTTGTAAACCGGCGCGATCTATCTGATTCGTTGTATACCGGTGCGATCTGTCTTACTCTTTGTTATCCGACGTTATCTTGTTTGGGGTGTTCGTTTCCGTAGTTACTAATCTATAGGTTCATCTTAAGAAGAAGGCGTTGGGATATGTGTTTTACTGATTCATGTGCGGAGTAATGATTTGAGTGCGGGATGGAGTCGCGACCATACCACTACTTTTATCATTCGCTCTTGTATATTGAATTGGTAGAGTTACTAATCTTGATTCGCTAAGTGGTTTTGCGCATATAGTGGTATTTTAATGCCGAAATTTGCGGAAAGTTTTTCTTTGTTAGCTTGTGTATCACACTCCTTGTTCAGTCGTGTGCGTTATGCTTAATATCTTCTAGGTGCCTTGAACTTTGTTGATATTTTAATATCATCTCAGTGAATTGTATCCTTTAATCTTGGTTAATTCCATTTTGGTACTATTTTGGATTATTATTATTCTCCATTATAGTACTGACTTGTGTTTTATATCAATCACAGGATGGCACCACCACGCCGTTCTGAGGAGGACATACCACCTGAACTAGGGGCTGCTTTGGCAAGTATTGCAAATGCCTTGGGCACTATGCAGCAGAACCAGCAGCGCTTCGAAGAAAGCGTGAGGAGGAATGAGTTTGTTCCGCTACCTCCACCTCCCAAGTGAGGAGACATCAAGAGTTTTCTGAAGTTCAACCCACACCAATTTGAGGTGTCTGATCAGCCACTTGATGCGGATGATTGGTTGTGTGAAGTGTCAAGGTTGCTGATGACTGCGGATGTTCCTGAGCAAGAATGGGTCAAATGTGCCACTCACCTTCTGAAGGGAGATGCAGCTCTGTGGTGGGAAAATTACCTCAAGGCAGACCTCTCTGGTTTTCAACCTACTTGGGAGCAATTCACTGCGGCGTTCAAAGAGCAATATCTGTCAGAAATTGTTATGGAAAGGATGAAGGAAGTGTTCCTCAACCTGAAGCAGGGCAATGATAATGTCAATACCTATATCAGAAACTTCATGAACCTTTCTCGGTATGGTGGCGATGAGATTTCTGATGACAAGAAAAGGCAGAAGAGGTTCAGGCAAGGACTCAATGCTTCCATCAAATATGCAATCACTCATGCAAGGCCGGGGTCTTTTCTGGAACTCCAACACACAGCTCTGCAGGAAGAAGCAAGTAGGCAAGTGTTTAAGGAGTCAAAGAAACACAGCCGCGATGCAGCAAGCTCTTCAGCTATGACAGCTCCTTCTAAGCGTCGTGTCTGGGTTCCTAACACCCCACCGTCGCTCCCGGCTCCACCAAGACCGACAAGCTATGCAGCAAGGCCACCAAACTCCTTCACTACGGCTCCTAGGGGCTACAACCACAACTACCCTGGAGCACCTAGCGGAGTCCCTGGCTACGTTGCTCCACGTCCACCTGGTGCTTGCTACACTTGTGGAAACACTGGGCATCAGCACTGGAATTGTCCAATGAACAACAAAGCTCTTCCACCACCACCTCCAAGACCTGTGGCAAGTTCTCCTATGGTTCGTGCACCTCCACCTCGGGCTCTCAACATCAACACCAAGCCTGGGTCTACGGTTTCTCGTGCCAACTATGTCAACGTCGCTATGAGATCTAGGCACATGTCTTAATAGGATTGATAGGATACCCATATCAACAAGTTGCAACTTCTTTTCCGGAAGCTCATTCGAAAAGAACTCTTAGAGCAATTCTACGATGGGTGACCGACCGGGAAGTGGGTAACCGGGTGCGCATGAGTGAGGACAAAGTGCGCAGAAAAGACTAGTGTTGGTCTGTGGGTCCAGTCTAGATATCCTATTAAGCTGCCAGGAGCGGCACCCCCCGGGCCCAGGAGTGGACGGCGTGTTACAAGTGGTATCAGAGCCGACCTCGCGGTTAAACGGGTGTGTGTGGGTTAGTGGCGGGACATGTGGAGCATGGCCCGTGTGGCCCAGAGTGGACACGGCATGGCACATGTGCCGGCACTGGACGCACAGACGCGTGCCAAGAGGGAACGTTCCTGGGGTGTGCTTGATCGATGATGGCATCGATCTTCTAAAGGGTGGGTGTATGTGAGATCCATGCACATGGCTTAATAGGATTGATAGGATACCCATATCAACAAGTTGCAACTTCTTTTCTAGAAGCTCATTCGAAAAGAACTCTAAGGTTAAGCGTGCTTGGCCTAGAGCAATTCTAGGATGGGTGACCGACTGGGAAGTGGGTAACCGGGTGCGCATGAGTGAGGACAAAGTGCGCAGAAAAGACTAGTGTTGGTCTGTGGGGCCAGTCTAGATATCCTATTAAGCTTCCAGGAGTGACACCCCCCGGGCCCAGGAGTGGACGGGGTGTTACAGTTGCTCAAGCGGAGCATGCATCTGGAGTTGTGATGGGTATGCTTCCTGTTAACTCAGTCCCTGCACGAGTTTTGTTTGATTCTGGCGCATCGCATTCTTTAGTCTCTGCGAGTTTTGCTGATAGGAATGGGTTATCTATGGATCCTCTCCCTAAGCGGTTAATGGTCCTTTCTCCTGGAGCAACAATGGCATCTTCTAAAATCAGCCATAACAATCAAATTGAGATTGGTGGTTCTTCGTTTCCGGCTTCCTTAATTATTCTGGGCAATTCTGACATTGATGTTATCTTGGGTATGGATTGGTTAACATCAAATGTAGCTGTGATTGATTGTGCTGAACGTTCGGTTTCTCTAAAAATTCCTGAAGGCCATATAGTCTATTCTCCAAGTCTGACTCCTGCAATTCAGCTTTTCTCTTTGGCGGCTCTGAATGATGATGCTATGAAGGTATTCAGAGTGTTTCAGTAGTCTGTGAGTTCCCAGATGTCTTTCCTGAAGAGTTGCCAGGTATGCCTCCGGATCGTGAGGTTGAGTTTGTGACTGAGCTTGAACCTGGTACCGCTCCTATCTCCAAGCGGCCTTATAAAATGGGTCCTGCTGAGTTGGCTGAACTCAAACGTCAGCTGGATGAACAAGAGAGGTTAGGTTTCATTCAGCACAGTACTTCTTCTTGGGGTAGCCCAACCATCTTTGTGAAGAAGCGAGACAAGACTGATAGACTTTGTGTTGACTATCGGGCACTCAATGCTAAAACCATCAAGAATAAATATCCCCTTCCGCGGATTAATGATCTCTTCGATCAGCTAGCTGGAGCTGTGGTATTCTCCAAGCTTGATTTGAGAAGTGGATATCATCAAATCAAGATTCGCAAGGAAGATGTTCCTAAAACAGCTTTCACCACCCGCTATGGCATGTACGAGTACACGGTCATGTCTTTCGGTCTCACCAACGCACCTGCCACCTTCTCGAGGCTTATGAACTCGGTTTTCATGGAGTATCTTGATAAGTTCGTTGTGGTCTATCTAGATGACATTCTAGTCTATTCTAAGTCAAAGGAAGAACATGAAGAACACCTTCGGTGTGTCCTAAACAAGCTTCGTGAGAACCGCATGTATGCAAAGTTCTTCAAGTGTGAGTTCTGGCTGCCTCAAGTCACCTACCTTGGTCACGTCATCTCTGCCAAGGGAATTGCCGTCAACCCAGAAACTGTTAAGACAATTGTTGACTGGCTTCCACCCATAAATGTAAAAGAAGTCCGCAGTTTCCTTGGTTTGGCTAGTTACTGTCGTCGCTTCGTTCAAAACTTCTCGAAGATTTGCGAAGCCTCTTACCGATCTCCTCAAGAAAGGCAAGAAATACCTTTGGACTCCTGCATGTCAAGCAAGCTTTGAAACACTCAAAGAGAAGCTCACTTCCACACCAGTCTTGGTTCCTCCAGATACATCAAAGCCTTTCCAAATATTCTGTGATGCCTCCTTGCAAGGATTGGGTGCGGTCCTTATGCAAGAAAAACAAGTTGTTGATTATGCCTCTCAATAGTTGAAGACGCATGAGATCAACTATCCTACACATGACCTCGAACTCGCAGCAGTTGTCTTTGCTTTGAAAGTATGGAGGCATTACTTGCTTGGCAACCGTTGTGAGATCTTTTCTGATCACAAGAGTCTGAAGTATATCTTCACACAGCCTGATCTCAACCTTCGTCAGAGGAGGTGGATTGAAGCAATCAATGATTTCGATTTGACCATCAACTACACTCCGGGCAAAGCTAATGTCATGGCCGATGCTCTCAGCCGAAAAGCTTATGTCAACAACCTCATGGTGGAAGAACAACAGCCTCTCTTATGCGAGGAATTCCGTAAGCTCAACCTTGAAATTGTGGATCAAGGGTATCTTCCGAACCTTCTGGCAAGCCCACTCTTGGAAGAAAAAGTTCGTTCAATTCAACTTGGTGATCCTTACACTAAAAAGATCATCTCCAACATTCAGCTTCCGAAGTATGAGCCTTTCCACGTTGACGACCAAGGCACTCTTTTCTTTGAACACCGGATGTTTGTTCCGAACTACCCGGGTTTAAGAGAGCAAGTTCTCAAGGAGGTGCATGATTCTGTTCTTTCTATCCACCCTGGCAGCACTAAGATGTACATGGACTTGAAAACACAATATTGGTGGCCTGGGTTGAAATGATATTGTGCCAAGTATGTCTCGGAGTGTGATGTCCATCGCAGAGTTAAAGCTATTCATCAGAAACCTTCCAGTCTTCTATAGCCATTGAAGCCTCCGGAATGGAAATGGGAGAAAGTAGAGATGGACTTCATCACTGGTTTTCCAAGGTCGCAGAAGGGCAACAATGCAATCTTTGTTGTCATCGACAGACTTTCTAAAGTAGCTCACTTCTTTCCTGTCAAGGAAACAATTTCTGCAATTCAGTTGGCTGAGCTCTATATCAAAAGAATTGTCTCTCTATATGGGGTTCCTCTTGAGATCAGTTCATACCGTGGAAGCATCTTCAGTTCCAAGTTCTGGGGAAGTTTCCAAAATGCTTTGGGAACAAAATTGAACTTTAGCACAGCTTACCACCCTCAGTCGCAAGGACAAGTTGCAAGGATCAATCAGATTCTGGAAGATATGCTCCGTGCTTGCGTTATCTCTTTCGACATGAAGTGGGAAGAATGCCTTCCTTATGTAGAATTATCTTACAACAACAACTTCCAGAAAAGTCTACATTTGAGGCTCTCTATGGTCGAAAATGCAGAACTCCGATTGGTTGGTCCGGCGCAGGTGAAAGAATATTGTTTGGCCCCGACATTGTAACTCAAGCAGAGGAGAAGGTTCACATCATTCTTGAAAATCTGAAGATTGCTCAAAGTCGCCAGAAGAGCAATTATGACAGAAAGCACATGGACACGGAGTATGTCCCGGGTGATCTCGTTTACCTTCGTGTCACTCCCATGAGAGGCACGCACCGCTTTGGTATCAAAGGAAAACTAGCTCCTAGATACATTGGTCCTTTCGAAATTCGTGGAAGAAGAGGAGAAGTTGCTTATGCTCTTGAGCTCCCTGAAAAACTCAAGGTCCATGATGTTTTCCATATCTCTCAACTCAAGAAGTGCTTCAAGGATCCCGGCAGGACCGTGGACCATGAACTCATCAATCTCCAAGAAGATCTGTCTTTTCAAGAACACCCCACAAAAATCCTTGAAGTCACAGAAAGAAGGACTCGCAACAAGTCCATCAAGTTCTGCAAGGTGCAGTGGTCGCACCATTCCGTTGATGAAGCCACTTGGGAACGCGAGGATGAGCTCCGTGCCAAGTATCCTACCCTCTTTGAGTCTTCTTCTTCTTCCTAGAATCTCGGGGCGAGATTCCTGTTTAGTGGGGGAGAGTTGTACATCCCATCTGTCTAACATATGTAATGCTACATGGTCTAGTAATATAATGGCTACTTCCTACATATAATTGTTGCATCATAATTATATCATGCTCATGTCATCATGCCACCTTGCATTTGAGCATCATATAAAACCCTTTCCTTTTGGTTCTTCTCTCATATGCATTATTAATTGTATTTGGCTCTTGATATATTGTATTTGGTTCTTGATAAATGCTTGATGCCCAAATTGAGTTGGGGGCATATCTTTCATTCAACTCCATCACCTTTCTTTGTCACCACCTTATAATTCCACCATTCTAATTACCCATGGGCTTTTATTTTCTTTTGGCATTTAATCTAGCTCATGTGGGTTGGGATGGATCCAATTCCATTTTATTTTCCTTGGACTTTATTCCACATTTTGGTAATGCATGGGAATCATGCCATGTTATATTATTATTGTTCTCACAAGAATAAAACATGGCAATTAATTATTATGCATGGGCCATGCAAGAGTATCACCATCTTTAGCTCTTTTGTTTTCTCCTTGTTTTAGTGGATCTTTCTTTTGTGAGATCCTCTCCATCTCTCTCCACCATCCCCATCTTCCCAGCAAAACCTTTTCCCCCATCATGCATGTTCATGTGGGATCTTCTTTTTATTTATTTTCAAACCCCACCTCTCTCTCTCTTTTGTGTTTTCCTCTCCATCACCTTGTGCTCAACTACAAAACCCTTACCTCTCCATCCCCTTAACATTTGTTGCTCTCTCTCTCTTTTCAAACCCTAACCCCTTTCTAACCCTCTCTCAAATCCTAGCTCTAGTCTAAACCCTAACCCCTTACCCTATCACTCACCTCACCACCTCCTCTCACCATGCCGAGGCATCTAACCCTGGTTCTAGTCACCCTCTCCAACCCTAAACAAACCTAACCCGAGCCTCCCCAAAACCCTACCCGAGGCTAAACTAGCTACACCCGAGCCTCCCTCTCTCTCCATTCTTTCTTTCTCCCTGCCATGTTGGCCCCAGCCCGAGCCTGCCCCTCCTCGATCTCTTCCTGGCCCACCTGGCAGCCCTACCCCTGCCTGCCCTGGTCGCCCACGCCCTGCACGTGAGGAGGAGAAGGACAAAGGTGGCCGAAGCCACCTTTATCTCTAACCTGATCCCCACGGCGCCTCCCCCTCCTCTTCTACTTTTCCTCTTTCCCCACGCTTCCTCCGCCTCACCCAGATCCCCCTGGCCTCACGCCGTGCCCTACCTCCTCTTCGTCCCCTCTACCCCATAGCCACTTTGACCACCACCTCTGCTTCTTCCTCCCCTCTACGACACACGGTGGCGGGTGTGGTGTTGGGCGACGGGGAAGAACCAGCCGTTCCTCTGGGTCGTCCCTGAACCCAGCAACGAGGACGAGGAGACCCAGGACTACCAGAACCACCACTGCACGCCGACGGAAACCCTAGCTCCGGTCCGCCAGCTCTGTCGACGATCTGCAGCGCCCCCTCCCGATCCAACCCCACCGACGACCCCGCAGTGAGCCCCAGATCCTCTCTGACACCCTCTCTCTCTCTGACACGACCTGGCCTCGCCGGACCACGGGACGAACGCCCTCTGTGCGCGTTCACATCTGCACGTCCCCGCGCCGCCGCATGTTAACTAGCCGCCTATCCCTCTCCTGACAACAACACCCAGCCACCGCAGTGGCTACCGCCTCCGCGCGTGTGCCCCAGGTCCCCGGTTCGAGCCCCCGCCGCGCCCAGTGCTGCGCCGTCAGTTTTGTCAGTGCCGCGTCAGAGAAGAAAAATAGTGGCCGCGACCACTTTGCACAAACCCCCCTCTTTTATTTTTCCCTCAAGCCGCAATCCTCACGAGCCCACCTGGCAGCCGCTGGGTGCGTTTTACAAAAAGAGACCCCGGTTTTCGTAAACCTCAACCCGCGCTCCAGCCCGTACCCACCTGTCAGCCTCTACAGTCTCAGCCACTGGCACGTGGGTCCATAACCCATAGGTCCCACCTGGCAGTCACAGAGGCTAGGTAAACCCGCGGTGTAAAAAGTTTTCTGCGCGCTGCGTCGCCCAGTCAGGCCAGTCCCACCCATCAGCGACTGGGGCTGGGTCTAGCTGAGTAGAAAAAGGTTTTTCTGTTTATCTGTTTTATTTAAATTTTTCTTAAATGTTTAAATTCAAATTCAATCTGTTTTTAAATAACTTTTAAATTTTAAATCCAAATAATACAAATGATATATGTTTTTGAATCAGAAAAATGTGAGGAATTCAAATATGCTATTCAAAATAATGTTTGAGCACTTTAAATTTTTCGAGATGATTAAAATTACAATAAAAATGCCATTTTCTTAATAAATTAATAACTCTAATTCTACAACTCCAAATTCGACAAATAATATGTCTAAATCGATCAGCGCGACGAGCCCATTCTATCCATGCATTCCTTGTTCTGAATTGAAGCATGCATCATGTCATTATTAAAAATCAGAACTGCTTATCACAATAAAACTTGACCAAATAAATAATAAAATGCTTTATTCTTGTACCCCACACCTCACCAAGCCATGCTACATTAATGCCATGTAATTGTGCATCATTCATCATGGCATGCTTGTTTGCTTGTCGCATTTTAATTCATATGCTTGTGTACTTTATTTATGTTGGCCCTTGTTTGTTTGGTTCTTCTTCGAATAGACGCCCAGCAGGAGAATTATCAGGAATCACAGGAGTTCTACCCAAATCCATCTCTCGCTTCAACTGAGCTGCCAGGCAAGCACTACCACATGCTTGCATACATATAGTACCTATTGCCTCTATTTTATTCTTGTATCATTGAGTCGCGATTGCATTAAATTGAATCCCAAGTACTGCATAGCCTTTACTTTTAAACCCCACCGAAGCTTGTTCCTCCATCCCATGAGCCATTACTACAGGAGTTGTTTGAGCCATGTGAGTCGTAGAAAAGCATGTGTAGGGTATGTGAGTGTCTGATGGATAATGAGGTACCTATAACTAATGAAAGTGGCATCAGTGAGCAATATCTGCTATTTGGTTTTTCATGCTCACTTGTGTCCCGCAGGACCCCGAGTACTTGATTCCTGTTCCTTGACTATTCGCACTATCCACATCCGGGAGGCCTTATGGACCCCCCCTGAGCCAGAGCTTGATTCATTTCTATTTCTTGGGGCCACAATTTGTTTGGGGTTTTATTACTATCCTGTACTTATGCCATGTTTACTGTTTATTTACGATTGTGCGAGGAGTACCTGTACTGTTTTGGATCGTGACACGTTTTCGCTGTATCGACAAGCCCAGTCACACTTTCCGGTTCCCAGTCGTTTACCGCCGTCCACACAAACCTTGAGTCCGTCTCGGAGTCAGCTAGCTTCATTGCGGGTAGCTTAATGGGGTGGCCCCCTGGAATATTTCTGAATCCTGTGATCGCTTTGTCGTGAATGCCTCGTTGGGTTTTGAGTTGGTTTTTCCGAGGTTGATCGAGTGTGTGTTGCTATTTGTGCACCCCTGTAGGGTAAATCTTTCTGAAAGCCGTGCCCGCGGTTATGGACGACTTGGAGCACAGTTTCTCGATCATAGACAAGTATAACTAAAGTACCATTTTAATCTGACTAAGTACCTGATTAGTAAATAGTGCAATACTCATGGAATGGTTAATAAAACTGCCAACGGATGGGGGTTGTTCGTCTGCTTCCTCGTTGGTAAGCGAGGAGGAGGATGGATCTGTTAATTATACTGTTATAACTATTGTTCTTAATTCACGGACATCCGTCTATCATTGGTTAGGCGGATGGTTAGCGAGTATCTATAGACTTGTTAGATATTATCTTTTGTTGCAATTGCATCACCCCAGGTTGTGTCCCCTTTAGAGGCATAAAGACTTGCTGAGTACCCCTAGGGTCTCACACAATAAATTGTTTGATTCAGATGAACAGGTGTACTCACATGATGGATACTGGGTGGAGGAGACGGATGATGTTGGCAACAATCACTCGGTGTAGAGATTCTGGGAACGGGGATCCGTGAGATCTGTGGGCGGGATGTGTTTATTTATGTGGCATCTTATGCCGATTTGCTTCTTATCCGTACTCGGATCTTGTTTTCCGCTTCCGCCTGATACTCTGATGTTTGATGTGTGAGGAGCTATCCTAAAATATTATCTCTATCTAGGATATTTGAATCTTGCCGTATGGCATTGCAATATTTCTATTTCTTTTAGATGGAATGGCTCTAAGGACTGTTGTATGTGGCTTGCATACATACTCATTTGTGTATATAGTTGATCCCTTCGCCTGCCGATTACGCCGCTCGTTCTTGTCCCGATGCTCTGAAAGTGGTTAGGACGGCCGAAAGGTCTACGGTGAGTGGCCCCGGGCCCATCGTACTATTTTAACAACTTTCGCTCATCCAGGCATGTAACTAAGAGCGTAATTCACCGAGGTAGTTACAAACGACCTTGTTCTTCAGAGCTTATCCAAGCCCGCTCGTTGGCTACAGCATGACACAGTCGAACAGTTGCGTTGAAACTTTGATGGCCTTGGCGCTGGCACACAGCGGGAAGGTCGACTATCAGAAGGTTAACTCCTCTGTCCTAGTCACCTCCAATGGCCAGGAAGTCGATTTGAAGCCTTTTGTTAAGAGGGCCAAGGAGTACTCGCGGTTGATGTTGGGCATAGGCGCGGGTCCCTTAAAATCAGCTTCTCCTTCTTCAGCTGGTGCCCCTTCATCGAGTGTTGCCCCAGTTATTCCTGCAACTAGCGCCCCATCCACTAATGTTACCTTGTCTATAGAGAAAAGGCACCATAGTTTCTTTTATGGCCATAAGTATATTTTGCTCTGCTGATGTAATGAACTTGGCTTATTTTTTTTAAGCACTCCGTTTGCTCAGAAAAAACTTTTTGTATATATATGGATTGTGCCTTGTGTGCTGAAGGCTCTGTATTTTTGTTTGCCTTGCCAGATATTGTGTGATTCGGTGACTCCTTCTGTGCCTGACCAGGCGCCGGATGCAACCCCATCTTCATCTGGGTTGGGTGCAATTGAGACTACTGTTTGTTCGTGAAGTAGACCTATTGTTGTATGCAGAGAAAATTGAGTGGGTGAAGAAACTTGAAGGTAAACTTTGGGTTGTCGAATCGATGGTGGATATTGCTCAATCAAAGACGTCCCAAGCCCTGGATCGTGAAGCATATTTTTGGAGGAAATTTCCAGGGCAAGCGAGAAGATGATGTGTAAGTCTTCCGCATTACTTTCTGTTGCTTCCTTTTTGTTTGTAGACTTCAATTTTCCCTCTCTCTTTTTCTATAGGCATTCGAATGTGCGAGAGGGAAGAAACCCAACGTATGCACAATCGAATCCAAGCTCTTGTAGTTGCTTCCCAAAATTCTGAAAATGACTTTTGGATCGATCACCGCCGCCCCTAATCCGTGACTTTCCTCCAAGACCGTGTATCAGAGGTGGAGCAGTTTGTCGAGTGTTGCCAAAGATCGTTGGACATTGTATACAATTCCATGTTTCCCCAAGATCCTCAGCCTCAGACTCTAGCTAATTTACTGGCAGATTTTTGGCAGGGTGAAAGGATTCATCACTTTGTGAAGCTCCAACTTGTGGCGGGTGCTAAACTTGCACTTTCTTGGGTGCACGTGCACCATCTGATGCTTGATTTGGATGATGTATCATCAGGGCTGCCTCCCCCTCCTGGCGGTGGGCTTGTTAACATGGCGCCTCATTATGCCGCCGCCCGTAGTCCTAGTAATAGGATTGTCCGGAGGTGCCTAGAGGTAGACGAAGATTTCTTCATAAACTTTGCTATCTAACTGTTTTTCTTCATTATGTATCTTTGTACTTAGAGAAATATTGTGTGATGCTATTGTATTTGTCAAAAAGGTCGTAAGTTTATACGAGATTTTGTTTGTCGCGTAATACACCCTTTATTTGCACATTGTATAGGACCCGATGATTGGCGTGTTTGGCATAATTGTCGAAACCGCCGTGTATTGAGTTGATGAATAGAACAACAGAGATCTCGAAACACATCTTTGGGAATTTTTCTTATTTATCGTCAAATAGCAGAGGATACATTTTTTGGCATGGTCGCCTGGCCATTGGCCTTATTGAATTTAAAATGCATAAAAGTAAAAGATCTTCCTAAAATTCGCGGCTTGTGTCTTGAAGTGCTCCATTATTCCCTATGTTCTTTTAAGGGGGTTTTATCCTTTCAACTGGAGGAGCAGTTTCTGTATGGCGGACTAGAGAGAAAAGGGGTTGGTTTGCTGGATCGTTTGTAGTTGGAAAATCAATGCACACGCGGAGGCTGAAGCCTTTTTTCAGGACGAGTATTGGGTTAGCTACCCATGTTGCTTTTGTGATATCTGCTATGTGATGACTGCAAGTGCACAAATCGTTTGTAGCTAGTTTCGAAATAAAGATATCGATCCCACAGGGAGCAGTAGTCTGAAGTCTAATAACTCTTGAATTAAATACTACAATAGAAATGCTAAATAAAGTTCTAAGTAACAAGATAAAATGCGAGTATTGTGTAAAAAGTTGTTTTGGGGTATTTGGTACAAGAGAACAATAACTAAAGTAAAACAATTGAACACAAAAAGTAAGTATCGTGTATGTAAAAGAGATTGGAACTGTAATAGGGAAAAAATGTGTTCTCAAGGAGTAGTGGATAAACCTCTAGCATTTATAAAGAATAAAGGTAAAGATTATTATCATGAACATTCTGAATTGTTTATGTGTGGGAGAAACTCCCTATTTGGATAAATAGGCAGCAACCACTGCTCACATCATCCTCATAACCTTAGTAGTCAGCAATCGACATCAATCGAATTACTGCGTTATTAAGGGACTTAATCCCGTAGGACTTATCCTATGGCATGGATAGTGTTCCGTGAGTTTCCTTGGTTCCCAAGTTGATACGTAAGGGGTGCCAACAACTTTATAATCACTGTAAGTGCTAACACACCTCCGTCTACCAATAAGTAGTTCCCTCCATCAAGTCCCCACAAGAGGCAAATATTCAGAGGTCGACTTCTCCCAACATCAAGATGAAGAAAATCTAACACATGGTCACAGCGATGAATATCATAATAAACTTTATCTTATTTCAATCTCACACTAGGGTTTCTCCATGTCAACAGCCAGATTTTTAATCCTAGATGCCTGTTATGCCATACATCGCAATCCTAGGATTACCATTTTTGCGAGACATAACAGATTGGATATCACAGTACATCATCCATTACAAACCATAATAAGGTTTTACACAAATAAAGGATCTCATGATCAAGTCTTAATACAAACAAGCAACATAAATAATAAGCGTAGTAGTGGGCTCCATCTTTAGTGTCACATGCAATGCTGATGATGGGGAGATGATCCTAGTTGTCGTAGCCATCCTGTTGTCCATCTTCCTGATAGTCCTCCTCATAGTCTGGCCATAGGAATAGCCAGGGACAAAGCCATGAGTACTCTTTAAGTACTCGCAAACTATCACTAACAAGTAAGGTAGTTCTAGTAGGAACACTAAGCTCTAAGTTTATTTGCAAAAAGCCAGATTTATCTTCAGCTGAGTTTAGAAGTAAAGAAATCTAATTTAATGTTCTAAATCACCTAAGTGGGAACTTAGTTTTCATGGTCACAACCCTGTTGTGGTCAAGTCAAAGTCACATTTCATTTCACAAGTCATTTTGAAAACATCTGACGACGGAACATTATGGCCACTCCAACTGTCCATAACCACGGACGTGGCTATTCAAATAGTTTGACACTCTGCAGAGGTGGTACACTTTCACCACAAAATTCGATACATCCGTCAGGGATAACCCTGAATCATCATACTTAGTATGCGGATAACCAGTCATAACCTTTCAATTACACACCCTAGTGTAGGCACCTCCCCTATGAGCTTCGCCTCCCAGCCATTGCCATCTGCCATCCTGGGCACATCATAGGTGGACAAACATCAAGAGGTAGCCTCAGCTCAAACCTGTCCCGCAAGGGAACCCATACTAAGGCACATAAACTTCCGGCTAAGCTCTACCCAATTCAGGTATTGTGGTTGTATGGTAAAATTGGAATGGTATCGCATCCGAACCCAACCATCAGTTTTTATAAAGGGCTAAGGCTCATGCCTCAACATTTTCATCATCAAACCATTTGTGTTTCTCAACACATGTCAAAACATTTCAATAGAATGACTCATCATTCCAAGGTTTTCATAATCATTTTCACCAAGTATTCCCATCTAATAGTGATCAAGTTTTATGCTTAGCACTAGCCACTAAGGTTAAGAGTGTTCACTAAAGAGGGGTGCTAATCTTCAATCTCATGCCATAGTATGACATTTAAGTATAACTAGATAGACCAAGTTTTATACTCTTTATGCTATCTATCTTAAAAGTAAAGAACTTTGGTAAAGCAAAAGAAAGTAAATCTTGCAAGTAAAACTTGGGATGGGTATAAAGCAAAATATATAACCAAAGCATGCCTAATGCATCTTGCTTGGGTTAATACTTACAAAGGTTAACTTGCAAGATCTAACTTGCGTAGTAGTGATGGCTTGCCTTGATTGGTGCAGTGATTGAAGTTTTCCTCGTCTTCTTCGGGGTAGAACTCCTCCTCCTCGTATCCTTGGTCGGTACTATCGTCTATAAAGGAATACAGGGTACACAATCACTAAACAATACTTATCTATTGCTATTTAGCAAACTAAGGCTAACACTTGATGATCTAGTATCATCACAAACATCACATGAATAAAGAACTAGTTTCATTTATTTTAATTTTTGAAAAGTAATTTCTACTCATTGAAATTAATTAAGATTTAATATTCTCCAAATAGAACATTGGATCATGTGGACACATGTCATCACCAGATATTATAATACATGGGAATGTGATCTAAATGGTTGGTCACATTTTATAAAGTGATTAGAAATGTCCTAATAGCATTCTTTTGGTACTAGTCCAATGTCACTGCATGTAAATCTAGATATTTTTAGATATTCAGATAGATATTGTCAAATGTGATTTTTGAGAGTTGGAATCAACTCCAAAGCTATTATGTTTGATTTTTGAAAAATGTTTGAAGTTCCAAAAGTCTCTGTCTTGTTATTTTTGCTATAGATTATCTCTAACTCTAAATGATTTAAATCCAACAGGCTTAGATAGATATTTTAATTACCTTTCTAGCAAAATTTGAGTCATGCCATTTGGTTAAGTGAAACTCTCTGAATTGATTTTTGAATAAGTGGACAAAGTAGGATTTTAACTAAATTGGAAAATCAACATTTGAATTTCCTGGGCTGCGCGGGAAAGCTAATGGGCCGGCCCAACTGCACAGCATAGCGCAGTGCGCGGCTAACAGCGGGGGTCCACTGGTCAGTGACTCACTAAACGCGAAACGGTATTGTTTAACCTGAGCACTACGATCTAAATCCAATCCAATGGCTAGGAGTCGTCGTCAACGACGAACTACTCCGACGAGGAACTAAACCTAGCGCGGCGATGGGGGGTCTCACGGAGCTCACCTAGCTCCAGCTAGGCTCGGTGACGGGGCGATCGACGTGTTAGACGATGGCGAGGCGAGGCGCGGTCACGGCGGAGCTTGGGGTGGTCGAAATCGATGGCGCCCTTCTCCTCCAGTAGCGGCGGACTCCGGCCAAATTCCGGTGAGAGAGAGCTCTCCTTGCTCCGGAAAGAGGTGGGGAAGGTCAGCAAGGAGTGAGGAGTCAAATGGTGTGAGGAATGGAGGCTAGGGTGGCCTCCTTTTATAGCTCGGCGAGGGGACCGAGCGGTACGGCGGTGAGCTCGGCGGTGGCATCGCTACAGGCTGCTATCGGCATGGGCGGGGGCGTAGGACGGTGCGGTGTCTCCTAGCGGTTCTCGTGGACTTAATGGCACAGCATGGGGCGGCTTGGTTTTGCCTGGCGTGTGCGGTGCTCTGAGCGGGAGCAGAGGTGTTTGCGACGGCGTGCGGGCACTACGGGTCGCGCGGCGGTGAACAGGGGTGTCTACTGGGGTGGCATGATCATGGCGAGGCTGCGTGTGCAAGGTGAGGGCAAGGCACAAGCTGGCGGGGCTGGTCAGGCACGACGCACTAGCATGCTCTAGACACGGTGCAGAGACACGGTGCGTGGCAGTGCTAGTGTGGTCCACGGCTCGGCTAGGGCTGTGGCCTGGAGAGGGGGTGGCGATAGGCTGCGGTGATGCTAGGGGACATGCTGGATGAGCGTGGGGTGGTCTGGTGCGAGCTGGCCGTGGTCGGCCGGCGATGACCATTTGCGGGCGGCGCTCCACTATGCACACGTCGAAGGGGGGAGCTGGCCTGGGCTGGGTTAGGCTTAGGGAGACAGGGAAGTAACTAGGGGACAATTTTGTTGATGATCACTGTACCAAACAGTGAAGTTAGGCTAGGAGTTTTTCTGTGCATGCCAAGTGTTTGATGAAATGGCCGCATCAAATTTATTTTTGAATTTTTGGTTCAAATTTTTTGAGTGATCTTAGATTAAGCTTCAGAGACTAGGTTTTCTTGGATAAGTCAAGGTGAATTCATTTGATGGGTTTTTGAAAAAATGTGATCTTAACATATGAATTGGATTCAATTTTCAAATGTCCTTTAAATTACTTTGTTAGATGTTTCTGTAAGTTTGTAAAGTGGGCCTTGATACACTTGTACTTGGTCTAGCAAGGGGTGGAAAGAAATAGAACTTCTTCTGTTAGTAATTGTCTTCTAGGAACACCTAAAGTGTCCTAGTGGTTTAAAATGATCAAAATGACCATTTGGGTTATTTATTCTTATTTGATTTCTTTCTCTTTGGATTTTGTTTGTAAATGGTCTAGATGATGTGGCATTCACCTTTGAACCATTTCATAACATTTAAAACAATCAAGCATGGCATATACACTCAATTCTACACTAATGCAAACACACATGCATTCATATGCTTTTTCTTAATAAAAGTTTTTATTAACCCCAAATTGGGTGATTAGGCTTTGATAATATTGATTAAAGTTTTGGGGTGTTACAAACCTTCCCTCCTTAAACAAAATCTCGTCCCGAGATTTAAGAAAACTAGGAACTAAAGAGATCTGGAAACTCAGTCCTAATGTAATCTTCTCGCTCCTAGGTAGCTTCTTCCTCGCTATGGTTGCTCCATTGAATCTTGAGAAACTTGATACTCCGAGTCCTGGTGGTTCTGAAGGCTTCTTCCACGATACGGATGGGCACTTCGCGATACGTCAAATCCTTGTTGATATCTATGGCTCGGTGATCGATGTTTTTGAAAACTTCGGTCTTCTCCAGAACTTCTAGGCATTTGCGAAGTAACGAGATATGGAACACATTATGGATGGCTGGCATCTCCTCTGGTAGTTCCAGTTGATAAGATACTTCTCTCGGCGATTCAGAATCTTGAAAGTTCCAATATATCTAGGGGCTAACTTCCCTTTTAGACTAAAATGTTGTGTTCCTTTCATGGGTGACACTTTGAGATACACAAAATCTCTGACATTGAAAGTCAGGGCTCAACGTCTCTTGTCACCGTAACTCTTCTATCGGGATTGGGCGGTCTTGAGGAGCTCACGAACTTTGTGAACTTTCTCTCCAGCTTCTCATAGGATGTTGGGTCCGAAGATCTGACTCTCTCCTACTTGCGACCAATTCAAGGGGGTACGACACTTCCTTCCATATAAGAACTCAAATGAGGCCATTTGCAAACTGGCTTGATAACTGTCGTTGTATGAGAATTCTACGAAAGGCAGACAATCTTCCCATTTTGATCCATACTCTAGAACACAAGCTCTCAACATATCTTCTAAGATTTGGTTGACTCTTTCAGTCTGTCCATCGGTCTGCAGGTGATAAGCTGTGCTGAAATTCAACTTGGTTCACAATCCTTCTTGGACTTTCTGCTAAAATCTTGAGGTAAATTGGGTTCCTCGATCCGACACTATGGTCTTGGGTGTTCCATGCAAACTAACGATTCTAGCAATGTACAGCTCTGCTAGCTTCGAACTATGGTAGGTTGTCTTGACGGGTATGAAATGGGTAACCTTGGACAGTCTATCAACTATGACCCAAATAGAGTCATTTACCCTACTAGAAGTAGGCAAACCGGTGACAAAGTCCATTCCGATAAAATCACATTTCCATTCCGGAATCTGCAATGGTTGCAACAGTCCTGCGGGTCTCTGATGTTCCGCTTTGAATCTCTGATAGATATCACACTTGGCAATGTAGCTTCTTATTTCTCTCTTCAGTTTGTGCCACCAAAATTGCTCCTTCAAATCCTGATACATCTTCATTCCTCCGGGGTGGATAGAATAAAGAGTATCATGAGCTTCTTGCATGATAACTTTTTTCAGCTCCGAATCTACTGGCACACAGATACGTCCTTTGTACCACAAAGCTCCTTCTTCATCTTTGGTGAATCCAGGTACCTTTACTGTACCCATGCGAATCTTGATTCCATCGATACTTGCATTGCCTTTCTGAGCTTCCTTTATCTGACTGATCAACGTGGGTTGAAGTTCAATGCTAGCTAAAAATCCTTTGCTAACTAGCTCAGTTCTAAACTGCTCCAACTCTTCATGCAAACTTGGCTGGGCTTCTTTGATCATGGTGTTTAATCTACACGGCAATCTGCTAAGAGCATCCGCTACCACATTGGGTTTGCCGGGGTTATAGTGAATGTCAAGGTCATAATCCTTGATTAACTCTAGCCATCTCCTTTGCCTCATATTCAGCTCCTTCTGGGTCAAAATATACTTCATACTCTTGTGATCCGAATAAATCTCACAACGATTACCATAAGGTAATGACGCCATGTCTTCAATGCCAACACTACGAGTGCTAGTTCAAGGTCATGGGTCGGGTAGTTTTGCTCATGCTGCTTCAGTTGTCGGGACAAATATGCTATGACTTTGCCTTCTTGCATCAGCACACATCTGAGACCAATCATGGATGCATCACAAACACATCAAAAGGCTTCTTGATATATGGCATAATCAAGATTGGGGCTGAAATCAATCTCTTCTTGAGCTCTTGAAAACTCGCTTCTCATTTGTCGGTCCATTCAAACTTCTTATCTTTCTTCAACAATTGGGTCATCGGTCTTGTGATGCTCGAAAATACCTCAACGAACTTGCGGTAATATCCCGCTAATCCGAGAAATGCACGGACTTGGGTTTGAGTGGTTGGGGCTTTCCATGCTTCAACATCTCTGATCTTGGTGGGATCGACATCAACTCCTCCTGACGACACAATATATCCGAGGAATCCTACTTCTTTCAACCAAAACTCACATTTTCTAAACTTGGCACAAAACTGATGTTCTCTCAGGGTTTCAAGGATGGTTCTCAGGTGTAGCTCATGGTCTTCTTATGACTTGGAATAGATTAGAATATCATCGATAAAAACAACGACAAACTTATCCAGAAAATTCATAAAAATCTTATTCATGAGATTCATGAAATAAGTGGGGGCATTGGTTAATCCAAAAGACATGACTGTATACTCATACAATTCATATCTGGTGGTAAAGGCGATCTTTGGAATATCCGTTGCACGAATCTTGAGTTGATGATAACTAGTTCTAAGATCAATCTTAGAAAACACTCTGGCACCAGTCAACTGATCAGACAAATCCTCTATCTTCGGCTGTGGGTACTTGTTCTTGATGGTGACGTCATTCAGCTTCCGGTAATCCGTGCATAAACGGTTACATCCATCTTTCTTATCAACAAACAAAACATGTGATCTCCATGGCGATGCACTTGGTTGAATCAAACCTTTTGCCAGCATAGCATCAAGTTGCTTCTTTAGCTCCACTAATTCAGGTGCGTTCATGCTATAAGGCCTCTGAGCTATGGGTCCAGTTCCAGGAATCAGTTCAATAATGAACTCGATATCCCGATCCAGGGGCATACCAGGCAATTAATCTGTGAATACATCGGGGTATTCACAGACTACTCTGACTTGGTCAAGGGTTGGTTGGGCTTGACCCTTGTTGCATTTGAATTGACGGGGCAAGGTTTAAGATACATGATGTATTGTTACTCTAGAGCTACTGGTCATGGTTATGGCGTTTTTGGCATAGTTGATCAATCCTTTATGTTTTGACATCCAATCCATTCCTAGTACCACTTCCAAACCTTTAGTCCCAAGTACTATTAGATTGGCATAAAAATCTATTCCATAAATCCTGATAGGTACAACCTTGCAAATTTTTCTAGCTTTGGTGGTTGAACCAGGTATTTGAACTATCATAACATGCTTCAATTTTGTTGGTTGAATCTTACTAGTGCATGCAAATTCTTCTATAACAAACAAGTGCGATGATCCAGAATCAAACAACACTCTTGCAAGTACTGAGTTAATAGAAACATACCTAGCACGACATCTGGCGCTTCTTGGGCTTCTTCAGCATTCATCTGGAACAGATGGCCATTGCAGTTGAGCGAGTTCCCTGGGGCAAATCTCCTTCTAGGCTGAACACGGCGTTGCTGATGAGCAGGGGCATTCACATTGGGGCTGCTGCAAGCTTCTTGGGACACTCGTTGGAGTAGTGACCCTTGACTCCACATTCAAAGCAAGTAATTTGGGACTTGTCTTTGGCTGCAACAGGCACATCATTGCTTCCAGTCCTTGGGGCAGTATTGTTGTTGTTGTTGTTGTTGTAGTTGTTGTAGTTGTTGGGCTTGGGTGGTGCACGGTTGAAGTTGTTGGGGTTGCCGGGGTTGTTGTTGTTTCCTCCGGACTTCAAATTTCCTCCGGTACGATTGGGGTAGCTTGGACGAGACATCGGGGGTCTATTGTTCCTTGGGGCATATCCTGCAGACGGGTTGGTGCGATACTTCTGGTGACTGTTGGATTCACTCTGGTGCATCATTCTGTGCTTGCGGTTGTCATTGGCTTGATTGATCTTCCCGTCCATCTGGATGGCAGAGTCGACTAGCTCTTCGAGGTCTGCAAAACGGATGTTGACTAGAACCGTCTACATCTCATCATGCAATCCATTCAGGAACCTCTCCTTCTTCTTGGCTTCAGGGTTGATCTCATCAGGGGCATATCTAGCTAGCGACAGAAATTTGTCACGGTACTCAACTACCGTCATCCTTCCTTGCTTCAGTTCTCTGAACTCTCATCCTGGTGACTAAACCTTGCGGCACATGGGTGCGGCTGAACTTGATCTTGAAATCTTCCCAAGTCATGATCTAACCCTGGTTCATAGTACGGGTGCTATTCCACTAGGCTCTTGCATCTCCTACCAAATAGTGAGTGGCAAGCAGAACTTTCTCGTTGGCGTCAACTCCTGCTACTTCCAGATTGTTCTCCATAGTTTGCAACCAGTCATCAGCATCTAGAGGGTCTTCAGACTTACTAAAGATAGGGGGATTGGTATTTTGAAAGTTTTTAAGCTTGGATCCATGATGATCCTGATTTCCCTGGCCTTGATTGTTATGGGCGATCTGAGCTATCTGTTGCAGGGTGGCTAGATTGGCTTGGCACTCTGCTCTACTAGCTTCACGGTCGGAAACTAGCATCTGAAGAATCTGCAGCATCGGGTCTTGCGATGAGCTGCTTCCTCTGAGGTTTCCACGAGTCATCTGAAGATTGAGATAGATAAAGAGATAAGAGAGAAATTTCTAAGGTTCATGGTTTTGTTTCAAAAGCTTTTAAATATTGAGTTTGACTCAGGTTTGGCAAACTAACTTCCTCTCATTCATTCATTCAAGCACACAATACAACACACACCACAACACAAATGGAAAACAGATGGTTTTAAGAACCATTTTGTGAAACTACGATACAGTGGGCCGGTACAACTCCTTCCTATGGTAGTGATCAAGTGCATCTAATCATCATCAATGAAGTCGGAATCATCATCATTGGTGTAGAAATCCATGGCATCATCCTCCAGGTAGTCGTTGTCATCACTGAAGTAAGAGTAAAGATCTCCTTGGATTCTTTACCTTCTTCCTCTTCCTTTGCTTCCAGTTGGACTTCTTGCTCACAGATGGTCTTCTCGAGGTCGGCCACCTTCTTGCGAAGACGAGCGATGGTGTGATCCTTCTTCTCGCGTTGACGACGAAGTGATTTGCGATCCTTGACTAGCATGGCGAGAGTCTGGTCCTTCTTGGCGGCAATGGCAAGGTTGTGGTTGGCGTAGGCTCGAGCATTGTCCAATTCTTTCTGCCTATCATACAGCAGGAAGTCAAGATTGTCCACCTGGTGCTTCAGTTCTGGATGTCCTGGCATCTCCAATGGCATTCCCATAGAATCACGCCTTGCAAAGTGCACAAAGCGAGTTCCCTGGATCAAGTTGATGCTTTGCCCACAAAGACGGGCCAGAGCTTCATGCATTGCCCTAGCTAATTCATCTAGCCAGTTATTCTCCCTCAAGGTGAATTGGACCTTGTCCATAGTTGGTGCTTCTATCTTGCCTCTGAGATCTGCAACTATCAGCCATTGTAGATCTCCTCCCACGTGATCATTGAGTTGAGATCCGAAGAATTCCGGATGCGGGCACTCCAGATACTCTGATAGTGCATCTAGATCCCTCTTAAAGATCAGTTGGCCTCCGTTGCCCAATTGATAGAACTTGCAATACTGAACTTCCATCTATAAGAATGTAGGATGAGTAAGTTAGTGAGGTGATTAAGTGTGTCAAATTTTAGGTAGTAATGTAAGAATTTTTGAGGAACATGAATTGTTTTGAAAGAATCAAGGATAAGAGAGGGAATAGGTTTTCATAAATACTCACTTCTTTTATTTTGAAACTAAGTTTTTGTTCGAACGTCCGTTCTAACTAGGGTCTCCTATGGTCAGGATGGCTCTGATACCAACTTGTCAACACCCGGTTTTTTAATCCCAGATGCCTGTTATGCCATACATCGCAATCCCAGGATTACCATTTTTGCGAGACATAACAGATTGGATATCATAGTACATCATCCATTACAAACCATAATAAGGTTTTACACAAATAAAGGATCTCATGATCCAGTGTTAATACAAACAAGCAGCGGAAATAATAAGCGTAGTAGTGGGCACCATCTTGAGTGTCACAGGCAATGCTGACAATGGGAGATGATCCTAGTTGTCATAGCCGTCCTGCTGTCCATCTTCCTGATAGTCCTCCTCATAGTCTGGTCACAGGAATAGCCAGGGACAAAGCCATGAGTACTCTTTAAGTACTCGCAAACTATCACTAACAAGTAAGGTAGTTCTAGTAGGAACACTAAGCTCTAAGTTTATTTGCAAAACGCCAGATTTATCTTAAGCTGAGTTTAGAAGTAAAGAAAGTTATTTTAATGTTCTAAATCACCTAAGTGGGAACTTAGTTTTCATGTTCACAGCCCTGTTGTGGTCAAGTCAAAGTCACATTTCATTTCACAAGTCATTTGAAAACATCTGACGACGAAACAGTATGGACACTCCAACTGTCCATAACCGCAGACGCGGCTATTCGAATAGTCTGATACTCTCCAGAGGTGGTACACTTTCACCACAAAATTCGATACATCCATCAGGGATAACCCTGAATCATCATACTTAGTATGTGAATAATCAATCATAACCTTTCAATTACACACCCTAGTGTAGGAACCTCCCCTATGACCTTGGCTACCCAGCCATGGCCATCTGCCATCCTGGGCACTTCATAGGTGGAAAAACATCAAGAGGTAGCCTTAGCTCAAACCTCTCCCGCGAGGTAACCCATACTAAGGCACATAAACTTCTGGCTAAGCCCTACCCAATTCAGGTATTGTGGTTGTATGGTAAAATTGGAATGGTATCGCATCCGAACCCAACCATCTGTTTTTATAAAGGGCTAAGGCTCATGCCTCAACATTTTCCTCATCCAACAATTTGTGTATCTCAACACATGTCAAAACATTTCAATAGAATGACTCATCATTCCAAGGTTTTCATAATTATTTTCACCAAGTATTCCCATCTAATAGTGATCAAGTTTTATGCTTAGCACTAGCCACTAAGGTTAAGAGTGTTCACTAAATAGGGGTGCTAATCTTCAATCTCATGCCATAGAATGACATCTAAGTATAACTAGATAGACCAAGTTTTATACTCTTTATGCTATCTATCTTAAAAGTAAAGAACTTTGGTAAAGTAAAAGAAGTAAAGCTTGAAAGTAAAACTTGGGATGGGTATAAAGCAAAATATATAACCAAAGCATGCCTAATGCATCTTGCTTGGGTTATAACTTGCAAAGGTTAACTTGCAAGATCTAACTTGCGTAGTAGTGATGGCTTGCCTGATTGGTGCAGTGATTGAAGTTTTCCTCGTCTTCTTCGGGGTAGAACTCCTCCTCCTCGTATCCTTGGTCGGTACTATCGTCTATAAAGGAATACAGGGTACATAATCACCAAACAATACTTATCTATTGCTATTTAGCACACTAAGGCTAACACTTGATGATCTAGTATCATCACAAACATCACATGAATAAAGAACTACTTTCATTTATTTTATTTTGAGAAAAGTAATTTCTACTCATTGAAATTAATTAAGATTTAATATTATCCAAATAGAATATGGGATCACGTGGACACCTGTCAGAGTAGGATTTTAACTAAATTGGAAAATCAACATTTGAATTTCCTGGGCTGTGCGGGAAAGCTAATGGGCCGGCCCAACTGCACAGCGCAGCGCAGCGCACGGCTGATAGAGGGGGTCCACGGGTCAGTGACTCACTAAACACAAAACAATATCGTTTAACCTGAGCGCTACGATCTAAATCTAACCCAACGGCTAGGAGTCGTCGTCGATGACAAATTACTCCGGCGAGGAACTAAACCTAGCGCGGCGGTGGGGGGTCTCACGGGGCTCACCTGGGCTCCAGCTAGGCTCGATGACGGGGGCGATCGACGTGGTAGATGACGGCGAGGCAAGGCGCGGTCACGGCGGAGCTTGGGATGGTCGAAATGGACGGTGCCCTACTCCTTCAGCAGCAGCGGACTCTGGCCAAATTCCGGCAAGAGAGAGCTCGCCTTGCTCGGGGAAGAGGTGGGGAAGGTCAGTGAGGAGTGGGGAGTCGAATGGTGTGAGGAATGGAGACTGGGGTGGCCTCCTTTTATAGCTCGGCGAGGAGACTGAGCGGTGCGGTGGTGAGCTCAACAGTGGCGTCGCTACATGCTGCTATCGGCATGGGCGGGGGCATAGGATGGCGCGGTGTCTCCTGGCGGTTCTCACGGACTTAATGGCGTGGCGTGGGGCGGCTTGGTTTGGTCTGGTGCGTCCGGTGCTATGAGCGGGAGCAGCGGTGTTTGCGACGGTGTGCGAGCGCTACGGATGGCGCGGCGGCGAACGGGGGTGTCTATCGGGGTGGCGTGATCATGGCGAGGCTGTGCGTGCGTGGTGAGGGCAAGGCGCGAGCTGGCGGGGCTGGTCGGGCACGGCGCACTAGCGCGCTCTAGACACGGTGCAGAGACACGGTGCGCGGTGGTGCTAGTGTGGTCCACGGCTCGGCTGGGGCTATGGCCTTGACAGGGGGTGGCGGTAGGCTGCGGCGATGCTAGGGGACATGCTGGATGAGCGCGGGGCGGTCTGGTGCGAGCTGGCCGTGGTCGGCCGGCGATGACCATTTGCGGGCGGCGCTCCACTATGCACACGGCGAAGGGGGGAGCTGGTCTGGGATGGGTTAGGCTTAGGGGAGTCAGGGAAGTAACTAGGGGACAATTTTGTCGATGATCACTGTACCAAACGGTGAAGTTAGGCTAGGAGTTTTTCTGTGCATGCCAAGTGTTTGATGAAATGGCCGCATGAAATTTATTTTTAAATTTTTGATTCAAATTTTTTGAGTGATCTTAGATTAAGCTTGAGAGACTAGGTTTGCTTGGATAAGTCAAGGTGAATTCATTTGATAGGTTTTTGAAAAAGTGTGATCTTAACATATGAATTGGATTCAATTTTCAAATGTCCTTTAAATTGCATTGCTAGATGCTTTTGTAAGTTTGTAAAGTGGGCCTTGATACACTTGTACTTGGTCTAGCAAGGGGTGAAAAGAAATATAATTGCTTCTATTAGAAATTGTCTTCTAGGAACACCTAAAGTGGTCTAGTGGTTTAAAATGATCAAAATGACCATTTGGGTTATTTATTCTTATTTGATTTTTTTCTATTTGGATTTTGTTTGTAAATGGTCTAGATGATGTGGCATTCACCTTTGAACCATTTCACAACATTTAAAACAATCAAGCATGGCATAAACACTCAATTCTACACTAATGCAAACACACATGCATTCCTATGCTTTTTCTTAATAAAAGTTTTTGTTAACCCCAAATTGGGTGATTAGGCTTTGATAATATTGATTAAATTTTTGGGGTGTTACACTCCATCTCCCCAAGAACTAATGATCTATTCAGACATGGAGGCAATCAACATCATGGCAATAACAATGGAATCTATCATAGATGATAGTACTTGTATAAATCCACAACGAGTAGGGAAATTACAACAAGATCTAGACAAGATGTAGAACGAATGGATGGAGATGGTGGTGATGCAGCGGTTGATGATGAAGATCGATGCCTTAGCCTCCCGGATCTGTGCAGGGCAAAGATGGATCCCTGGTGGATGAGTTCCCCCTCCAGATGCCTTCCGGAGGTGTGCTTTCAGCGATTTCTGGTTGTTCTGTATGTCGTCTCTCTGATCCAGTTGCACGGGGTGAAACTATTTGAGGAGGCGGTGGCGGCGCCAACTATACGGTGGAACTATATGGCCGAAAAATTAGTCCCGTCGTATAGTTGGTCGTTAAACCCTCTGGATACCTTGATCGCTTCAGGTTTTCTTCTAGTGTTATTGATATTTCCAAAATAAGCGATTTACGTTGTTTTTGACTCCTTTTCTCCCCAATACAACTGGTCCAAGATTTGTGTCCATTGTATCCATCATATGTCCTGATCCTGGTGAAAATAGACATAAAATGTGCGGCCAAATGTCGTAAAACACCAAGATCCTACAACTACAATGCAAAATAATAATATAAAACATGATGCAAATATGCACTCATTAACTTCCCCAAGCTTAGACTCTTGCTCGTCGCAAGCAAGTTTAGCTTAATGGATGTGATCCTCATATTCATGAAGCTGAGTCGATGAAATAAATGAGGCAGTTGCAGCATGTGTTTATCATATATGATACATAGGAATAAGTTCATGAATAGTACCTTACTCGAACCATCCAAATAATATTAGTAGGCTTCCACACGTTAGTGATCAACAGTTCACACAAGATGAATCTCAACATGATGTAAAGGTATTCGGTTCAACCGAATGAGTTAGCGAGGTAGTCCAAAGTGTTTTAGGATTAACATATTCACTTGGGATTCAAAATCTCAAAACGTCTCTTTGTCATACTACAATATAGTCGTGCATGCCTATTTGCTCTTTGTACATTCACTCTTTTTATTCTCTCTTTTCCTCTTTTTTGTATATATATGTTCACACTTTTGTTTAAATGTTGTGAAAAGTAGCGAGCCATACATTCCACTTCATGTAGGAATTCAAAGTTTAACGATCTCAATTACCAAATTCCAATTGTATATGAAGCAATCATTATAGCTTGAATATTCTACCTCGTCTTGTTCTCGCTCTAATTTGATAGTACTTTTATTTTTCCTTTGTTCAAGGTTTCAATTTCAACTTAACTGATTAGATAATTTTTCTTAAATCAAACCATGTACTTACAACATATTCACCAAATTATATTTGTATGTTCCATTAATACCAATGGTGTGGAAGACTCCTATTGCTATCATCAAGTGCAAGTAAAATTATACTCAAGCCATTCATATATCCAATAGGATAAGCACAAACTCAATATTGCTCCATATATGATAATAAACTCAGAATTTCATAAAAGAGATTGACTATTCTTGAAGGGAATTGTAATGATGCAAACTTTATTTTTAATTTGAACTACTGCAAAACTAAAATAGTAATTTAAAACTTATAAGATAGATTACAAGGTCTTAAAGATCTCCCCAATCTTGGAATCAAACCAGGCGGGATCAAATAACGCCTTGCGATTATTTGATACTGTGATTATTGTAGATCACTGTGGCGCCATGCCACGCGGTATCTTCTCTTCACGGGCCAGCCTGAGACAAAGGGATTGATTGATAGCCTCTAATTCTTTAACATGCAACTTCTAGAAAAGATTAATCCTCTCCAGCACTTTCACTTGTTCTTTAATGATCTCATTGTTATCTTGAAGGGTTTGTATCGCCTTAAGACTCATAGAAAAACCTGATTCGGTTTTCTGCTTAATATCTTCATCAAGTTTATCAAGATAAAGTCGCAGCAACCAAAGATGTTTTGGTGTCCCCGATGTCTCCTTATCCATATCTTCAATCTTCAGCTCGAGGGCTTTAAACTCCCTCTTCTGACGTTCATTGTCATCGTCGAGGAACTCCAAAGGGACGATCTTGATCTCCTTGCCTTGCTCGCTATTGCTCCCGATCTCCATAGGAACTTCTCTCCTTGGCTATTGTCCCTTGGTTTGTGTGTCCTCACATATGAATAAGAGTTAGATTAGTTTCTGGAGATTATGATTAGAGAGAGAGACAATGGCAGTGTCTAAGGGGGTCATAGGTCAGTAAAACTTGCGAGAAACACCAAATTCATGCCCAAGAGAAGAATCTTAACAGAACAGGGAAAGAAATCACGGATTTAGAGTATTCCTACCACGTAACAACCAACTATACATGCGCGACCCATATAGCTCCAGCCATATAGTTGGTTCTGGGCAAATATTTCCAAATATCTCGAGTCTAGGTCGATTAAGTTACCGACTCAGAACCGACAAAAACCTTTTTTAAGATGAATAAAACGAAAAAGGAAATCAAAAAATGTCTGAGAGTTTAAGAACCAACTATTCGGCGGGGGGATTTTCTCCGGTCGTATAGTTGCGACGGAATAGTTGGTAAAAAGCTTCAGAAACTTTAGTAAAACACGAGGAATTCAAAGGTAAAAAAATTAGAAGTAAAATTTGTGAAAACAAATCACTTATTTGAGTAAGAATACTTACCTTGGACTTACAGTTTTCTTATTCGGGAATGACAAGCTCCTCCAACAACAAAGACTTACTGTTTTTTGGAGGAATTGACCTTAGTTCATTTAATAATTCTCATAAATGAAAATCACCAGGACTAATGTCCCTCTCAATAAGATTGGTGTCTTGCTGGGCAAATATGGACACTACATCCAACATCTTTATTTCTTGCCTCTATGTAATCCGCAACTCAAATTCTTGAAGTAAAGGATCCAATGGATCAGTCTTGGCTTATGATTTTTTTTCCACTCAAGGAGTTCTTTTAAACTATCACGATCCGTATGAACTCTTACTTTTGCATCAATTATATAAGAATGAAATTTATTGCAAGAGAAAAATACAGCAAAAAGTTCCCTCTCTTCCTTAGGATAATTCTTTTGAGCACTATTAAGAGTTCTACTAGCATGATGTATAATATTAAATCTGCAACCTATATTTTGTCCCAGAGTTACTCCTACAGCATCATCACTAGCTTCACATATTAAGTCAAAAGTCATATCCCAGATAGGTGGTTTAATGATAGGAGCATGGGATAAAGCATATTTAAGTTTATCAAAGGCTACAAGACATTTATCATCAAAATTAAATCTTACTCCCTTTTGCAGAATGTTAGTCAAAGATTTAGATATTCCAGAGAAATTCCTAATGAACATTCAATAAAAACCCACATGACCAAGGAAACTTCTTATACCTTTTGTATCCATAGGTTGTGGTATTCTCTCTATGGCCTCAACCTTAGCTCTATCCACTTCAATTCCCTTACCTGATACCTTATGTCCAAGGACTATACATTTTTTGACCATAAAATGGCACTTCTCCCAGTTTAGAATAAGATTGGTTTCTTTGCAACGCTCCAAAACACTTTTGAGATTATCCAAGCAACTAGTAAATGAAGTTCCATAGACAGAAAAGTCATCCATAAATACTTCCATTATCATTTCTATAAAATCCGCAAAAATAGCATTCATGCATCTTTGAAAAGTAGATGGAGCATTAATAAACCAAAAGACATACGATGGTAAGCATGTAAACCATAAGGTCTAATGAAAGTTATTTTAAGTTGGTCATCAGGATGAAAAACTATTTGAAAAAAACCAAAGTATCCGTCTAAGTAGCAAAAATGAGTGTGGATTGCTAACCTTTCTAAAATTTGATCTATGAACGGTAAAGGATAGTGATCTTTCCTAGTTTCATTATTCAATTTCCTAAAATCTATACACATCCTATGTCCAACAATAGTTCTAGTAGGTATCAACTCATTGTTTTCATTCAGAACAACAGTAAAACCGCCCTTCTTATGTACACAATTGTAGCATCCCAAAACTTTAAGCAAGGTTATCAAGTGCCTAATTACCCAATTTAGGGTTAACAAAAACATTTATTAATAAAATGATTATGAATGCATGTGTGTGTTGCATTAGTGTAGAATTGTTTGAAAATGCCATGCTTGATTGTTCTAAATGATATGAAATGGTTTAAAGGTGAATGCCACATCATCTAGACCATTTACAAACAAATTCGAAGAAAAAGAAATAAAAAATGATTAAATAAACCAAATGGTCATTTGGACCATTTTAATCCACTAGGCCACTTTAGGTGTTCCTAGAAGATAATTTCAAACAAAAACTTTCTCAACTATTTTCACCCCTTGCTAGACCAAGTAAAGATGTACCAAGGCCCACTTTACACACTTACAAAAACATCTAGCAAAGCAATTTAAATGACATTTGAAAATTGAATCCAATGCATATGTGAAGATCCTCATGTTTGAAAAACCCATCAAATGAATTCACCTTGCCAAACCCAAGCAACCAGAGACTCTCAAGCATAATACAAGATTACTCAAAATTTGAATCCAAATTTTGAAACTGTGTTTCTTTCGGCCATTTCATCAAACACTTACAACATAAATCAAATTTTGGCCTAATTTTACTATTTGAAACAATGAGCATTCAAACTAAATGCCACATTACTCTCCCTTGGTCTCCTCCAATCCCAACCAGTGCATTTGACCCACCATTTCTTGCTGTATGCACCAGTGCTTAGCAACCCGAGCAACCCCCATGCCGGCCGACCATGGTTCACTTGCAGCAGACCAACCCAAGCTCACACATGACATCTAGGAGGTAGCCAAGGTCACACCGCCACCCCTGTCCACCCCACGATCAAAGACAGGCAGTGGACCACGTAAGAAACGCCGCGCCCAAAGCTTCTACACCATGCCAAGAGCGTGCTAGAGCGCCGCACCCGACAAGATAGCACCGACTGTGCCTCGACCGCACCTCTTGCGCACTGCTCCGCCAAGACTCCAGCAGCCGGCCAGACATGCCCGTTTGCTGCCGCTTGACCCACAACCACCGTGCACCGTGTCCAACGCCGCTTCTGCCGCGCAGAGCATCGCCCGCTCCTGACTGATATATACCGCGCCTTCCCGTGCCCTCAAGCCTGTGAGAACCGCCCTGAAGCACTGCGTCGACCATCGCTCGCAGCCATGCCGATAGCCTCCCGTAGCCATGTCGCCAGCATCGCCTGACCATGCCGATCTTCTCCCTTCCTCGAGCTATAAAAGGAGGCCCTCTCCACCCCAATTATGCACACCATCTCACTCCCCTCTCACCACTGATCCTTCCATCCCATCCCCGGAGCAAGGCGAGCCTCTGTTTGCCGGAGCTTGCCGCTGTAGAGGAGAAGAGGCGCCGTCGATTGGAGCTATCCCAGGAGCTGCCGCGACCACGCCTCGAACCGCCATCGTCTACCAGCTCGAACGGCCCCATCACCAAGCCTAGCTGGAGGCCAGGTGAGCCCTCATAGACCCCCACCGTGCCGCTAGGGTTCGTCCTCGCTGGAGAGCTGTTCACCGGAGACGACAAACCACAACCGTTCGATCGTAGTCTAATTGTAGTGCTGGGATTGCCCTGTACCGCTTCGGTTAAAATTAGTCGCTGACATGCGGGACCAACCTGTCAGTAGCCCGCTGCGCCGCGGAGCGCCACTTGGCCGGCCCATTAGCTTTCCCGCGCTGGCCCGAAGATTCAAATAAATGTTTTTCCATTTAGGTTTAAACTAGATTCTATCCACTTATTCAAAAATCAATTAAGAGAGTTTCACTTAACCAAAATGCATGATTCAAATTTTGTTAGAAAGACAATTAAAATATCTATCCAAGCCCGTTAGATTTAAATAAATTGGAGTTAGAGATCACATATAGTAAAAATAAAAAGACAGAGACTTTTCTACATTCAAACATTTTTCAAAAATCAACCATAATAGATTTTGAGTTGATTCCAACTCTCAAAAATCACATTTAATGATATCTATCTGAATGTGTAAACATATTTAGGTTTGCATGTAGTGACATTGGACTAGTACCAAAATAATGCTATATAGGAATTTCTAGTCACTTTAAATCCATTAAATAATAATCTTAAGCTTTATAAAATGTGACCAACACTTTAAATCACATTCCCATGTATTAGAATATGTGGTGATGACATGTGTCCACATGATACCATATTCTATTTGGAGAATATTAAATCTTAATTAGATTCAATGAGTAGAAATTACTTTTGTCAAATAAAATAATGAAACTAGTTCTTTAAATCATGTGATGATTGTGATGATGCTAGATCATCAAGTGTGTGCCTTAGTGTGCTATATAGCAATAGATAAGTATTGTTTGGTGATTGTGTACCCCGTATTTATTTATAGACGATAGTACCGACCAAGTCTACGAGGAGGAGGAGTTCTACCCCGAAGAAGACGAGGAGAATTTCAACCACTGCACCAATCAAGGAAAGCTATTATTAGCAAGCTAACACTTGCAAGTGCTATACTTATGAAAGCCATCATTAACAATGCAATCTAACACTTGCAAGCTTCATAACCTAAGCAAGAAGCATTAGGCATGCTTCTGTTATACCATTTTGATGCCCATCCCAATTTTTACTTACAAGCTTTACTTTCTTTTACTTTACCAAAGTTCTTTACTTTTAGTATAGATAGAATAAAGAGTGTAAAACTTCACCTATCTAGTTATACTTAGATGCCATTCTATGGCATGAGATTGAAGATTAGCACCCCTCATTAGTGAACACTCTTAATCTTAATGGCTAGTGCTAAGTATAAAACTTGATCACTTTTGATGGGAATACTTGGTGAAAATACTTATGAAAACCTTGGAATGATGAGTCATTCTATTGAAATGTTTTGACATGTGTTGAGAAACACAAATGGTTTGATGATGAAAATGTTGAGGCATGAGCCTTAGCCCCTTTATAAAAACCGATGGTTGGGTTCGGATGCGATACCATTCCAATTTTACCGTACAACCACAATACATGAATTGGGTAAGGCTTAGCCGGAAGTTTATATGCATTAGTATGGGTTCCCTCGCGGGAGAGGTTTGAGCTGAGGCTACCTCTTGATGATCTCCACCTATGTAGTGCCCAGGATGGCAGATGGCCTTGGCTGGGAGGACAAGCTCATAGGGGAGGTGCCTATACTAGAGTGTGTAATTGAAAGGTTATGATTGATTATCCACATATTAAGTATGAATGATTCAGGGTTATCCCTGACGGATGTATCAAATTTTGTGGTGAAAGTGTACCACCTCTGCAGAGTGTCAAACTATTTGAATAGCCGCGTCCACGGTCATGGACGGTTGGAGTAGCCATACTGTTCCATCGTCAGATGTTTTCAAAATGACTTGTGAAATGATTTGTGACTTGACTTGACCATAATAGGGTTGTGAGCATGAAAATTAGTTTCCCACTTAATGATTTTAGAACTTTACTTTAGCTTTCTTTACTTCTGAACTCAGCTTAAGATAAATCTGGCTTTTGCAAATATACTTAGAGCTTAGCATTCCTACTAGAACTACCTTACTTGTTAGAGATAGTTTGCGAGTACTTAAAGAGTACTCATGGCTTTGTCCTTGGCTATTCCCGTGGCCAGACTATGAGGAGGACTATCCGGAAGAAGGACAGCAGGACGGCTACTAAAACTAGGATCATCTCCCATCGTCAGCATTGGCTGTGACACTGAAGATGGAGCCCACTGCTACGCTTATTATTCCGCTGCTTGTTTGTATTAAGACTGGATCATGAGATCCTTTATTTGTGTAAGACCTTATTATGGTTTGTAATGGATAATGTACTGTGACAACCAATCTGTTATGTCTCGCAAAAATGATAATCCTGGGATTGCGAGGTATGGCATAACAAGCATCTGGGATTAAAAATCCAGGTGTTGACAACAATGAACATGACTTACCCATTCACTTTCTTTTACAGGATATATTATACTTGTGTCCAATAGGCGTCTATTTCTTTTCTGACCACTTCCTTCATTTTGGGCTTCAGTCGTCTATTCAATTTTGCAACTGGTTTAGCACCTTCCACCATGAATATTCGATGGACGGTTATCATGGGACTAATGCCCTTCAAATCATCCATTGAGTACCCAAAGGCCTTGCGATGCTCCCTAAGTATTTTCATGAGTTCTTCTTCTTCATCTCCTGAAAGTTTAGCCCTAATAATAACAGGAAATTTATTTATATCATCAAAAAATCTGTATTTATGTTATCTGGTAGAATCTTCAATTCTGGGGGTGGTAATTCCTCGTCTCCTCTCTTTTTTGGCTCTTCAAAAGCCTCATTAGTTGGAGGCCCTATAATGGGAAGTGAATCGAATTCACCTTCTAGTTCTTCTAGGGACTTGTCCTCCATAACTATTTCTTCATTATTTAAGTCTTCATTTATTTCTTCTTTTTGATAACTAAAGAAGAGAGTTGTCATTTCCTCAATAGTTTTCTCTTTCTCTTTTTCTTGTATTTGTGGAGGTCTGACCTTAAATATGGAAAAGTGGAATTCTTTTTATGCTTCCCCAAGCTTAAGAGACACAATCTCCTTTTTGTAATCAACTTTGGCACCTACATCACTCAAAAAGTTTCTTCCATATATAATTGGGAAAAAAGTGTCAGCTGGCATATCAACAACTACAAAATCGAGAGGAAAGTTTTTATTGCCAATTGTGACAGTTGCATCTTCAACTACTCCCTTTAGAATTCTAAGAGTTTTATTGATTAACATGATATTCATATCAGTATTTTTAATTGTAGTCGGTTCTATTTCTTCTTTTATTTCTAAATAGAAATCATAAGATATAACATTAACTTCGGTGCCAAGATCGCATAAACCATAAATATGCAGGGAAGAATAGGCTTACCCACATCTTTTACCTTTTTTTTACCTTCAACCAATACAAAAGTCTCTCTATCAAGTTCAACTATGTTACAATGTGCATACATAGCCATAATTGCTTCCTTGGTTACCTCTTCATCTTTGGTTTCTTTCAGATGTTCCACAACTTTTGGCATACTTTCCTCTTCCTTCTTCTCCTGTACTGCTTTGACATGTTCATATTGAAAAATATGCCTATGTGCAGTGTTAGGGAAAGGTATATCATATATTGGTTCTAGGGAGGCTAGTGTTGCTTTAACTTCTTTTTTCTTCTTAGGTTCGGGTGGTGGATCATACTTGACCAAACCCTCTTTTGGATCTTTGATGTGTTCTATAAAAGCTTTAACAACATGCAACACAAGATTTGAATCCAAATAAAGTTCTTTAGATAATTCGTTAACACGGCCCTTTTTATTATAGTCATGAATACAATCGTAATCTATTTCTATGTCTCCTTCGCTTCCTAGACCAAAATTTCATGAAACTCTATGATCACGAATTCTATTAAGTAGAGCCCAAGCTTTAGTTATAGGAAGATTCATAAAAGCTCCTCTTGCGAAAGAGTCTAGTTCAATTTTTTTACATTATATTAAACCGCCATAAAAGATATGCAATAATTACCATTCAGGCAAATCATGATGAGGACATTGATTAAGTAAATCTGTAAATCTGATATAAGCTCTTACTATTCCTTCATTAGGACGGTTCCTCCAAGTCATTATAAGACGCCTGATTCCAAAAGATTTTGATAATTGATAATATTTTGCTAGAAACTCACTGGCAAAATTATCCCAAGTAGTAGTGGCTTCTAGAGGTAGAGATCTATACCATGAGTGAGCTGTACTAGTCAAAGTATGACTGAAAAGTTTAACCTTACCTCATTAGGAGTATATCCCGGTAATTGGAAAGTGGCTCATATATCTTTGAAACATGCAATATGCTCATATGGATCAGGATCTTCTTCATCTCCAGTAAATTGCATCTTGTGTAGAATACCATGTAGTAGAGGATTTATTTCAAACTTCATTGTCTTCTCGTTGGAGTTGTCTCTTTTATAAATATCATATAGCTTCCCAAAGTGGCTGAGTGGGTGAGCACTAGCCATATGCTCAAACTCCATCATGTTGGTGGAAACCTGTAACTCAAAAAAAACTTAGCAAGACAAAAATAAATAAGCAAAAAATAAAAGACCTACATCGCTCCCTGGCAACAGCGCCATAAAATAGCTTGATGACTGCAAGTGCACAGATTGTTTGTAGCTAGTTTCGAAATAAAGATATCGATCCCACAAGGAGTAGGAGTCTGAAGTCTAATACTCTTGAATTAAATATTACAATAGAAATGCTAAATAAAGTTCTAAGTAACAAGATAAAAATGCGAGTATTGTGTAAAAAGGTGTTTTTAGGTTTTTGGTACAAGAGAACAATAACTAAAGTAAAACAACTGAACACAAAAAGTAAGTATCGCCTATGTAAAAGAGATTGAAACTGCAATAGGGTAAAATCACGTCCTTAGGGAGTAGCGGATACACCTCTAGCATTTATAAAGAATAAAGGTAAAGATTATTATCATGAATATTCTCAACTGTGTATGTGTGGGAGGAACTCCGTATTTGGACAAATAGGCAGCAACCACTACTCACATCATCCTCATAACCACAGCAGTCAGAAATCGACATCAATCGAATTACTATGCTATTAAGGGACTTAGTCCCGTATGATGTATGCTATGGCATGGATAGTGTTCTGTGAGTTTCCTCGGTTCCCAAGTTGATACGTAATGGATACCAACAACTTTATAGTCACTGTAAGTGCTAACACACCTCCGTCTACCAACAAGTAGTTCCCTCCATCAAGTCCCCACAAGGGGCAAATATTGAGAGGTCGACTTCTCCCAATATCAAGATGAAGACAATCTAACACATGGTCACAACGATGAATATCATAATAAACTTTATCTTATTTCAATCTCACACTAGGGTTTCTCCATCTCCCCAAGAACTAATGATCTACTCAGACATGGAGGCAATCAACATCATGGCAATAACAATGGAATATATCATAGATGAATAGTACTTGTATAAATCCACAACGAGTACGGAAATTACAACAAGATCTAGACAAGATGTATACGGGATGGATGGAGATGGTGGTGATGCAGCGGTTGATGATGAAGATCGATGCCTTAGCCTCCCGGATCTGCGTAGGGCTAAGATGGATCCCTAGTGGATGAGTTCCCCCTCCAGATGCCTTCCGTAGGTGAGGTTTCAGCGATTTCTGGTTGTTCTGTATGTCGTCTCTCTGTTCTAGTTGCACGGGGTGAAACTATTTGAGGAGGCGGTGGCGGCGCCAACTATACGACGGGAACTATATGACCGAAAAATTATTCCCGCCGTATAGTTGGTCGTTAAACCCTATGGATGCCTCGATCGCTTCAGGTTTTCTTTTGGTGTTATTGATATTTTCTAAATAAGCGATGTACGTTGTTTTTTACTCCTTTTCTCCCTAATACAAGTGCTGCAAGAATTGTGTCCGTTGTATCCATCATATGTCTTGATCCTGGTGAAAATAGACATAAAATGAGCGTGCGAATGCCGTAAAATACCAAGATCCTACAACTACAATGCAAAAGAATAATATAAAACATGATACAAATATGCACTCATCACGATGCACCATGTATTTGTGAGGCGAGGAACTTGCTGTCTAATGGCCTTGCTTTGTCTGGAGGACTATTTATTGTCTGTTGTGTTTGATTTGGCTAGTTGCTCGTCAGGTTCCTTGGGGGCTTGTTGTGTTTTGATGGAATTTCCAAGAGTTTCCCAATTTTCATGGGGGGTGGCAACGAGCGCGCCTTCCTATGCAGCACCGATGCTGGAGGCCGGATAGGTTTTTTTGCGGATGCGTGGTGCGTCTGATTTTATGAAGTCTTCTCTCTAGGGATATGTCCTTCGTGTAGTAGTTCTGCGTTCGCTATTTTCAACTAGCAAAATTCTGTCTCCATCCCGAAAGATTCTGACATTTTATTGAATTCTCGATCACAGCTATCCGAGCGACTGAAACTTCCTCTTACTGTTATGACCCCATTTGGGGCTAGCATTTTTAGCACCAAATATGCATTGTGGGGCACTTCCATGAACCTAGCGAAAGCTAGTCTTCCCAGGATCGCATGATACTGCGATGGCCAGTCCATGACTTCAAACTCCAATTTTTTGCATCTGAAGTTGTTCCTTAATCCGAAGACTACATCGAGATAGACTTTGCCCAAAGGAATCTCGGATTTTCCCGGAACTATCCCGTGGAAAGTTGTGTTTGTAGGCGCTAGGTCTGTCAGGGACCAATTCATTGCCCGTAGGGTTTTGGCGTAGATGAGGTTGATGCTGCTCCCTGTGTCTAGGAAAACCTTGCTCATGCCGAACCCTCCAATTTGTGCTTCCACTATTAAGGCTGACTGACCCGGTCATGGTACCCAAAGCAAGTGATCAGCTCTACTGAATGTGGTTTCTTGCTCTAACCAATGATGATATTAGGGTGTGGGAGGTGGTGTTGTTACTGCCATATTTACTTGTCTTGTAATCAGCTTCTATGTCCTGTTAGAGGGCCACCCTTTCTGGATCATCGACATTGCTCCTTTTGACCTAGGGTACTCATCTTCTTGGTTTATTGCATTTTGCGGCTGCCTTACTTGGGGATGTACCGGCGGCGGTGGTGGTGTGCTGATGGCCAAAGCGCCAGGTGTAGTGGTGTAACCTCGGTCTGTTGCCTCGGTTTCTCTTGAATTTCATAGCTCATGAGATGATTGTATCACCTTTTGCCTATTGAGTCAAAATAAGAGTGCATATTGCATGGTCCTTCCAGCATTTGCCCTGCAGACATTGGTGGGTCTCGATTTCTTGGCTGGTATCGCTGTTGTGGCTAGCTTCCACCAACAGCGTCCCTACTGCTGCGATACCCATTGTTGTAATCGTCAGTTCTTCGGTTGTCCCCACTAGAGAAACCAGCTGCGACATAGCTTGGTCTATTGTATCCATCATTGATTCATCGTCTTCTGTCATTATTCTGTCTATCCCTGTCTTCTTCGGATGAACGAGCTCGCTTATTGTGTATCGCGTCTTCTCCATCGGCCCAGCGATTAGCCATGTCCATCAGCTGTGAGATCGTCTTGGGCTTGACTCGTCCCATTTCTTCGATGAATTCTTGCTGACGAAGACCATCATTAAAGGCGTCGAGTAATCTTTCATCGGATATAGCTTCAACCGAGTTTTTTATAATGTTCCACCACTGGATAAAGGCCCGTATTAGTTCACCCTGTTTTTTGCTTGCATGCTCGCAATTGTTCGAGAGACGCGGGTCGCTTGAATGTGGAGTGAAAATTTCAGATGAATTTGTCCTCAAGATTGTTACAGCTGCTGATGGAATCTTTAGGTAGATGTCTTAGCCAGGACCATGCAGCACTAGATAGATGCAGCTGCAAGCTCTGCATTGCGGTGGCCTTGGAGTCACCCTATAATTTGACAATTGCTAAATAATCTGCTAACCAGGCTTCGGGTTCTTGGAGACCATCGTACTTCTGACGATCAATGGATAGTTTGAAGTCCTTTTGCACTGGAGTTTTGCGAACCCATCGGGTAAAGAAGCTATCTCCACATAGTTCATATTCGTCCTCGCTTTCACTGTTGTAATATCTTCGGCTGCTATGCTCTTCTATGGATCTATCAATCCTGCGTTGTGTAATGTCGTCTCTTGCGTCATTTTGGGGCTCAGAGCCTGAAAAGTGGACTCGATGTGGCGATCTTGATCATCGGGTGTGCCCCACCTACCGAGGGTTGTTGTGACAGTGAGGGGATCTATCGGGTTGTCGTGTGATTCCCTACTCTTCTTGTGCGAGAGATGCTCCTACCATGCCGAGGTTCATCAGAGCGGAGTGATGGAGAGTCGCACAGGGAATGTGGGGTGCGGGTTGGGTTGTGAGCAGGTACTGACATGATGTGGGGATCGCCGGGGATCGTAGGGTGTGGGTTGGGTTGTGCGGCTACAATTACAGCTTGGGTTGTTTTCGCTTTGATATGTCATGTTGGATCTACTGACATGAATGAAAAATCAAGATCTTGCTTCATCTCGTTCCTTTCAGCTTTGGGGATATTCTTCATCCGTGAGGCTCCTCTCCTTGGTTGTGCTCCTCCGATTACGGTTCCTGATCCTCGGAGATTCGTCAGCTAGTATTTTCCTTTCGTCGAGCTGCCTCTGCATCCTTAGCAAGTCTCTCTTTTTGTGATAAAGCAAATATTGATATGCTAGTAAATCTTCGCGCGTGGCATCGGCTGTCATTGGAACTGCACCCAAAATTGATGCCCTTGCTTTTTGCATGCTTCGGCTGGTAGCCGGAGAGTTTGCCGCTCACCTCTACATGATTCTTCTCTTCCCGAGGTTATGCGATTATTCGTCGGGTCTCCTTTGTTTCTGCGATTTCCTTTGTTTCCATGATCTCCTGCATTATCGTTCGACAAAATATCATCGGGGTCAAAAGTAAGGTTATTGTTGGAGTCCTGCTGAGTTGAGGCTTCCCTGATGATCATGCACACTTGGTGATAAGTTATGTATGAACTGGTGACATCATCGTCGGATCCGAGGGAGATACTGTCCGGGAGATCAGCAAAGTCCAGCAGTTCCTGCTCTAGGTAAATTACGGCCATCCTAATTCCGAAGTCGATACTTTTTCCACTTTCTTCGGGTTCCATGTTTATCGGACTTGATCCACATGGCGTAGTTGGCTGGAGGTCTGGACCAAAGGAGATATCGTCGTAAAGACCATGAAGATCCCCTAGATATGTTGTGTTTTCATTGTTTTCTTCAACTTTCTCCGCCTGGAACGTGGCTTCTGTGGATGATCTGGCAGATGATGCAGGTATCGCCGTAGGCGCAGATTTTTCGACCGACGGTCTCGATGAGATCAGAGTGGAGAGGTGCAGTTCTTCGGGATCATCCATTTGAAAGTGGAAACTTCCAATGATGAGATCGGATCCGTCATTGAAATCAGCGGGTACCAGAACAGGGGTGGGCGGGCGTGGTGCCACTTCTATAGGATTGTTGCTTGATGAAAAGGGATCCGCAGAATCCATGACTCCAACATTCAGGTTTCCCACAGATGGCGCCAATTGATGAGGGGTGACCTCGACAATGCCCATGGTTATGGACTTAGGGTTTGTGGAAAAGAGAATGCAGGGAATTTCATCGGATGTCGGGCAAACAAGGGAGTCGAAGTCTCCTGATTATTGAGGAACAAAGCTATTACAGATTGCTTGGGAGTTTTCGGTACCTCCCTATAGGCTTCTCCCATCCTATATATAATAGGTTGGGTCTCAAAGCCTTAGACGGATAGGTTACATATTTATGATTACAACACCAACATAATGTTGGTTCCTGTTTCCTTATCTAATACAAATAAGGCAACCATCGGATGCTTCTTGGGTCCTTATCTTGAATCTTCATGGTCCGTGAGCCTTTATACAACCAGGGTAGCAAATCATAAGCACTCGAGTAATCATACCTATGTTAGAGCCACATTATATTGATTTTCTATACTGGTAGTACACAAATTTCCGTAATTACTTGAAAAAGTTTAAAATGTTTTCCCTAATTGTTTAAAACTCCCATAGGCAACATTTTTTACTAGGCCAAGACGCACCCATCTATCCTATGTGAGAACCGTATCCACAAGTGTAGCTAGGGTATATAGCAATATATATTGCCATGACCTTACTGGTCATTCGGGTTGAAACCCAAGAATAATTTCATACATGATAGGCTATAACGTGAATCCGTTTTTTTTAAAGTTGTCGAAACTCATATTTATCATTTTTCTTGGCAATTAATAATACTAGCAAAAGTACCACAATCGTAATAAAGTCTCATGTTTTTGTTTTGAGATTTATTTTTTGAATGTTTTCCATACACGGTCAAATTTGTCGGTATGCAAATAATAATCAGTAATGATTTTTTTCAAAACAATTGTTAGCCCATGATATATTGGGTGCCTAGATACCTTCAAAAGAATTTTGGAAATTTTTAAGTATAATAGTCTATCGCGTTCATATGTATTCAAATTTGACCTAATTTCATTTCATGAACATAGAGTCATCCATTTAACTGTGTGGAGATTTAGGTTGGAAATTTGAAAAATACATAAACTTGAAAACTGTAAGAAAGAATTGTCCACTGTAACATCTCAAAATTATTAGAATTTGGGAATGTTTAATTATTGATATAAGATGATTGATTTGTTTTCCTCTGCTGAAATTTGTGAAGAATTTAAAACTTTCTAGGACTGTATAATTTTTCTAAACCACATTAAAAAGACAGGATTAAAGTGACAATCCAAAATAAAAGAAACATGCCGAAAAATATCTTATGGTATTAAGTAGTTTTTGTCGTGTTTTAAACATCCGCGAACATTTACAAGCATAGTTTCCAATTCAAAGAAAATTATTGGAGAGAGGATGATATCACTTCTTCACATTAAAAGGTTGGGAATTAATTATATAATAATCTATTCTTTTTCTTAAAGAGTTTGGGAAAGTACTCGATTTTTAGACTAGTGCGTACGTAAAAGAAAAAACGAAACAAGCGTGTACATGATACAGCCGATCACGCCTTATGTGCACGACTCACTTCATCCAATTGTTGGTTGCCTCCCTCTCGTTGCTTTGTTTTTTTTCCCGCATGGGACCCACCTATCTTCGTGTTTCTCTTGAGACCATCAGAAACACGACTTCTTTCCCCAACCGAAAAATCTCTACAAAATCCTTTGATTTGTCTAATTCCTTGCCCCCTCGGTCACAAAAACTCTACCATAAATACAGCCTCCCTCTCCTTGTTGGATTCCCTTTGAAACAGTTAAAAAATACGCACTGAACCGCTAAACAGATCTCACCGAAGTACACCATGTCTGAAACTCGAAATCGTCGATTACATGCCAAGGCAGCCCCAAATCTCACCCTTTCCCTCAGTTCCTTTACCCCATAGTCTTCCCCTTCCCCTTGACCTGTTTCCCGTATCTAGTATAGAACAACGTAAGTTACTAGATCAAATAAATACTTACTTTTTGTATAATTTCATGGTTTGTCATATTTTTGTTACATAGCAGAGTGTTTTATTTGGCTTTTCAATGGTTGAAGTGTAATTTTTCCTTACGTTAGAAATACACATAGTACGAGAGGGTTCAAGAAGAATAAATCATCATCAATTTTAGTAAGGAAAGTTACACATTTGTCCATATTTTTGTCCCAGTTTTATTATTATGCATGTTTTGATCATTAAAAAGTAGTATATGCATGTGTAGGACGTTTTAATAGAAGTCCTTAAAGATATTGTACAAATGCCATACTATTTTTAGTATGCTGTGAGTAGCTATATACTTAGGATTATTTTCCCTGCTAATAGGTTCTTCCTGAATTTTTTCTAAGTATTGTGGTTATGATATGCTATATATGTAAATACCGATGGGGTTCCAAAGACAAAAATTTCTAAGTATAAAATCTCTCTTCAGCAAACATTTTTCTTCTCAAGTCTACTTTGAACTAAAACTAAGTTTTCTTCTGGACGGAGTGATATGTCGAGAAGGTCTACAAGGGCAGCAACCTGAGGGCTCTACAGATGCTCAGGGTTTGGTGGAGAACCGCCGTCCAGGATCAAAGAAGTTTGCCATGTTCCAAAAGTCAGAAGCTTCCAGTGTAACGACAATACATATGGGCTTTGTCTTGGCCTAGTACTTAGTGGGAAACCTCACCTAGGTACCACCACTTGGAGGATTTTTTGACACGGGTGGATCCGAAAAATGTAGAGGGGTTACTAAGGGAAAACTTTGCCATGGTCTTGTTTGTAAAAGGAATTGATTGTGGATTGTGAGTAAAGTGCACAAACTCTTGAGAGTAATCAATCTGATCGATCAGCCGTGTTCATGGAAAAGAACAACTTTGAGCATCTGAAGGATGGAGCCTCTGAAGGATTTCCTCTATCTTTTGCAAAGAAAAATGTTTGCAAAGCCTAAGTTCTTGAGTTGCATCCTAAGAGCTCTATAGACTCAGACTTTTTGGGATTTTGGTTCAAAATAAATTTTTTGCAAAACCTAAATTTGTGAGTTGCATCTTGAGGGCTCTATGGAGTTAGACTTAGTGGGATTCTGGGTGCCATGTGTTTGGTTTGGTGATGTATCCTAGAGGACCTACTGCGAACCACTCGACCTTATGTTAAAAGTTTGCAAAGTAGGATAAAAGTTTTCTCTGTACTTCTCCTTTACTTAGTGAAAATTGGCTTTACGCAAATAAACCACAAAGACTTCTTTTAGCCTTGCATGTAGAGATAAACCAAGTCATTTCCTTCATGGTATAAATTTGTCAATATATTCAAAGTATTAACCAACTCGTTTGGCTGCATGTTTCATGTGCAGAATTTGAAGATCGTTGAAAGGTGTGCTAGGATCGTGGGTCTTCACTCAACTAGCCTGTGGCATTGATGGGACTAGAGTTGTATTTATTTTGCTTCCTATTGTAGTAAGGTAAACTCTGGTTTATTTGATTCATGTAATAAATACTTGTATTTTACATTATATTTCATCGATTGTGAGTGCTAGCTAATGATCCAGGGACTATCATGTTAATCACAAGGACTTAGATCTCTACCAGATCCAAGGTCTCTACAAATGGTATCAGAGCACATGTTGACTGTAGATCGTGACCCTGGACTCAGAAAACCTTGTGATTAATATTTTCTAAGTTATTTTAGAAAACTCCCATACTTCTCATCACTTATCTTAAGAGTTATAAAAGTTTCCTGATCCCTTATCTTTTCTAAAACTAGTTTACCATTACCCACTTAATGAAAGACTTCTAGATTCAACCTTTCTCAGGAAGATCAACTCGATGCTTCATTCCAAGTCAAGACTAGAAGGCCTCCGCAAAAGATGCTTCAGTGATTAAAGCTACAAGTACCGAAGACTTCAAAGACAATGAAATAAAATAAGAGTACAAATGCTTTTGAAGACTGGAGACCGTGAAGATACCAAGTGGCCTATTAGGAACCAAACTTGTATAGACATCGCTACAATCATTAGGTGCAGTTGTTTGTCTTTTTTGGGGTGTGTGGTTTGTTAACAGTAGAAAATAAAAACTGAATTTCAAGAAAATGAAGTTGTTCATATGTGTTGTTCTTTTTCTCCTCCTCCTCCTATAATTAGTTCATTCCCACTCTAAGCCTTGGTCAACTCGACAGATGGATCATATCAATAAGGAAGAAATGGAACTCAACTTCTTCAACCATATGATCCATGCCGATGCAAAGGAATGGACGCACAAGGTGGAAGGAAGAATGAGGGATGCCAACATTGAAGCTAATAGAATGGTCTATTATGCCACCCAGTTCCTGAAGGAGGACGCTGCAACTTGGTGGGAGATGCAAAATACCATTGACAATTATCATGGGATGATATCTTGGGAATAAGTAAAACTGATTCTACTACAATCTCGTTTCATTGCTCGGATATAAAAAATCCAAGGAGTTGAAGGCCCAAAACATCCACCTTGTCGAATCTGTGGGGAAATAAGACACACCTTGGAGCATCATGATCAGTGCCCTTACTGTGATGCAAGTCACCCATCTGAAGAATTCCCCACATCTCAAGTTACATGTTTCTTGTGTGAAGGAACCAATCACAACCCCCCTCGATGTCACCTCTACCCGATGGTACAACAGGTGAATCAACAAGTCAAAGATGGAATGCGCCAAAGCCTCATGAAGCCATGTGAGGACGCAAGGTCTATGATAAGGGAGAGAGATGTAGTAAAGAATCTAGACACCACACCTAAAGCCATCATTCCGCGATACTCAGCTAATGGAAAGAGGGGCCATGTTCCCAAAACTAGCTCAAGGAAAAGAGTAAGGGTTTCAAAGATTGAGGTAGAGTATGAATGGCAAGAACTATGAGACTTGTTGGCCTTGGAAATACCAAAAAGGAGAAATGATTTGAGAAAATTTCCTTGTTATAAGTGTGAAGTCCTTGGACACTATGCATATAATTGTCCTAAAAAAGGGTAATGGGAATGGGAATAAAGGCAACAATGGCAAGAAGCATAGCAAGGATCTTAGAGATATCACTTGTGTCAAGTGCCTCAACAGTGGGCATTATGCTATCAACTGCCCAGAGAAGAAACTTCGGAATGTTGAACCCTAGAAGATGCACAAGCCTTTTAAGGATGAAAACATGCACATCTCGATTCATAAATGAAGAGACAAAGGAGTAGCATAGTTAGCCTACCAAATATCATAGTACCCTTACCGATGTCTTTGTGGTATTGTAATCCTTGGTTTTTATTAACTCGATGTGATTGAAACTTGTTTGATTTCTTTTGTGTTTCCATGTGTGATGCATGAATAAGGGTAGAGTGTATTTGTCAACACCCGGGTTGTTAATCCCAGATGCCTGTTATGCCATACATCGCAATCCTAGGATTACCATTTTTGCGAGACATAACAGATTGGATATCACAGTACATCATCCATTACAAACCATAATAAGGTCTTACACAAATAAAGGATCTCATGATCCAGTCTTAGTACAAACAAGTAGCGGAATAATAAGCGTAGCGGTGGGCTCATCTTCAGTGTCACAGGCAATGCTGACGATGGGAGATGATCCTAGTTTTCGTAGCCGTCGTGTTGTCCTTCTTCCGGATAGTCCTCCTCATAGTCTAGCCACGGGAATAGCCAGGGACAAAGCCATGAGTACTCTTAAAGTACTCGCAAACTATCACTAACAAGTAAGGTAGTTCTACTAGGAATCCTAGGTTCTAAGTTTATTTGCAAGGTTAAGTTTGAAACCTAAGCTAAGTTCAGAAGTAAAGAAAGATAATTTAAAGTTCTAAATCACTTAAGTTGGGAACTTAGTTTTCATAGTCACAACTCTATTGTAGTCAAGTCAAAGTCACAAATCATTTCATAAGTCATTTTGAAAACATCTGACGACGGAGCAGTATGGCCACTCCAACTATCCATGACCGTGGACGCGGCTATTCGAACAGTTTGACACTCTATAGAGGTGGTACACTTTCACCACAAAATTTGATACATCCATCAGGGATAACCCTGAATCAATCATACTTAGTATGCGGATAATCAATCATAACCTTTCAATTACACACTCTAGTATAGGCACCTCTCCTATGAGCTTGGCCTCCCAGCCATGGCCATCTTCCATCCTGGGCACTGCATAGGTGGACAACATTGAGAGATAGCCTCAGCTCAAACCTCTCCCACGAGGGAACCCATACTAATGCATATAAACTTCCGGCTAAGCCTTACCCAATTCAGGTATTGTGGTTGTACGTTAGAATTGGAATGGTATCGCATCCGAACACAACCATCAGTTTTTATAAAGGGCTAAGGCTCATGCCTCAACATTTTCATCAACATAAACCATTTGTGTTTCTCAACACATGTCAAAACATCTCAACAGAATGACTCATCATTCTAAGGTTTCATAATCATTTTCACCAAGTATTCCCACCTAAAGTGACCAAGTTTTTGGGTTTAGCACTAACCACTAAGTTAAGAGTGTTCACTAAGGTGTGATGCTAATCTCAATCTCATGCCATAGAATGACATCTAGTATAGGCTAAGTTTTATACTCTTTGTGATATCTATACTACTTTCTAGAATGTCAAAAAGCATTACTAAAAGTAAAGAAACCTTGGTAAAGGAAAAGGTAAAAATTGTAATTAAAACTTGGGATGGGTATAACTCAAAATGGTATAACAACAGCATGCTTAAGGCATTTTGCTTAGATTATCAATCTTGCAAGTGTTAGCTTGCATTGTTAATGATGGCTTGCAAGTATTAGCTTGCCAATAATAGCTTGCCTTGGTTGGTGCAGTGATTGAAGTTCTCCTCGTCTTCTTCGGGGTAGAACTCCTCCTCCTCGTAGACTTGGTCGGTACTATTATCTATAAATACATACGGGATACACAATCACCAAATAATACTTAACTAATCTAATTAAAACACTAAGGTACACACTTGATGATCTAGTATCATCACAATTATCACAAGATTTAATGAACTAGTTTCGTTTATTTTATTTGAGAAAAGTAATTTCTACTCATTGAAAATATTTAATATTTAATACTCTCCAATGTAAAATATGGGATCATGTGGACACATGTCATCACCACATATTTTAATACATGGGAACGTGAGTTAAAGTGTTGGTCACATTTTATAAAGTTTAAGTTTATTATTTAATCAATTTAAAGTGACTAGAAATTCCCTAAGAGCATTCTTTTGGTGCTAGTCCAAAGTCACTGCGTGCAAACCTAAATATTTTTACATATTCAGATAGGTATGGTCAAATGTGATTTTTGAGAGTTGGAAACAACTCAAAAGCTATTATGGTTGATTTTTGGAAAATGTTTGAATATAGAAAAGTCTCTATCTTGTTATTTTTGCTATAGATTATCTCTAACTCCAAATGAATTAAATCCAATGGGCTTGGATAGATATTTTTATTGCCTTTCTAACAAAATTTGAATCATGTCATTTCATTAAGTACATATTTCTGAATTGATTTTTAAACAAGTGGACATAATATAGTTTATATCTAAATAGAAAAACATTTATTTGAATTTGTAGGCTAGCGCGGGAAACTAAACGGGCCGGCCAAGTGGCGCTCCGCGGCGCAGAGGGCAACTGACAGGGGGGGGGGGGGTCCGGATGTCAGCAGCTGATCCTAACGCGAAGCGGTACGGGGCGATATCAGCCGTGCGATTAGAACAAAAATCGACAGCCGACGTTCATCGTCTCCAGCGAATAGCTCTGGCGAGAACTCAGCCTAACGTGGCACGGTGGGGGTCTATTGGGGACTTACCAGGGCTCCAGCTAACGTGGCAATGGGGACGATTAAAATGGTGGACGACGGCGGTTCTAGGCGTGGTCGCGGCGGCTCCTGGGGTGGTCGCAATCAGCGGCGCCCATCTCCTCCAGTGGTGGCCAGCTCCGGTGGAATTCCGGTGGCTAAGGGCTCGATTGGCTCCGGAGAGAAGTGAGGAAGGCTCAGTGGTGAGAGGGGAGGCGAGTGGTGTGTAGAATGAGGCTGGGGTGGCCTCCTTTTATAGGCTTGACGACGGGACAACACGGCGTGGGCAGACGACAGTGCCGACATGGCTACGGGTTGTTAGAGGCGTGGCTTCGAGCGGTGATCAATGCGCGATATCATGGCGATCCTCTACGGTGTAAAGGCACGGCTAGGGCGGTGGCATGTGGTCGGGCGCGGCCCGTGCTCTGCGCGGCAGAGCGGCGTTCGACGCGGCGTGAGGTGGCTGCGGGTCAAACGGCGGCGAGCGGGGATGTCTGGGGGCATGCTGGCGTTAAGGCGAGTGTGTGCGGCGAGCTCAGGGCAAGGCATGGCGTGTGCTGGCCTGTCGGGCGTGGCACTCTGGCGCGTGCTCGGCATGACGTGGACACGATAGGCGCGGGGTTGTCTGAGGTGGTCCAGTGCTTGGCATTGCTCAGGAAAGGGACAGGGGGCGGCGGTCTGATCACGCCTACCTCCCAGGAACGACGGAAGGGGGCTGGGTGGTCTCCTGCGACTTGGGCATGGTCGGCCGACAATGACCATTTTTGGGCGGCGCGGTACTGGCGCAGCGGTGAAGGGGGAGTGTTGTCTGGGCTGGGTTAGGGTAAGAGGAGACAGAGGAGAGATGATAGGTTCAAATGGGGGACAAAACTTTGATTAACAACTATATTAGTTAGGCAGTTTATTTTGTGCTAACCAACTGTTCGACACAATGCCCGCATGAGGTTTATTTTTGAATTTTGAAAAGATTTTTGGTGGGCGTGTTAGTCATAAGCTTGATCATCTGTGGTTGCCTGGGATTGGCAAGGTGAACTCATTTGAGTGGTTTTTGAAAAAGTGGGATCTATGCATATGTAATGGATTCCATTTTCAAATGTCATTTAAAGTTAGTGGTTAAATGTTTCTGTAAGATTTTAAAGTGGGCCTTGATAGATATTTACTTGTACTAGCAAGGGGTGCAAATATCTAGAATTTTTTCTGTTTGAAAATGACTTCTAGGAACACCTAAAGTGGCCTAGCGGATTAAAATGGTGAAAATGACCATTTGCATTATTTACTCTTATTTGGTTTCTTTTTCTTTGGATTTTGTTTTTGAATGATCTAGATGATATGGAATTCACCCTTGAATCATTTTACAACCATTAGAACAATCAAACATGGCATTTCCAAACAATGCTATAGTAATGCAAACACACATGCATTCATTATTATGTTAATGATAAAAAGTTTTTGTTAACCCTAAATTGGGTGATTTGGATGTTGATAACCTTGATTAAAGATTTGGGATGTTACAGTATTCCTTAGTCTTTCTATATATGTCTTACCTTTTTACTAAACCCACAGATATCGCCAAGACGTGCGAACTATGCCCTACCTCAAGAAATTGCTCAACTTCGGAACACGCATAATCAACTGATCCAACTCCTCACTCAAAACATGCATAACAACAATAAAAATAACAACAACAACAACAACTACCCGCCTCAATAGGATCACTTGACTCGGTTTTTGAGGTTGAACCCTCCTACCTTCTCAAGCAGCACTGAGCTGATAGTGGCAGATGATTGGCTCCACACAATCAATAATAAATTGGACACGGTTCAAGTTGTTGGAGCAGAAAGTGTGCGGTTTTCCGCGCATCAACTTGAGGGGCCTGCTGTTGAATGGTGGGATACTTATCAAATTACTCACCTTGATATAGATACCATTCCTTAGAATCAGTATGAAGGAACCTTCCACTCTCATCATGTGGCTGCTTGAGTTCTGTCACTAAAGAGACGTGAGTTTCGTGAGTTACGCCAATTGCACCGCTCTGTTTCTGAGTATGGTGATCTTTTCAATAAATTAGCACGCTATGCTCTTGATGATGTGTCCACTAATGCCTAGAGACAGGAGGAGCTCATGAGAGGACTTAATGATGAAATATCAATCCAGCTTGTAGCTCTCAGGTTTGATACCTACCAAGAACTTTTGGATAGGGAAGTTGTAGTGGAAGCTAAACAGAAGAGCATGGAGAATCGTAAGAGGAAGTCTACATTCCACAGGCACACTTCCGGATCATACCAGAAGAATAGCACTACCTATCCACCACCCCACGAGCATGATGACTCCCATTTGAACGAGCACAATGACCACAACAGTCATAGGCACCAAAACGGGAATGGAGGAAATGGAACCAATAGCGATAAAAGGAAGGACACCAGTAAAGTCCTTTGTTTCAACTGTCGCAAACCTTGAAACTATGTCGTTGATTGCTTGGAACCAAAGAATGCTAATGGGAATGGGAATGGCAAGATTCACCCACGTGTTAATGCTAATGTGAACCATGATTCCGTGTATGAAGCAAAAGAATCTTCGAATGGAGGTAGTTGACGATAAACCTCAAATCCCCCAATCAGGAGGATTCAACAAATATAATCTTTTAAGGGTACTAGTACCCTGATGTATGATGAATCTATTTCTTTCTAGCTTTCTCGAATCTCGAGGACAAGATTCCTTTTAAGGGTGGTAGTATGTAACATCTCAATATTATTAGAATTTTATAATATTTAATTATTAAAATAAGATGATTAATATGTTTTGCCTCTCTTGAAATTTGTGAAGAATTTAAAACTTTTTAGGACAGTATATTTTTTCTAAACCACATTAAAAAGAGAGGATTAAAGTGACAATCTAAAATAAAAGAAACACGCAGAATAATATCGTACGGTATTAAGTAGATTTTGTCGTATTTTAAACTTCCACGAACATTTAAAAGCACAGTTTCCAATTCAGAGAAAATTAATGGAGAGAGGATGATATCACTTCTTCACAATAAAAGGTTGAAAATTAATTATATAATAATCTATTCCTTGTTAGCGTCTAAAATATCCATAATTTATTTATTTTCCTTTGAACTTTGAGTTTCAAAATATTTTAATTTTGGGCTTTCAAATCAAGTCCTAAAACTATGTTTTAATGCATAAGTAGCCATTCGGAGCCAAAGTGCATTAAATATATTTGGTTTCAGACAAGAAATATATTTTATGAATCAAACATATTTTTTGTGGTCATCTTTTTGTGGTTTTATTTTTTAAAAGATTTTGGGAAGTACTCGATTTTTAGACTAGTGTGTACACAAAAGAAAAAAAGAGACATGCGTGTACATGGCACGGCTGGTCACGCCCTACGTGCACAAGTCACTTCATCGAATCGTTGGTTGCCTTGCTTTGTTTATTTACCGGTATGGACCCACCTATCTTCATGTTCCTCTTGAGACCATCAGCAACATGACTTCTTTCCCCCAACCAAAAAATCTCTGCAAAATCCTTCGATTTGTCTAATTCCTTGACCCCTCAGTCACGAAAACTCCACCATAAATAGAACCTCCCTCTCCTTGTTCGATTTCCTTTGAAACTGATGAAAAATACGCACGAATCGCTAAACAGATCTCGCTGGAGTATGCCTCGTCTGAAACTCGAAATCGACGATTACATCGCCAAGGCAGCCCCAAAGCTCTCCCTCTCGTTCTGTTCCTTTGCCCCCATAGTCTTCCGTTTCTCCTTGACCTGTTTCCCGTACTGCAGGAGCCAACAACTCCAGCCAGCTATAGCATACACGTGGGGATAAATAGAAGAGCTACGACCACACCTGCGAGTCCACATCACCGTCCCGTAGACCGTCCACACCTCATTGAGCCACGGAGACCGCCGGAGTGTCACCGTCAACCACGTCCGAGCTGACGCCGCCATCCTACTCATCGCGAACGTTCTGCACTAATGTTGTAAGTCATCGTCACTCTCGTCCATTAGATTGTCCCTGTCGGCGATGCAATCGTTCTACCGTAACGGTGAGAATCGGCTTTGTTTTAATTTTTCTTCCTTTCTAAATAGGTCCCAGCCTGCTTCCACGTACACTGGAGGAGCGAACGAAGACTGGAGACTAGTTCACGTGTTCACATCTCCGTCAGAAGTTGTACACACATCGGTGAAGCCTAGAGACTGTCGGAATACCTTACCGCCATTGTCTCCACTACGCCGACAGGAAATCAGACATCTTCCCCAAAGCCCGAAGACTGCGTCCGCGACGTCCGCTTCAACCCGAGTAGTGCCGTCGCATTTTCTTCGTTGCTGCTGTGTACCACCGTGGTGAGACTCTACAACTTTTAGTCTTTTTAAAAAAATGAGCATATCTTAGTAGAAATACGGATGCACACAGCCGAAAAAATAAGAAGAATTACAAAAAAGAAAAGTCCAGCTGCAGAAATTCGATCCTTAGCAGCAGCGACTCTATCACCAACAAAACAACACCAGAAGTCCAACCCCTCTAAAAACGACGCCTCCAAGAAGGAAACGATGCACAAGCATTATCAATGCCCGATCAAAAATCTTAGGTTTTCACCCTAGAGAAAGTCCTCGCTCGCAAAGCAATGCCTTCTGCAAGGCCATTGCGAGGCACAACCAATGAAGGCCAGACTTTGAGTTTTCACCCTGCAAAGTAAGACTGTGAACTCCTCCTGTGATGTCGCCCCCTCTAACAGACGCTGTTGCAAGTCACAGATATCCAAACCAAATCCTCATCGCCATAAAGACTCAATCCACCATAGCTCACCCACATGTCTCTGTCTTCGTGACATTCTCTGCATCTAGCTTCACCATGTGTATCGTCAAAGACATGTCGCATGATGGTAACAAGTGGCAGAGCTTCACCGCGCTCCCATTGAAACCAAACGGCTAGCAAAAAACACAGGTGCACATGACCGAATTCCTTCCGATCCAGCAAGCTCCAGGCATATGCGCCCATGGGAGTTCGTCGGTGGAGCCTTCCGGAACCAGATACACCGGCCAGATCAATGGAGACACACATCAAGTAGATCTTTATCTTCGTGCGAGAGAGATCTGAGTACCACCCCTTTTATTGAAACCAAACCAATAGCCCCCACGCTACCCGTCGGAAACTAGCAGCATCCGTCGCATAGCGGCATGATCGTCTGGCCGATCACTCCGACGGAGAAGGAAGTCACCACCACCATGCCTGGGGTAATCGTCCCAAGCGCCCTAGTGTCACGAGCATGGCCCGGAGATCCTGGGTGCCGGTGTCGGCGATGAACGGAATAGATCTCGGCCCGTAGACATGGATTCCCGTCGCCGTGTGCAGCCACGACGCTACCGCCAAACCAGCGCGGGCGCGGATGCTGCCGCCGCCACGCTAGATTGCAACGAGGGTCACCGCCGCCGCCACGCCGCCAGATCTTTGTCCGGCGATTCCCTGGGCGGCGGCAGGCGGGAGGTTCTTGAGGGGAAGGTCGGCCGGGGAGGAGGGGACCGCCCGGCGCGGCGCGTTGCGGAGGGGAGAGGGGTGCGAGAGGGGACCAATAGGGAGAGGGTACCTCCAGCTTTTAGTCTTACTGGTAGTAGCCGTGACGACTTGTGGCATTTTTTCCCCTTATTAATGAGCTCGTCGATCGATTACAAATTAGATACATTAGTTTACACGATCCCAACTTTACCAACTTTAGAATTCAATATCTTTTATACGATTGATTCAAATTAGAGGATTCTTGTTGCGATTTGTTTCATAATTGATTTCTCAATCCAGTAAATATATAAATTCTGATATTCAAATACTTTGAATCTGGTTGAATTCGAATTTGGATTTACACTCTTTTATAGGCATGTATCCACACGTCTAATTGAGATGTTTCTTTTGCAAGAATGATCGTCGTGATATCTCCTATCCAATATAGAACAACCTAAGTTACTAGATGAAATAAATACTTAATTTTTGTGTAATTTCATGGTTTTTTATATTTTTGTTACATAGCAGAGTGTTTTATTTGGCTCTTCAATGGTTGTTTACTAGTGTAATTTTTCTTTACGTTAGATATACTCAGAGTACGAGAGGGTTCACGGAGAATAATTCATAGTCAATTTTACTGAGGCAAGTTACACATTTGTCCATATTTTTGTCCCAGTTTTGTTACTATGCATGTTTTGATCTTTAAAAAGTAGTATATGCATGTGTAGGATGTTTTAGTAGAAGTACTTAAAAATATTTTACGAATGCGATACTGTTTTTAGTATGCCATGAGTAGCTACATACTTAGGATTATTTCCCCTCCTAATAGGTTCTCCCTGAATTTTTCTAAGTATTGTGCTTGTGCTATGCTATATATGTAAATACTGATGTGGTTCCGAAGACTGAAAATTTTCTAAGTATAAAAGCTCTCTTCAGCAAACCTTTTTCCTCTCAAGTCTACTTCGAAATAAAACTAAGTTTTCTTCTGAATGGAATGATATGTCAGGAAGGTCTACAAGGGCAGCAACCTGAGGGCTCTGCGGATGCTTAGGTTTTGGTGGAGAACCACCGTCCAGGATCAAAAAAGTTTTCCATGTTCCATAAGTTAGAAGCTTCCAGTACAACCACTATATAGATGGGTTGTCTTGACCTAGTACTTAGTGGAAAACCTTACCTGGGTACCACCGCTTGGAGGATTTTTGGTAGGGGTGGACCGGAAAATGTAGAGGGGCAACTAAGAGAAAGCTTCGCCATGGTCTTGTTTATAAAATGACTTGATCGTGGATTGTGGGTAAAATGCACAAACTCTCGAAAGTAATCAATCTGATCGATCAGCCGTGTTTGCAGAAAAGAACAACTTTGAGCATCTGAAGGATAGAGCCTTTGAAGGATTTCCTCTATCTTTTTCAAAGAAAAATGTTTGCAAAACGTAAGTTCATGAGTTGCATCCCGAGGGATCTACAGACTCAAACTTATTGGAATTTTGGTTCAAAAGAAAATGTTTGCAAAACCTTAGTCGGTGAGTTACATCCTGAGGGCTGTGTGGACTCTGACGTAGTGGGATTTGGGGTGCCATGTGTTTGGTTGGAGGATGTAGCCTGGAGGACCCAGTGCGAGCCACTCAACCTTATGTTAAAAGTTTGCAAAGTAGGATAAAAGTTTTCTCTCTACTTTTTTTTACTTAGTGAAAATTGGCTTTACGTAAAAAAACCACAAAGCCTTCTCTTAGCTTTGGATGTAGAGATAGACCTAGTATTTTCCTTCATGGTGAAAATTTGCCAATACATTCAAAGTATTGAGCAACTCATTTGGATGCACGTTTCATGTGCAGAATTTGAATATCATTAAAAGGTGCGCTAGGATTGCGGGTCTTCACTCAACTTGCATGTGGCATTGATGGGACTCGAGTTGTATTTATTTCCCTTCCTGTTGTAATAACATAAACTCTAGATTATTCGATTCATGTAACAAAGACTTATGTTTTACATGATATTTCATCAATTGTGAGTGCTAGAAAATGATCCAGGGACTAGCATGTTAATCACAGGGACTTAGATCTCTACCGGATCCAAGGTCGTTACGTCCACTTTGTAAAAAAAATTGGTGGGGGCTTTCTTTTCTTTATTCTACGAGTAAAAATACTTAAAAACTCACTTCACGGTATGGCCTACTATATCATGTACTATGTATGAACTTTCTTAGGTTTTAAGCCAAATGACCAAGGTCATGGACATACTCTGTCTTCATCAAGATAATGACGGTGTGACCATATTTTGGTATAGGTCGGTGCATGTTAGTATGGTAAAGAAGGAAAAGTATTCTACAAGTGTGTCAGAGCAAATTCAATAGTATAACCGAGTCTTAGGTATAAAAAAGTGACATGCCAGCTTTTGTCCGTCTTATACTAGCATATATAATACCTAGCAATTGAACTATTCAACAACTAGCATTACGATGCAGCAACCTCATCAAAAAGAAAAAAGGTTAAATAAGGATAAAATGAAAAACATTTCTATGTCCACTTGAAAAATCCTAAAACTTGGGAATTGTAGGAAAGTATGGCACACTTTGTCTAAAAATTGGGGCGGTGGCATTCTTTATTTATTTTTTGGAACCGAGGTACTGTAGGTCTTGAAGGAGCGAGACGCTTCAATTATCGCACTAGGGTTTGTAGTCGTCGCAAGGTGGTCTGAGGACTTTTTGTAATTATTATTATTATTATTATTATTGAGCTTTTGTACTGATGTTGATGATTATTAATCCAGTACTAGATCGCTTGAATTACAGGGAAACCAGTTGCTGGAAGTAGATCGGTGTGGCGTACCAAGGCACACGTTGTTGGGTCCGCAACATAGAAAACAAAAAAATCCTACGATGAGAACTACACGCCAAAATCTATCTACTAGATATAGAGCAACGGGTGGACATACATCTATGGAGAACTTACCCTCGAAGACAACGAGTTTTGTTAACGAGTAGGAACTCGTGGTTTATTCAGTCGTACGCTTGTCGATCTCAAGATCATGTGGAAGTCCGAACGCCGCAAATTAGCATCGCATCCGTTCTCGCACACACGTTTAAGCCACCGGACAACCTCCACCTCCTCGCTCCAGCGAATCAGCGGAAGCAGCAACTCCTTGCAGACGCAAGGTCACCGGGAACATGTATCTCGCTAATCCTAGACCATGGGGAATATCTAGAGAGAGAGAGATCCTCCACAAGGAGGTGTGCTTTGTGAGGAAGGAGAGGGGGGCCTTTTATAGGAGAAGGGGGACTCCTCCCCTTCCATGGCCGGCGGCCAAAGAGGGAGTCCCCTCCCCTCCCTCATTCATGTGGTGGAAGCTCCACTCACATCAATTCAAGCTCCACCCAAAATTTCACTCACATGCATTAAATTTCCACCAAATTTAATGCAACTCTCAATTAATAAAACTCTTTTATTTATTTTATTCAGAATTTTGTTAATTAATTTAATTAACAAACATTCACATAAAACCCTTGCAACATTTCAATATCACATGCAGAATCACTTTCTATAATTTCACCCGAAACATTTCCTACGCTTTGCAAACCTTTTGTATGAAACATATGTGCTCCTAAATGGTGTCTGCCAACCCTTACGTGTGTCACCCTACGGTTCACGAATAATGCAGACATGATTGAGACTCCTCCCAGATCAATAATCAGAAGCGGGACCTGGAGATCCATACCGACTCCTGCATATTCAATGATGACTTCTGTGATCGTGAGAACCTTTAACGCTAGTAATTTAATCCCTTTGTCTCATGATACAATACATGTCCGAGATTCGATCATCGGTATCCAAATACCTAATTTGATCTCGTTACCGATATGCACTCTTTTCTCGTTCCCGTGATATAACATTCTAGTGATCACATCACTTGCTTGTAAGCTATCTTAATGTGATATCATCGAGAGGGCCCAGAGTATATCTATCCGTCATCGGGATTTACAAATTCCACTCTTGATCCATGAGCCTCAACATAACACCTTCGTAGCACTGAACCCACCTTTATAGTCACCCTGTTACGGTGTGACGTTTGATGTTATCAAGATACTCTTCCGGTGTTAGCAATTAACATGATCTCATGGTCTAAGGACTAAGATTACTTCGTATGATGTTATAGCAATGTAAACATAATAACTTGATCGTAATGCTATACTTCGGATGAATGTTCATCACATCATTTCACAAATGCTGTGACCTCGTTATTAACAACATCCAATGTCCATGATCAGGAAACCTTGATCATCTTATTAATCAACGAGCTAGTCTATAAGAGAGGCATAACTAGGAACCCTTTTTGTTTTATTAAACACACATGTATTGACGTTTCCTTTCAATACAATTATAGCATGCAAAATAAACATCTATCATATACAAGGAATACATAATAACAACTTTATTATTGCCTCTCAGGGAATATTTCCTTCAGTCTCCCACTTGCATTAGAGACAATAATCTAGTTTACATAGTGATAAATCTAACACCCATGGAGTTTTGGTGTTGATCATGTTTTGCCCTAGGGAGAACTTTAGTCAATGGATCTGCTACATTCAGGTCCGTGTGTACTTTGCAAATCTTTATATCTCCATCCTTGACATGCTCGCGGATGGAGTGAAACCGGCCCTTAATATGCTTGGAATTATTGTGAGACCTTGGTTCCTTGGCGTTGGCTATGGCTCCATTGTTGTCACAATAGATAACCATTGGGTCCAATGCACTAGGAACCACACCTAGTTCCGTTATGAACTCCTTCATCCAAACCGCTTCCTACGCCGCTTTTGAAGCAGCAACATAGTCCGCCTCCGTCGTTGATCCAGCCACCACAGGTTGTTTGGAACTCCTCCAACTAACTGCTGCTCCGTTCAAGAGAAATACGTATCCGAATTGAGACTTAGAGTCATCCAGATCGGTGTCAAAGCTAGCATCGACATAACACTTAGCGACTAGCTCTTCTTCACCTCCGTATACAAGAAACATATCCTTAGTTCTTCTCAAGTACTTAAGGATATTCTTTACCGCTATCCAGTGTTCTGAACCTAGATCAGATTGGTACCTACTAGTCAAACTAATAGCATGTGCCACATCCGGTCTTGTACATAGCATGGCGTACATTATAGAGCCTATGGCTGAGGCATAGGGGATCTTATCCGTTATCTCTCTTTCTTCTGTCGTAGCCGGACTTTGAGTCTTACTCAATGTCTTGCCTTGCAACATAGGTAAGAACCCCTTCTTACTTCCGTCCATATTAAACTTCTTTAATATCTTATCAAGGTATGTACTCTGCGATATCCCAATTAGGCGTCTTGATCTATCTCTATAGATTTTAATGCCTAATATATATGAAGCTTCACCAAGGTCTTTCATCGAAAATTTGTTGTTTAGATAACTTTTAACACTATTTAAAAGATCTATATCATTTCCAATCAATAATATGTCATCCACATATAATATCAGAAATGCCACATTGCTCCCACTCATTTTCTTGTAAATACAAGCCTCTCCATAAGTTTGGATAAATCCAAACTCTTTGATCACCTCATCAAAGCGGAGATTCCAACTCCGGGATGATTGCTTCAGTCCATAGATGGATCGCTGAAGTTTGCATACCTTATCGGCATCCTTAGGATCGAAAAAACCCTTAGGTTGTATCATATACAACTCTTCTTCAATATTACCATTGAGGAACACAAATTTCACATCCATCTGCCATATTTCATAATCGAAATATGCAGCAATTGCGAACATCATCCTAACCGACTTAAGCATTGCTACGGGAGAGAATGTCTCATTGTAGTCAACTCCTGGAATTTTTCGAAACCCCGTTGCGACAAGTCGAGCCTTAGAGATGTCACATTACCATCAGCATCAGTTTTTCTTTTGGAAATCCATTTATTCTCAACGGCCTTTCGATCGTGAGGTAAGTCCACCAAGGTCTAAACCTGGTTTTCGTACATGGATTCCATCTCGGATTTCATGGCTTCTAGCCATTTGTTGGAATCTGGGCTCATCATCGCTTCTTCATACGTCGCAGGGTCATCTATTTCATCAATCATGAAATTCATAACAGGATTGCCGTACAGTTCAGGAGCTGCACGTGTCCTGCTTGACCTGCGAGGTTCGGTAGTGTCCTCTTTCGGAGTTTCATGATCAATATCATTAGCTCTCTCTTCATTAGGTGAAGTCAACTCCGAAACAACTTTCGGTGCTGCGCTACTCACCATTTCATAAAGAGAAGGTTCAATAACCTCTTCGAGTTCTACCTTCCGACTACTCACACCTTTCGCGAGAAACTCCTTCTCAAGAAAGGATCCATTCTTGGCAACAAAAACCTTGCCCTCGGATCTGTGATAGAAGGTATACCCAATCATTTCCTTAGGGTATCCTATGAAGACGCATTTTTCCGCTTTGGGTTCAAGTTTATCTGGCTGAAGTTTCTTCACATAAACATCGCATCCCCAAACTTTAAGAAATGACAGCTTAGGTTTGTCTCCAAACCATAATTCATACGGTGTCGTTTCAACGGATTTAGATGGTGCCTAATTTAAAGTGAATGCAGCGGTTTCCAGTGCATAACCCCAAAATGACAGTGGCAAGTCAGTCAGAGACATCATAGATCGAACCATATCCAATAAAGTATGATTACGACGTTCCGACACACCATTACGTTGTGGTGTTCGGCAGGCGTGAGTTGTGAAACTATTCCACAATTTTTCATATGTGTGCTAAAATCGTAACTAAGATACTCTCCTCCACGGTCGGACCGCAGAAATTTGATCTTTCTGTTACGATGATTTTCCACTTCATTCTGAAATTCCTTGAACTTTTGAAAGTTTCAGACTTATGTTTCATCAAATAGATATACCCATATCTACTTAAATCATCTCTGAAAGTAACAAAGTAACGATATCCACCTCGCGCTGACACACTCATTGGTCCACACATATCAGTATGTATGATTTCCAATAAATCTGTCGCCTGTTCCATTGAACCAGAAAACGGCGTTCCAGTCATCTTGCCCATAAGGCATGGCTCACATGTATCAAACGATTCAAAATTAAGTGTCCATCAGAATGGAGTTTCTTCATGCGTTTAATGCCAATATGACCTAGACGGCAGTGCCACATATATGTAGATATATCATCATCAAGTTTAACCCTTTTAGCATCAACACAATGAATATGCATAATACTAATATCGAGATCCAATAGAAATAAACCATTCAACACATGTGCATGACCATAAAAGATATTATCCATATAAATCGAACAACCATTGTTTTTAGATTTAAAGGAATAACCACTTCGCATCAAACATGATACGGATACAATGTTCATGCTCAGTGCAGGCACAAAATAATAATTATTTAGATTTATCACTAATCCCGACGGCATATGGAGAGGCAGCGTTCCGACGGTGATCACATCAACTCTTGATCCATTGCCGACCCGCATCGTGACCTCATCCCTTGCTAGCTGTCGTTTGTTCCGCAGACCCTGAATCGAGTTACATATATTAGCAGCCGATCCCGTATCAAATACCCAGGTGCTACTGCGAGTACTAGTCAAGTACACATCAATAACATGTATATCACATATACCTTTGTTTTCCTTGCCGGCCTTCTTGTCCGCCAAATACTTGGGGCAGTTGCACTTCCAATGGCCAGTCCCCTTGCAATAGTAGCACTCGAAATCAGACTTAGGGCCATCTCGGGGTTTCTTTTTAGGTGCGGCAATAGATTTGCCGCCATTCTTTCCCTTCTGCTTGCCTTTCTTGTCCTTCTTGAAACCCGTGGTCTTATTGATCATCAACACTTGATGTTCTTTCCTAATCTCCACTTATGCAGTCTTAAGCATTGATAGAAGCTCGGGAAGAGACTTCTTCATGCCCTGCATATTATAGTTCATCACGAAGCTCTTGTAGCTAGGTGGCAGAGATTGGAGAACACGATCTATGCCTAAGTCAATGGGAATCGTTATTCCCAAGGACACAAGCTTATCGGCGTACCCAGACATTTTGAGTATGTGCTCACTAACGGAGTTGTTCTCTTCCATCATGCAGCTAAAGAACTTTTCAGAAGCATTATAACTCTCTACGACAACATGGGTATCAAAAATCATTTTCAATTCTCCCATGGTATAAAGGCATTGCCATTTTCGAAACGCTTTCGAAGTTCTGGCTCTAACCCATACATTATGCCGCAATGAACTAAGTTGTGGTCCTCCTGATGAGTTATATAGACATTCTTTTCCTCGTCAGGGGCATCAGGAGCTAGTGGGGGCCTAGCAGCGCCTCTAGCACATATTGCTTTTGTGCAGCAGTGAGGGGAATCCTCAAATTCATAGCCCAGTTGGTGAAGTTGCTACCATTTGCAACAAACTTCTCTTTATCCATGAACACATTGAAATTAAAAGCAGGTGGTGCCATCTACAATAGAATTTGTAAAGTTTATTTAGACTAAGTTTATGATAGATTGAGTTCAACTAATCCAAATTACTAATGAACTCCCACTCAAAAACGACATCCCTCGTGTCTTTTTGGTGATTACATGATCCAAATCCACTACACCAAGTTCGATCATCACGTGAGTCGCTGTAGCCTCAAAGGCGAGCGTCAATATGGGCATCATATCAACTATATGACTCATGCTTAACCTTTCGGTCCATGTTCCGAGGCCATGTCTATACATGCTAGGCTCTTCAAGTAAGAACCTTAGTATTCCGCGTGTGTAAAACTGTCTTACACTCGTTGTATGAAAGCGCGGAGTCGAGTACACCCGATCATCACGTGATGTCTCAAAACACGATCCATAGAACGGTGCATACTGAAGGAAGAACACATTATATCTTGATATCTAAATGAGGGATCATCTTACAATGCTACCAAAAGCGCCAAACTAGCAGTATAAGATGCTAACATCTAATGTGTAAAGTGAGATGATATGGTCCATGCATTTGATCTCTATCATATGCATCGTGGTATGATCTCTATCATTCCTTTATGTGTAAGGCCAGGGTCTATGGAACTTACACATTAAGTGTGTTGTAAGAGTATCTATTATACATCTACTTATAACAATACCATATCAAGACACTAGCCCAGCAACGATCTAAACTAGACGCCTCTAATTTATCAATTGCAAGTTTTACGTGGCTTAGGGCTTTCGGAGATAGAACTAGTCTTACCTATGAACATGAACCACAATGAGGATAACCAAGTTATTAGCAACTCGTTGTAAATCAGATATTGACTATAGTAGGAGAGACAGACACCAGCTAGCCACTTATGCAAAACTAGTTGCATGTCAATCGTGGAACCGGTCTCATGCACGATGACATGTAAGGTTGGTACGGGCCGCTTCATCCCACTATGCCACCAATATCCAAAATACATAGAAGATGCAATAACATGATCATCATCGCCCATATATAAACATATGTGTACTACCCATGCAAAGCACCTACGCATAGATCAGGCTCTGATACCACTGTTGGGTCCGTAGCATAGAAAACAAAAAATTTCCTACGATGAGAACTATACGCGAAGATCTATCTACTAGACACAGAGCAATGGCTGGACATACATCCATGGAGAACTTACCCTCGAAGACAACGAGTTTTGTTAACAAGTAGGAACTCGTGGTTGATGTAGTCGTACGCTTGCCGATCTCAAGATCGTGTGGAAGTATGAGCACCACAGATCAGCAGTACATCCGTCCTCGCACACACGTTCAAGCCACCGGATAACCTCCACCTCGCTCCAGCAAATCAGCGGAAGCAGCAACTCCTTCCAGACGCAAGGCCACCGGGAACATGTATCTCGCTAATCTTAGACCATGGGGAATATCTAGAGGGGGAGAGAGATCCTTCACGAGGAGGTGTGCTTTGTGAGGGAGGAGAGGGGGGCCTTTTATAGGAGAGAGATCCAAGGAGGGAGTCCCCTCCTCTTCCTCATTCATGTGGTGGAAGATCCACTCACATCAATTCAAGCTCCACCCAAAATTCCACTCACATGCATTAAATTTCCACCAAATTTAATGCAACTCTCAATTAATAACTCTTTTATTTATTTTATTCATAATTTTGTTAATTACTTTAATTAACAAACATTCACATAAAACCCCTTGTAACATTTCAATATCACATGCAGAACCACTTTCTGCAATTTCACCCGAAACAATTCCTGTTTCTATCGAAACATTTCCTACGATTTGCAAACCTTTTGTTTGAAACATATGTGCTCCTAAATGGTGTCTGCCAACCCTTACGTGTGTCACCCTACGGTTCACGAATAATGCAGACATGATTGAGACTCCTCCCAGATCAATAATCAGAAGCGGGACCTGGAGATCCATACCGACTCCTGCATATTCAATGATGACTTCTGTGATCGTGAGAACCTTTAACGCTAGTAATTTAATCCCTTTGTCTCATGATACAATACATGTCCGAGATTCGATCATCGGTATCCAAATACCTAATTTGATCTCGTTACCGATATGCACTCTTTTCTCGTTCCCGTGATATAACATTCTAGTGATCACATCACTTGCTTGTAAGCTATCTTAATGTGATATCATCGAGAGGGCCCAGAGTATATCTATCCGTCATCGGGATTTACAAATTCCACTCTTGATCCATGAGCCTCAACATAACACCTTCGTAGCACTGAACCCACCTTTATAGTCACCCTGTTACGGTGTGACGTTTGATGTTATCAAGATACTCTTCCGGTGTTAGCAATTAACATGATCTCATGGTCTAAGGACTAAGATTACTTCGTATGATGTTATAGCAATGTAAACATAATAACTTGATCGTAATGCTATACTTCGGATGAATGTTCATCACATCATTTTGCAAATGCTGTGACCTCATTATTAACAACATCCAATGTCCATGATCAGGAAACCTTGATCATCTTATTAATCAACGAGCTAGTCTATAAGAGAGGCATAACTAGGAACCCTTTTTGTTTTATTAAACACACATGTATTGACGTTTTCTTTCAATACAATTATAGGATGCAAAATAAACATCTATCATATACAAGGAATACATAATAACAACTTTATTATTGCCTCTCAAGGCATATTTCCTTCACACGTGCACATCGCCACGCTGTGGACGATGGAGAGGGAAGTTGTACTGTGCGGCTGCAGAGAAGAGATTGATGGAGGATGGTTAGTGGAGTGTACCTTGTACCTTGTGTCAACAGCCCATCATAGCTTTGCTCTGACATTGCACCGCCTTCGACTCCTCATCTTGACTTCTCTCACCGTGCCTCCCTTTTGGAGTAGTGGTACGGAGTAAAACTATGCTCATTTCGAGCACTATTCTTCCTACGAAGTAGTGTAGTACTTGCTTTACAGGTAAACCGTTTTCGTCGCTTAGAAAATTAGAGTTGTTTCTTTTCCTAGTATTTGGAAACTTCCAATGGGAACACTTTTTACTAGTGCCAATATGTGCACATCAACTTTCTTTTAGTACTACCAAATATTAGAAATTTACCATAAACTATGATGTGGATATGTCCATGACCTTGCTTGGTTGCTCGGCCTGAAACCTGTTCATACTTACATGGTAGGCCAATTTTGTGAAGAAGCTTTTTTCATAAGTTATGAAAACTCATGTTTATAATTTTTCATGGCAGGTAATATACGAAAAACGATACCATGCATGAGTTCTTTTTGTTGCCTATTTATCTTTATTTCTTCAAAGTAGGGTCAACTTTATTTTGTTGGAATGCAAATCCTAGCAAGAATTTGAATCCTCAAAACTGTCAGTCGTTCTCGTTATATTGACTGTCTGCTAGGCAACTTCAATAGATTTTGATTTTAAGAGCAATTAGTAGCTCACATGGGGTTCGAATTAATTTTACCTAATTTTGACACACTCCTTCCAATCCATATTAATGTTCTTAGATTCATCTAGATTCAAATATATCTACTCATGTTTCTGTGCTAGATACATATACCCGAATATAGAAAAATATGAGATTATTAATTTGAATCAGAGACAGTAGTGTAATTTAAGTGGATTAATTTAGCTACGAGCCTTGAAAACTCATAGAACCTAGGGATCGTAAGTAAAACATGCATGATCCGCTATGTCCAGAAACATGGCGCGCTTGTCGCATTCTAAGCCACATTCTTTCGATTTTCTTTACTACTAGTACAAAACATCCCCGTAATCACATGGAAAAGTGAAAAATGATTTTTCCTAATTGTTCGAAACTCTCACGGGCAACATTGTTTACTAGGCCAAGACGCGCCCATCTACCCGGTGTGAGAACCGTATCTAAAAGTGTAGCTAGGGTATGTATCGATATATATGGCCATAACCTTATTGGTCGTTCGGGCTGAAACCCAAAAATAATGTTCATACACGATAGGCTATAATATGAATATGTTTTTCCTAAAGTTGTCGAATCTCATGTTTATCATTTTTCTTGGCAATTAATAATACTAGCAAAAGTACCCCAATCGTAATGAAGTCTCATGTTTTTGTTTTATGCTTTATTTTGTTTTGTTTGAATGTTTTCCATACGCGGTCAAATTTGTTGGTATGCAAATACTAATAAGTAATGGTATTTTTCAAAACTATTGTTGGCCCATGATATTTGGCTGTCTGGGTACCTTCAAAAGAATTTTGGAAATATTCAAGAGTAATAGTCTATCATGCTCACATGTATTCAAGTTTAACCTAATTTCATTTTATCGATATAGTCATGCATTTAAGTGCGTTGAGCTTTAGCTTGAAAGTTTGAAAAATACTTAAACTTAGGAACTGTAAGAAAAATTGTCCACTTTGTACAAAAATTTGGTGGAGGTATTCTTTCTACCTTTTCTATCAGTAAAAATACTTGAAAAACTCACCTCACGGTATGGCTTACTATGTCATGTACTATGTATGAACTTTCTTGGGTTTCAAGCCAAATAACCAAGGTTATGGAAATACTTTGTCTTCATCAAGATAATGATGGTGTGCTCATATTTTGGTATAGGTCGGTGCATGTTAGCATGGTAAAGGAGTAAAAGTATTTTAAGAAGGAAGTACGATTAATAGGGCTTAGATTTCATATCATGTCCCATTTATTTACTATAGTACATAAAGTGGTTCGATAAATTGGATGTTATATTTTTTAAGCTTAATTTTTTAGCTAATTTCACCCACTTAGACGACTTTCCATCGATTTGTTGAATTAGGTCCAAATTAATATTATACAAGTGTGTGAGAGCAAGTTCAATAGTATAACCGAGTCTTAGGTATAACAAAGTGAAACGTCATCTATTGCTGGCCTTATACCAGCATGTACAATACCTAACAATTAAACCATAGAACATATAATATTATGATGAAGCAACCTCATCAAAAAGCTAGAAGATTAAACAAAAATAAAATGACAAACATTTCAATGTCCACTTGAAAAATCCTAAAACTTGGGAATTGTAAGAAACCATGGTACACTTGTCTAAAAATTGGGGCGGTGGCATTCTTTATTTTTTTAGAACCGGGGTATCGTAGGTCCTGAAGGAGCGAGACACACCAATTATCACCCTAGGGTTTGTAGTCATCACAAGGTGGTTTGAGGACCTTTTTTAATTATTATTACTTTTGAGACTTTTTTACTGGTGTAGATGATTATTAATCTAGTGGATCGCTTGAATTTCGGGGAAAAAAGGTTGCTGGAAGTAGATAGGTGTGCCGTACCAAGGCACACATGGGCAGCGTCACACTGTGGACGAGGAAGAGACAAGCCGGACTATGTACCTATGGCTGCAGAGAAGAGATCGATGGAGGATAGATGGTGAGAGGCAGCGAAAGAGAGAGAAAACACAACTTGTTTTGCATACATATACTAGTAGGTTCATACAATTACTACTAGTGGAGTGTACCTTATACCTCGTGTATGCATCCTATCATAGTTTTTCTCTAACATCGCATCGCCTTCGACTCCTCCTCTTGCTGCTCTCGTGCTGCCTCTCTTTTGGAGTAGAAGTATGCCGTAAGACTATTCTTCCTACGATGGAGTCCTACTACTACTACTACTACTACTACTACTACTACTAGTGGACTACTGTGCTTTACAGAAAAAATTCCATCACTTAGAAAATTGGAGTTGTTACTTTTCCTAGTATTTGGAAAGTCCCATTGGCAAAATTGTTTACCAATTCCAAGATATGCACATCTACTTTCTTGTAGTACTACCAAATATGGGGAAATTACCATAAACTATGATGTGGATATGTCTATGATCTTGCTTGGTCGCTCGGCCTGAAACCTTTTCATACTTACATGGTAGGCCTTTTTTGTGAAACTGGTTTTTCCAAATGTTATGAAAACTCATGTTTATCATTTTTCATGGCAGGTAATACAAGCAAAAGGACGTCATGCATGAGTCCCCCCTTTTTTTTTGCTTATTTCTCTTTTTTTCAAAATAGGGTCAACTTTGTCGGCATGAAAATTCAAGAAAGAAGTTGAATCTTTCAAAACTCTTGGTCGTGTTCTCGATATATTGGCTGTCTGGTGGGCAACTTTAAAATGTTTTTTTAAAATTTTAAGAGCAATCAGCAGGTCACATGTGGGTCAAATTAATATGCCCTAATTTCGACCGACTCCCTCCGATCCATATTAATGTACTTAGATTCTTCTAGATTCAAATGTATCTAGTCATGTTTATGTGCTAGATACATATACCCGAATCTAGACAAATATTAGAATATTAATTTGAATTAGAGACAGTAGTGTAATTTAAGTCGGTTAATTTATCTATGAACCTTGAGAACTTATAGAACGTAGGAATCACAAGTAAAATATCATGGTCCGCTATGTCCGAAAACATGCCGCGTTCGTCGCATTCCGAGCCACATTCTTTTGATTTTATTTACTGCTAGTACAAAACATCCCCGTAATCATTTGGAAAGGTGAAAAATGTGTTTTCCTAATTGTTCAATATTCCCACAGGCAACATTGTTAACTAGGCCAAGACACACTCATCTACCCGATGTGAGAACCATATCTAAAAGTGTAGCTATGGTATATATCGATATGTAAGGCCATGACCTTATTGATCGTTCGTGCTGAAACCCAAGAATAATGTTCGTACATTCTGGTAGGCTATAATGTGAATCCGTTTTTCCTAAAGTTGTCAAATCTCACGTTTATCATCTTTCTTGGTAATTAATAATACTAGCAAAAGTACCCCAATCGTAATGAAGCCTCATGTTTTTGTTTTATGCTTAATTTTTTTAGAATGTTTTCCATACATGATCAAGTTTGTCGGTATACAAATACTAATCAGCAATGATTTTTTTAAATATATTTGTTAGCCCGTGATATATTGGCTGCTTGGGTACCTTCAAAAGAATTTTTAAAATTTCCAAGAGTAATAGTCTATCGTGCTCACATGTATTCAAGTTTGACCTGATTTCGTTTTATCGATATACAGTCATGCATTTAAGTGCGTGGAGCTGAAAAATACTTAAACTTGGGAACTGTGAGAAAAAATTGTTCACTTTGTATGCAAATTTGGTGGGGGCATTCTTTGTTCCTTATTCTACCAGTAAAAATACTTGAAAAAGTCACTTCACCGTATGGCCTACTATATCATGTACTATGTATGAACTTTCTTGGGTTTCAAGCCAAATGACCAAGGTCATGGGCATACAATGTCTTCCTCAAGATAATTATGGTGTACCCATATTTTGGTTTAGGTCGGTGCATGTTAGCATGGTAAAGAAGCAAAAGTATTTTTAGAAGGAAGTATGATTAATATGGCTTAGAGTTCATATCATGTGCCAATTATTTACTATAGTACATAAATTGGTTGGATGAAATATGTTATATTTTCAAGCTTAATTTTCTAGCTAATTTGACCCACTTAGATGAATTTCCGTTGATTTGTTGAATTATGCCTAAATTAATATTTTACAAGTGTGTGAGAGCAAGTTCAATAGTATAAATGAGACTTAGGTATATCAAAGTGACACATCATATTTTGTCAGACTTATACCAACATATACAATACCTAGAAATTGAACTATACATCAGCTAGCATTATGATGCAACAAACTCATTAAAAAGAAAGAAGATTAAACAGGAATAAAATTAAAAACATTTCTATGCTCGCTTGAAAAATCCTAAAACTTGAAAATTGTAAGAAAGCATGGTACACTTGTAGGGGTTCGCGGATGAAAACAATAAAATTTTACCCTACGCCCCTGAACCCCTGATGCTGCCAGGACTTTTCGCGAACTTATCCTTGAAGATCAAAAAGTGTTGTCAATGCTCAGGAGTGCGTGGTTGATGTAGATGATCTAAAGCCGACCTCAAGGTCGTGTTGAAGTCCTCACGCTCTTGCGGCTCCAACGACTCCTAGTACCCCAAGTGTGACACCTCACGGGGAGTTACATGCATCCGGTGCCTTTCGATGACTCCCGCTTCCCCGATCCAGCAGTTGCGGAAGTAGAGCTCCTGGATCCGAATCCCACAGCACGACGGCGCTCTACGGTTAAGATGTCTCTTGGTCGTGTAGTACGAACTTGGGACCACGGTCACGGGAGAGAGAGAGATAGAAATATCAATTGGAGGCCTACTATATATAGGGAGGGGAGGTACTACCTCCCTCAAAGTCCCAGGGTGGGACTAAAGGAGGAGGAGGTGGGGGAGGCGCCGCTGGCCACCCCCCATGGGCCCATGAGGGGCTAGCCCAATAGGGCCACCGGCCACCCCTTGGCCCCTTCTTCCTTTTGCCTTTCCCTCATGGGCCCTTCTCCCTCCGGAATTTGGGCCATTAAGGCTTTTGACCTTTTAATTGATCTCTCTTTTATTAAATAATTATGAATAAATGATTAAATTAATATTTAACATTCACTCACATATCATTCAATCTCTGTGGCTATGGAACACCTTCCACCTCCACTCCGGACACCCTCCGGACTAACCGAAACCCTTCTGGTTTTCTCTCTTCTCTTCTTCGGTGATTCTACCGATCCTGTAAACACTATCTAAGCATCATCAAGCCCATAAGCGTGATACCCCATGGTTCGGGAACACTCCCGGACCAATGATCGACAGAGGGACCTGGATGGCCATGTGACCCCTGTGCATTCCACGAAGATCTTTCATCGTTTTGAACCATGACCGTCGTGTCTTATTCCTTTTGTATCTTGATACTTGCATTGCCCGAGATCTGATCAATGACATCACCATGTTGTGTTCAATCTCGTTATCAAACAATGCTACTTGACTCGTTTCGACAAGTGATATCCCTGTGGTCAAATCACACGCTGCGCAGCTAGTGGATATAACTTCTCCGAGTGGGCCCTTGAGTATATTTTCCGTCACGAGGATGGATAAATCCCGCTCTTGACATATATTGCCTCTACGGTTCCTCCAAATACCTGAACACACCTTTATGATCACTGTATTACCAAGTGACGTTTGATGATATCTAAGCATTCTCAGGAGACAGTGATTGATATAGTCTCACGGTCTAAGGAATAGTCTACTAGGTCTATTATAATCATCGTAACTTGAACTTCGTGGCATGATCGGTTCATGATGTTTAGGTTGGGTATTGGTTCATCATCTCATTCTCATAATGAGTTGACTCCATTTTCAACTAGCATAAATGCCACATGATCAGGAAACCTTGATCATCTGTTGACCAATGAACTGGTGACTAGAGTTTCGTCGGGAACCCCTGGTTGTTTATATATCACACATGTATTGATGTTTCCTTTCAATACATCTATAGCATGATATAAAAATTAATCATAAACTTTATGATATATGATAATAGTCCTTATTACTATTTGTCTCTAGGGCATATTTCCAACAGTCTTCCACTTGCACTAGAGAACAAATAAACTAGCTGCATTTGTTCTTAATCATTGGCTCCATATATCCCGGTACCCTAAACATGCTTCCTCATGGAAGAGGTTGAGTCTTGGGTATGTACTTTACAGTTCCCAAATCCTTTGCAACTTACTAATGTCACCTTGATTGACATTAATACTTTATCATCACGTGATAACATCCCTTGATTGGCAGCAGAACGAGGCTGGTTTCCAGGAGCCTATAGTGACTTTAGATCAACCTCGAGGGCTTTCTCATGGGCACTGTGTCCTGGACCACATCATTCTATATTAAAAGAAAACTAGCCCCGCCATAACATTATACATCACCTTAGATGGTACCCTTATCTTTCATTATAAATGTAATCATCGAGACACTAGTGCACCCTGTGCAACTTTCGATGTTCTCATTCACCTTGCTTCCTACTTGACTTTAGTCGGTATTACAGGAGTTTCCAATGCATTCTCTTATAACATAACTCTTTATGCTTTAAGATATGCCATCCTTTATGGATTTGGAAAACATGTCTACAGTTCTCTATTAGACACTGCGGACAAACTTAGCTCAACGTTCCATGATTCAAACTTAATCACTTTTCAAATGTTCCTTCTTGGATCATATATTATGTTAAGTTATCATCATGGATTTCTAAGATAGAACCTATGTCTCAACATAGTGGATGATGATCATCCTTTTCTTTCTTTCAACCATCGATGTTAGACTTAATTCTATTCCTAATTTGAGTTATCAAGGACCAGTTCCTTAACTAACTTCTATTCTGAAACTATTTTCAGAATCCTTTAAGGAATACTACATAATATTGTAATATAATTATTACCTACTTCTACTCCCTATAAATCTTTATTTATCAGTACTTGTGCTTTTATTCTTAATGTATCGTATACACACTTAAGAATCATTCCTCTAAGCTCCCACTCAAAATATGTTCCCAACATATTTGGGTATGAGTCACTACTCTTACTCAACATATGTTCCTACATATTTGAATTTGAGACTTATATTGCTCCCACTTAAAAATATGTCATTCACATATTGTTTTAGGAAGACTTTCATAGCTCCCACTCAATTTCATGCAAATTGCATATCCACTCACTATTTTGAACGACTTCAAAATCCTTTAATCAATTATCAAACTTGAGAGTTTTACTATGGGATACTAGTACTTTACCAGTTTTTAAATCCACTAGACTTTCAACACACTTGAATCAAATTCATTTGAATTTGTCCAATACTTGACAAATTATGCTTTTGTCATTCACCCCTTTTCTAGTATGGCTTTGCAGTCATTTGGGAAAATTCAAGTAACCCCTTTACTCGTAAGATTCAGCAACGAATTGCTTTCTAATCTCAAGTGAATTTTGCCTCTAGGATTTCTCATAATTCTAGTTTACCATTATTTCCTTAGTAGTTGGTAGGTATGTCATATTCCTGTAATCATGGCAAATGATTCACAAATATATCCATACAATATGTGGAGTATATTTTGAATCCTACTTTGTGTAGTGAAAACACTTAGTATGGAAAACATAATGATCTTTATCATTAATTCGTTCCTTTATGAGGAGAATCATTCAGGAACGTATTCCGTTGCGCTTCTCAACACTCTGTGCAGGGTTTTGAATCCTCGTCGTGTTTTTCACTATCTTCCAAAAGCTCCATAATCGAGAAATACCACTAAATATCAACTTTCTCGAGAATGCTCCAAAATCCAAGAAATAGTTTTGCTTTCCTTTTGTTTCAAGCTATGGCTTATCGTATTCATAATTTCCAATGAATACTCTACAAGGACTTATTCGCTATTGTTTTGGTTGTATCGAATAACCCCGGAGCTTCCACGACGGTCGATACAACATATGGTGCCGATTTCACGAATTCATATGGTTCACTATATATTCTAATTGAGTGCTAACTATTTCTAACTAATGGTATTTTACATCTACACTACAACGATTTATTTGGCGCCATCTATTCACCCACTCAATATCTAATATCACATTGTGATGCTTTGTATTTTGACATTTCAAACGCATTGCATTCCACAATTTTTATGCCATTCTTACAAAGTCGAATTTCATTACTATCGATCAAATCATAGTAATTAGATTCTCTTTTATCTTTGATACCCTTTTTTGCTGAAATACTTTGATCATATCAAATAGTTTCATACTCATGTTTCCTTTGTTAAACTTCTTTACAAAAATTTAAACAATCATATAATGATAATCACCATTTTGTTAAACCACAATACATCGAATATGTATTCTCCTTTAACAATTTATCAAACGCTTTGTATTCAAGTAATACACAATGCTGAAGTTATTTTGCCGAAATTAGGCATGATTCACTTTTTGACAAGAAAACAATTGTCTTTCACATATTATTAATATAACTTTGAAATTAAAAAATGGTTTCGTTCAGTAATGAACATATCATTAAGCTGGTAATTTCAAGGCATTTCAATATTTTACAAATGTTCATGTATTATTAATTAGTTTCAAAACCAGGATAGTTTACACATAATTGAACATGCTATGAACACGAATCAAAATCATTCATAAAAGTGGAACATCTGTTTGTTACAAACTCATATGAATAACCATCTCACAAAGTGTGAGACACACTAAAGAAGTTCGCAATATTTTAATTACAATAACTATCCAAAACGATAAACTAAGTGATAAATGTTGAGAGTGTCGTCGGCCATGATCATCATGCTCGCCATCAACACACAACGTCACCTCCTCTCCAGCAAGTACCTCTCATGCAGAAGGACCTGTTTTCAGCAAAACAAAACAAGTATCAAATATACTTAACACTACAACATGTGTTTGCAAGATTATAACATTTATAAAATTGTATATAAAATATATACCTTTGTCATCAATGACCTCAGCAATAATGGGTTCAACCATCACATCCCTGAAATGTGATATGAACTCGTGGAAATCCCATGTTTCTGCATCGCCTCTCATAATGCAAATCCTTGCAAGAGCTTGGTAGCAGCGACCGCAGCAACACGCCTATTGCGAAAGAGCTTGCGAACTAGTTGCCGAGGAAGTATGCAAGACTCATGTATGCATCATATATGTGTAACAAGTGACCATCCAGTGAGGAGTTCTCCTCCATCTTTACGGAGAGGAAATCTCCCATCAGCTCATCCCATATGTGCACTTGTTCCACAAAATGTGATCTCAGATGTTCCATAATCGTTCGGGGATTTAGACTTCCCACGATCGACCATAGCCCATCTTCCATCCTGAGGCGCATTGTTACTAATATGAATGTGGCCATCACACGACGACAATAGCGATGATCCTGCTACTCCCGGGTCTCATGAAAATAGGACGGCTCCAAGTACATCTCGCAGATCATGTGTTCGGCCATGTTGTTCTCGCTAAGGAGATCATGAAGACGCATGACCCATATAGAAAAGTTGGATCCATCTAAGTTGAGCTTTTCTCCTTTTAATAAATTGTCAACAGGGAAGGTGATTTTGGGGAGAACCATTTTCTACATTTATAATTGCAAAAGGAATTTAGACTAAGTTTATAATTAAATGAGTTAATAATAATAACTCCACTCAGAAACACCTATCCCTTAAAGGGTTCTAGTGATAACACGACCCCTTTTCCCCACATCTCCCCCGATCATCATGGCCATCAATGTGGGTTCTAGGGTGGATGCTAAATGTCAGTCACATAATTCATGCAACTCGTGCTCGATCTTTAGACCATCCATGTTCCGAGGACATGTATGTACATCCTAGGATTGCCAACTCAACCTTAGTGTATTCACTGTGCAACATGGCTTACACTCACTGTATGCGAACGTAGATATGTCTGACACCCGATCATCACGACCTGCCTCATACCGAAGAACTTTCTAGGTGGTGGACACTAAGGGGGAACACAATCATTGGTAATTTTAGCAGGGATCATCGTATTAGGCTACCATCGAGTATCTAATACTAGCACACAATAAGATATACAAACAATAACATTGAATGTAAATGCAATGTGATATGGTCCTTCATGTCGTGATCTCCATCTGGTGTCACCGGATTCCGGTGCCAAGGTTCTGGCGCCGTAGACACCAGGGTACCGGTGTCTTTCCAGCGTGGTAGTCCGTCACCTCCGTGATTATCTACTACTTCGTAACATAAGGTAATTACTTTAGCTTTGACACAACCATATCACAAAGCAACGCCCCTACAAAACAAAGTTAGACGCCTCTACTTTATCCTTGCATGTTTTACGTGGATGAATGGGCTTTCGCACAAGAACCGTTCTTACCTACAAACTTACCCCTCAACGCTTATCAAGTATTTGTCTATACTATACCCCTTTCGGGGCCCTCCGTTGCGAATGGCATACCAACTAATGCGAGAGAGACGAACACCCCCCAAAGCCACTTTACACGGTACAAGCCGTATGTGAAGCGTGGACCAGTCTCGCAAATGAACGCGTAAAGTCGGTTGGGGGCCGCTTCATCAAGCATTATTGCGGTATACACAAGTACACGTGGGAGGGTAACAACTAAAATATCAACGCCCACAGACTACATCTCGTGTGTCCTACCTGTACTAGCATTACTACACATAAATCTAGCTTTGATACCACTATAGGGGTTCACGTATGAAAACAATAAAATTTTACCCTACGCCCCTGAACCCCTGATGCTGCTAGGACCTATCTATAAGTGATGCAGTAACGGGAGGGGATTTTCGCGAACTTACCCTTGAAGATCGAAAAGCGTTGTCAACGCTCAGGAGAACGTGGTTGATGTAGACGATACGAAGCCGACCTCAAGGTTGTATTGAAGTTGCCGTGCTCCTACGGCTCCAACGACTCCTAGAGCCCCAAGTGTGTCACCTAGCAGGGAGTTACATGCATCTGGTGTCTGGCGATGACTCTTGCTTCCCTGATCCTGCAGCAGTTGTGGAAGTAGAGCTCCTGGATCCGAATCCCATAGCTCGGTGGCGCTCCGCGGTGAACATGTCTCTCGTTCGCGCAGTTCAAACTTGGGACCACGGTCACGGGAGAGAGAAATATCAATTGGAGGTCTCCCCAAAAGTGAGGAAACCTTCATTTAATTTTGTGTGTTTTTTCTGGTCAAACTAGCCCACTATATATAGGGGAAGGGGAGGTACTACCTCCCTCAAAGTCCCGGGGTGGGACTAAAGGAGGAGGAGGTGGGAGGGGGAGGAAGGCGCCGTCGGCCACCCCCCATGGGCCCCACGTGGGGGGCTGGCCCAATAGGGCCGCCGGCCACCCCTTGGCCCCTTTCTCCTTTTGCCTTTCCCTCATGGGCCCTTCTCCCTCAGAAATTTGGCCCATTAAGGCTTTTGACCTTTTATTTGATTTCTCTTTTATTAAATAATTATGAATAAATGATTAAATCAATATTTAACATTCATTCACATATCATTCAATCTCTTTGGGTATCGAACACCTTCCACCTCCACTCCGGACATCCTCTAGACTTACCGAAACCCTTCTGGTTTTCTCTCTTCTCTTCTTTGGTGATTCTACCGATCCTGTACACACTCTATAAGCATCATCAAGCCCTTAAGCGTGATACCCCACGGTTCGGGAACACTCCAGACATGGTTGGGACACTCCCAGACCAATGATCGACAGGGGGACCTAGATGGCCATGTGACCCCTGTGCATTCCACGAAGATCTTTTGTCGTTTTGAACCGTGACTGGCGTGTCTTATTCCTTTTGTCTCTCGATACTTGCATTGCCTGATATTTGATCAATGACATTACCATGTCGTGTTCAATCTCGTGACGGAACAATGCTACTTGTCTCGTTTCGACAAGTGATATACCTGTGATCAAATCACACGCTACGCAGCTATTGGATATAACTTCTCTGAGTGGGCCCTTGAGTATCTTTTCCATCACGCAGATGGACAAATCCCGCTCTTGACATATATTTCCTCAGTGGTTCCTCCGAATACCTGAACACACCTTTATGATCACTGTATTACCAAGTGTCGTTTGATGCTATGTAAGCATTCTCGGGAGATAGTGATTGATATAATCTCCCGGTCTAAGGAATAGTCTACTAGGTATATTCTAATCAATGTAACTTGAACTTCGTGACATGATCGGGTCATGATGTTTAGGTTGGGTATTGGTTCATCATCTCATTCTCATAATGAGTTGACTCCATTTCCAACTAGCATAAATGCCACATGATCAGGAAACCTTGATCATCTGTTGACCAATGAACCAGTGACTAGAGTTTCACCGGGAACCCATGGTTGTTTATATATCACACGTGTATTGACTTTTATTTTCCATACAGTTATAGCATGATATAAAACTTAATCATAAACTTTATGAAATATGATAATAGTCCTTATTACTATTTGTCTCTAGGGTATATTTCCAACAACACTTTGTCTGAAAATTGGGGCGGTGGCATTCTTTATTTATTTTTTGGAACCGGGGTACCGTAGGTCCTGAAGGAGAGAGACTCTCCAATTACCACCCTAGGTTTTGTAGTCGTCGCTAGGTGGTATGAGGATCTTTTTGTAATTATTATTATTTTTAGACTTTTTTACTGGTATAGATGATTACTAATCGAATAGATCGCTTGAATTTCTGGAAATAACGGTTGCTGGAAGTAGATCAATATGACATACCAATGCACATGAGCACATCACCATGTTGTGGATGAGGAAGATACAAGCCGGATTGTGCACCCACGGCTGCAAAGAAGAGATTGATGGAGGATGGATGGTGAGAGCCAGCAAAGGAGAGAGAGAAAATATAGATTGTTTTGCGTGCATATACTAGTAGGGCCATACATCCACTACTAGTGGAGTGTACCCTCTACCTCATGTCAGCAGCCCATCATAGCTTTTCAGTGACATCGCACCGCCTTCGACTCCTCCTCTCGCTGCTCTCGTGCTACCTCCCTTTTGTAGTAGTAGTACGGGGTAAAACTATTCTTCCTACGAAGGAGTACTACTACTACTAGTAGTACTAAACTACTATTAGTACTACTAGTGGAGGACTTTGCTTTATAGAAAAAATATTTCCGTCGCTTAGAAAATTGGTGTTGTTACTTTTCCTAGTATTTGGAAACTTCCATTGGCAAAATTGTTTACCAATGCCAAGATGTGCACATCTACTTTCTTGTAGTACTAACAAATATGGGGAAATTTACATAAACTATGATGTGGATATGTCCATGACCTTGCTTGGTCGCTCAGTCTGAAACCTATTCATACTTACATGGTAGGCCATTTTGGTGAAGCGGGTTTTCCAAAAGTTGTGAAAACTCATGTTTATCATTTTTCATGGAAGGTAATACAAACAAAAGGATGCCATGCACAAGTCTTCTTATTTTGCCTATTTATCTCTTTTTTTCAAAGTAGGGTCAACTTTGTCGGCATCTAAATTCTAAAAAGAACTTGAATATTTCAAAACTCTCAGTCGTGTTCTCGATATATTGGTTGTCTGGTGGGAAACTTCAAAAGATTTTTGTAAAATTTTAAGAGCAATCAGCAGCGCACATATGGTTTGAATTAATATCACCAAACTCGACCGACTCCCTACGATCTATATTAATGTTCTTAAATTCTTCTAGATTCAAATGTATCTAGTCATGTTCCTGTGCTAGATACATATACTCGAATCTAGACAGATCTGAGAACATTAGTAGCTAGGGTATATATCGGTATATAAGGCCAATCAAGACTCTTCGGATGTCCACTCTAGCATAGGCCCTACCGTATGAGTTCTTCCTATCAACACCGGGACGTAGGGATCCAAGGACTTGGAGTGTGCACTTTCAATGAGTGGCTCATAGTATCGCCCTACCGCTCAGATGGGCGGTCCTACCTCCCCATGACATTATTTCCATAGATGACCCTTTTTGTAATGGAAGTATGGAATTAGAGGGAGATGATCCCTTATAAGTAGTCGCGAGGGATCCCATACTAGAGTGAAAAAACATAAAGTCAAGCCCCTTCCCATTCCAGGGTAATGTGGTTGCACGGGTTAATTGTTCTAGCAAACTGCAAAGAACCGGGTGCATTTTGTAAACATTTTCCTCCTCTTTCTTTCAGCATTTTGTAAAACAAAACCTTTTTCCTTTCTCAAACTTTTCTTGGTAGGTCAAACGTCACTAAGGTTTTACCATAAATCATTTTGTAAAACTTTTCTGGGGTCTTCCATCCTATAGTTTTTCTTCGGCTAAAATGTGATCTCCAAAGGGGTATGGTGTTATACACCACTTACAATACTAGGGGCAAGTAGGTGTTATCAAAGGGGTTGTACCTAATGGTACAAATGTGTAATGGTTTGGAGGATCCAAGCCACTACCAGATATAGATCATCATATATTAAAACAATGTAGTTTTCATAAATAGTAGGTAAAACATGCATAAGTAAACTAGTAGGACAGGGATTATGAGCAAGAAGGTGGCTTGCATGTGATCAGTAATCTAGAAATATGCCCCTGGACTTCTTCTTAGAAACCCGTAATAATAAAAATAACCATTTCCTCGGGTCTTCGATAATATCGGAACTATCGTCGTTAGGGAGCACACATGCAAACAAACAAAGCCACAATCAACACAAGGCATACATGCACCAATACAATACATCAAACAAGCATACAACAAAATACTAGCTTCAGTAGGTTTTGTTAGATTGTTCTTGATCCATTACCCTTGGATTACTTTAATAGAATGAGAATCCATGGAAACGTTCCCAAAGGGGAACCAAATTCATCACCCTATTATTCGTTATTTGTTCTATGTTATATCTAACACCTTGTAGGAGCGTGGTGAGTTTACTAGAGTTAATGAGGAGGATATGATAATCCTCGCTAGAGCTGCTATCCCAAACTATAAATTGACGCCAAATTTAGGCGCCCTTCTATTTATTTATATTAATTATAAGGATGTTTAATCTCGTGGTCCCATGTGCGAACGAGGAGTTATCACCATTCTTGAACGTGCGCTTCAAGTCAACATAGGTAATATCCAACCGTTGGCAGGAGACCGTCGTCTCGGTTTCTCTACTCTATGAGCTCATGGTATGATTTCTAAATATAATGGTATATACTTACTTGATATACCTGAAGTGGATCACTTGATCCCAAATGCTTTGTCTAATGGTCTGTTCTCTATCGAGGATGGACGTTTGCGTTTTGACGCGCAAGTTGAAGCAATTCTACCCCAACAAGAAGAACCAACAGAGAAGAAGGAGAAGATGAATAACTAGAATAAGAAGGACCTGCGAAACATGTGCAGCCACCAAAATACTACACCACCTATGATGATATCTATGTTCTCGAAGGAAGAATTTAGAATATGAGTGACGTCTTCGTCAACCTTTGAGATGCTACCGCCAACCTCTCAACCTAGTTCACAAATTGGAGCAGCTAATGGAACTTGGGAGATTATCCACTACCACCATAATGAGCAACAAAAGGGATTGCAAAAGCCTGAGCTTGGGGATGTGTCCCCCTGAATTTCTATTTATGTAATAATGAGGTTATACTCTTGCTCCAAGTGATCTTTGAAACAATTTTGTTGGTTTGTTCCAACACTTCACTTTTTCTTTCAATTTTCGTTTGCTTTTTTTTGTTTGTTTTTCTTTACTTAGTTCCATGCTAGGTCGTAGTTCTTTTATATTCTTTAATCCCTGTCCTAAAAAATACAACAAGATTTTTCCTTTTTATCCTTTTTCGTGAAAGTGGATTTGCATATTGCCTCTTTGCTTCTGTATTATGATGAGATTGATATAAACTTGAGTTTTGAAGGACCTCGTCCCCATAAGGAAGATAATTATGAAGTCATCGATGAGAGGTATGTCCTATGTCTCCCACTTTATAAGTTTGAATTGTTTATCTTAGCTAGTTGATTTACTAAGATGCTATGTTAGTGGGAGTCATTCAAAATAGTTAGAGTGAAGCTTTTTATTTGCATGAGTAATTAGTTGTGGAAGCTTTTGCTCTAGTTCTTTTAGTTAACCGAGTCTTGCCCTAGAAATAATATTTCCAAACAAGTACAACAAGAAAAAGTCTCAAAATTATGACTTGTTTGATGAATGATTGTCTTAAGAGTATACTTTGAAAGATACTTAACCCCATAGATATTTTGATAGACTTGACGGTACTCTAGAAAGGAATTGTTTGATTGAAATGAAGTCTAGTGGCAATTGTGATTCGTGCAAAATCTAACCTTGTGGATCAAACTGTGATACTATTTAAAAAGTGTATATGTTTTTGATGCACACCTTTGGATGCCAACAACTCCGCTAGCCTACAAAAGATCAATGGTACAACCCCTGATTTCGGTTATGAGTTGACAACATGGGTGGCACTTGTCACCGTAATGGGCAAAAGTATTGGTACTCTTGAAGGCTGTGCAAACCATTTGTTAAAAGAATCACTTAATGATCCTTGCTGAGAATTACCCTTCAAAATTAAAGATCCACACAAAAATGTCTTTAGCATGGTCTTGTTACTACTTTAGGAATTTCCTTGAAAGAAAATGATTGGAACAATAGTGTTTTGATAGTCTTGATTTACTGATGTGGATGTCAATAAGATACTTCATTGTTAAGCTACTTAGGACATGATTTCTCTCACTTAAATTTGCTAATATGAAACATTCTAGTGTTCCTTGGTAGGCTGAGAGTTAACTAGAGGAATTGGATTGATTGTTACACTTATAGTTATTCATACTTATATTAAACTCTACTTTGATTATTTTAAGTTGTCGAAGTTTCTATGGTATTCTTAGCATATCTCTAACATTGATGAGCTTGGAAGAAGTGTTGTATGCATATGACTACCAACCGTAAGTGAATTCATACTCTTGTTATTTCAGTTTGAACGCTGGGTTCTTTATGGTGTTGTAGTTTTCTTGCTCGAGGGAGATCAAGGTTTAAGCTTTGGAGAAGTTGATGGATGTGAAAATAGCCATCTTTCTCTGCATTTAAACTTAGTTTTTAGTCAAGTAATTGACCAAGAATCTCTCTAGCCTTGCTACTAACGACTAATTATTACAAAGATGTGCAATCCATTGTTTTGAATTGTGTTGTGTAGGAAATCATGCTTTTAAGGCAAAATCAGGAACCATAAATGAAGATTTTGAGGAAGTCCAGATGGCCAAGTAGTTTTAGAGCCAAAACCAGACGATAGAGGCCATAACAACCACTAGTACGGGCAAGGTCTGCCCGTACGGCCTGTCCATACCAGGTGGTGTTTGCTTTGTCTCGTCAAACCCTATGACTTTTGTGAAGGCTCCTATTTATTTTGAGGTACTAGCCGCCGCGCAGAGGGCTGCCATTCTCAGATTGCATCACAACACCACCAAAGGAGATCCACCACCATAGTTCACCTCTCCATACTCCATCTTCTCCATAGCCATAGCCACTATCTTGTATTTGAGATCTCCTTATGATTCTGCAACCAATGTAAGAATATTTGATTTCAATCTAAGTATTTTGCACAATGTTTTCTATCCTAGATCTTATTCTTATGAGTGGGTAGTCTTCGTGGGCTGTGGGTTGGGGTGAAACCTTGTAGCCTTTATGTGCATCTAATCTATGGGAATATTGTTTATTGATTGAATAGATATTTGTATCTTTGTTTCTTTGTTTCTTGTCTCTATCTATGGACTTGTAGGTACCCAAGATACCAGAGATTGATAAAGGCTTGTGGTGAGATACTTAGTTAGCAGCGATATCATAGAAAACCTAATGACAGAAAGGGGCGTACGGTCTTCGTTTAGCGATCCATTGGGGAACAACAACATCATCACTTCTTAAGGCTTTGATCTGCGTTTTCACACAATAATTGTTGTATCCCGGTGCTTCGTGACTCCAACAGTTGTATCAAAAGACTATTTCTATGCCCATGACTCACAGGCGATCTAGTATATTGGGATGAGCTGCCCACAAATTTTATCTATATTAAATCATTACACATGAATATGCGTATTACTATCTTTATCCCATATGATGTGCAGCTGTAGGTGAACGTTCTAAAGTAAACTAGAAAGGTCCTATGAACAAATGTAAAATGAAGAAACAAGTCTTGTAGACATTGCTTACTATTTTCCTTTTAGCATTGTTTCCCAAGGATTCGATTAAACCTAGGTCTACTAGGGAAAAAGCTACTATACTGCATCTATAAATCCAGATCGAAGGTATCACCCGTTGTCGATGCGGAAACTTATGAAATTAAGCCTAACCTTTTGAGTTTGGTTCAATAGAATCAATTTGGAGGCTCATTTGCTGAGGACTCAGGTTTGCACTTAAATACTTTTACTGAAATTTGCGACATGATAGGCATTAAAGTGTTGACCCCACTATGGTGAAATTACGTTTATTTCGTTTCTCTTTAAGAGGAAAGGCTGATGACTGGTTGCTACTTTTCCTAAAGGAACTATTAAAACATTAGAGGAATGCACTAATATTTTAATGACTAAATTTTCCCTCTAGTTCAGACTATGCAGCTTATATCCAAGATTACTAGCTTCAGACAAGAAGACCACGAGCCACTAGCACTTGCTTTTGAGAGAATGAATGAAGATGTAATGAACTGTCCTAGTCATGGGATGGAAGAATGGCTTATGCTACATTTATTTTATTATTTTCTTAATCCAATGTCTAAGTCTATTCAAGATACACACCAGGAGGAACCATCATGGGAAAGCAAGTGAATGTTGAAAAACAACTACTTGATGATATGCAAAACAACCATGCCTAATGACATGTAAAGAAATCCTCAAAAAGGGTGAATTCAATCACCGAGGAACATAATGAAGAGCTCACTACAAAGGTAGATGAGTTACTCAATATTGTGAAGCGTAAGGAACATACCCAAATTAATGCTATCACTACTGATGCTAATTAAGTAAAATTTCTATCTTGTAATCCTTATAATCCCGCTTGGAAGAGTGAAAAGTTTGGCTGAGATTTTCAAAAACAATATTCTAGTCCTATTAGATGCTCCACATAACAATAATTTTGATAATCATAGTGGAGTAAATGATGGCAATCTCTCTTTAGATAATTCAATTACAACTTTTATGTAAGCACAAACTGAGAAAAATAATATGCTTATTAAAATCTTAGAGAACCATGAAAATAGTATTGGAAAATTATCTAACCAGGCCATTACAATTAGAAATGATGTGCATGCTCTACATGAAGAACCAAGACCATGGAGGCACAATTCGGCAAGGTAGACGAGAGTTAAGCTCTCATATTTGCAAAATTCACTAGAAAGCCTGAGCTAAACCCGGTAGAAGACCTCAAGATGACGAGGGCAGGAAATAAAGATGAGAAGCTTGAAGAGCTAGATTATAGCAATACACAATCGCTAGATTATACCGTGGAAGATCTTCTAAAGATGATCACCGTAAAGAATCTAGGTATAGGACAAGGTAACGATGCTACACACCAACAATTTATAAAAGAAGTAGCATCTAAAGTTTGTGAGCTAGAGATGGAATATAAGAAGCTAGCTAATAAATTTACAGCTAAGCTAGATGATATTTTTTAGCCCACTATTAAAATTAAAATAGGAATCAATGAAATAGTTGCTCTTTGTGATCTTGGTGCAAGCGTTTCAACAATTTCTAAGAATCTATTTGATAATCTGATCTTAGGGAAATTCACAAGTACTAAAATAAGACTCCATGCATCTTGTTGATTCAACTTATAAACAAGTTGTTGGGATAAAAGAAAATATAGTTGTTGAAATTAAAGGATGTCTTTCTCTGATTGATCTAGTTAGAGTATACATGACTGAAGATCCCATAGCACCTATACTTTTAGCTAGGCCATTTCTAAGAACCATTCAAGTCTTGATTAATTTACATGAAGGGAATGTGACAGGACTACCGTCTAGAGATCATTTTATAGTCCACTTCCCTAGGAAGAAGAAGGCCAAGCCTAATGATGATGGTGTAATCACTTTAAAAGATAATTACTTTAGAGTGGGAATTCCACTCACAAAGCTTAAATAATCACCATCTTGTTCAAGTTAATTGACCTTAACTAGAAGCGCTCCAGGGGAGGCAAAACCTATGAAATAAAGTTTTTTTTATCTTGTGTTACTTTAGTTGTTTTGTTTGTTTTTAATAAAAAGTGTTCCAGAAGGTCCTTTGAAGAGAGTAGAAGAAACTAAGGTAATCCTCACTCTATAATATAAAATAACATGGCCTTTAGGTACTGAATTTATGAAGTTTATTTGTTGTCATTCTTTTGTTATGTAGATGTGCAAAGGCGTATGGAGCTTATGAAAAAAAATCAAGTTTTTAAGCTTACTGGGCACTTAATGACCAGCAGTATGACATGACTTCATCGTACCGTTTGCTCGTACCACATCTCGTCACAAGAGGATGCGATCCTTGATTTTTTGCCATAGGGTAAAAAGTGTTTAACGACCACTAGTATGACTAGAGGCCACCGTACTATCCACCCGTACCGTACCCCGAGCAAAACATCAAGTTTGAAGTAGATGATTGAGCCTTTAACAACCTATAGTACGGGTGTGGGCGACCATACCGTGGACCTGTACCATGTGCACCGCCTAAATGAATGTTGACCCCAAGGTAATACACTCAGTATGGGCAGCCTCCGACTATACCACCCACCCGTACCACCTACTCGGTCGCAATTTTAACCCTAGGAAGGAGGTAAACCTAAATCTAAAATCACAAATCCAACTTTCTTATTCCTCCAAACTCCAAACTACCTCCATTGGATCTTCAAATCTGCTTGGTATTCCTTTGATTCCTTACACCCAATAGATCTAAGGTATGTTTCTCCTCTGATCCCCTGTTTATTCGCATCAAAACCTTGATCAATCCTTCACCATTATGAATCTAGACTTAGGTCTTGTTATTGCGCTAACCTTGATTATGAGCATGATATAATTTTTTAGAGGAGTTTCTTTTGTAAGGTGTGAGGAGGATCATTTTTGCTATGCTTCTATTGGAACAAATTCTTAATTAGCTTTAATTCTATTTTTAGATGAACACAAGGAGCCATACACATGTAGTGGCCTCGGAACAAGCCACGCCACCCATTGATGTGCTAATCCTCGAGTCATTTGGTATCGAGTTCACCAAGGAGTTCCAACTCACTTGTTTCAACCGTCTCAAGAACCTAGAAATCAAGTCCACCAAGTGGGTGTGTCCTTATATCCTTAACCAACTAGGCATCCATCATGATTTTGATTTACTTTGCAACAATGTTGGTTTTCATCACTTTGTCTTTTAGAACACCACCACATATCGCCGCCTGACGCTTGAGTTCCGCAGTAGCTTGGTGCATACTGTGAATCCGTACTACTACATAGAGGAACATGGACCTAGAGGTGATATTATTACCTTCTGCCTTATGAACTGTGAGTATATATTGAAACTCGACCAATGTGATCATTATTTTGGATTTGCCAACAACACCACCGACATATGCTCCACCAGTTTTTTTCTTAATCCTACACCCTTGGAGTACTTGAATTTAACGAGAATCCATGGGAACATACCCAAGGGAAATCAAATTGATAATCTTGATGTTCGTTATTTGTTCTATGTTATTTCTAACACTGTGCAAGCATGTGGTGAGTTTTCTAGAGCCAATGAAGAGGATATGATAATCCTCTCAAAAGCTGCTATTCCAAATTGTAACTTGATGCCAAATTTGGTACCCTTCCATGTTTTATCTTAATCATCAAGCTCTTTAATACCATGGTCCCATATGTGGAGGAGTTGTTATCGTTCTTGCTTGAGCACTCCTCATAAAAATAGGTAATATCAAACCGTCGGTAGGTTCTTGTTGTATCAGATTTGCTACTCTCAAAGCTTGTGGAATGGTTTCTAAATATAATGGTAGATACTTTCTTAATATACCAAGAGTCGATCACTTGATCCCGGCTCCTTTGCCTAATGGTTTGTTCTCTATCAAGGATGGGAGTTTGCATTTTGATGCGTAGGTTTGAAGCAAGTATACCTCAACATGAAGAACACGTGGGTGAAGAAGTAGAAAAAGATGGACCTAAATAAGAGCAGCAACCACCACAATATTACACCACCTATGAAGATATCTATTCTCTCAGAGGAATCATTTATAATATGTGTGACATCTCCATCAACCTTCTAGATCCTAGTGCCAACCTCTCAACCTAGTTCACCAATTTGAGCAGCCAATAGAACTTGGGAGATTATCCACCACCACCACTACAATGAGCAACAAAAGGGCTTGCAAAAGCCTAAGATTTGGGATGTGTCCACTGACAATCATATTTGTGTAATAATGAGGTTGTACTCCAACTCCATGTGTTCTTTGAAACACTCATGTTGGTTTGTTCCAACACTTCGCCTTTTCTTTCGCTTTTCATTTTATTTTTTTCCTTTTGTTTGTGTTGTTTTTCTTTTCTTAGTTTCTTGGCTGGTCTCAAGATTTTTCTATTCTTTAATCCACATCCTCAAAAATACAAAAAATATTTTCCTTTTATCTTTTTTGTGAAAGGGGATTTTCCTATTGCCTCTTTTCTTCACTATTATTATGAGAGTAATTTGATTTGAGTTTTGAAGGAACATGTCCACATAATGAAGAGAATTATGAAGTCACTCATGAGAGGTATGTCCTATGTCTCCCAATTTACAATTTTAAAATGTTTATCCTAGTTAGTTGATTTGTTAATATGCCATGCTAGTGGGAATAATTCAAAATAGTTAGAGTAAAGCTTTTTATGTGTATGAGTAATTAGTTGTGGAAGCTTTTTCTCTCGTTCTTGTAGTTAACTAGGTCTTTCCTTGGAAATAATATTGCCAAACAAGTACAACAAGAATAAGTCTCCAATTTATGACTTGTTTGATGGTTGATTGTCTTAAGAGTTTACCTTTGAAGATACTTAACCCCATAGATATTTTGATAGACTTGATGGCACTCTTGAAAGGAGTTGTTTGATTAAAATGAAGTCTAGTGGTAATTGTGATTCATGCCAAAGATAAACCTTGTGGATCAAAATGTGATACTGATTAAAGTTTATATGTTTTTGATGCACACCTTTGGATGCCAATAACTCTGCTGGCCTACAAACGATCATTGGTACAACCCGTGATTTCGGCCATGAGTTGATGACATGGGTAGCGTCTATTACCATAATGGGAAAAATTATTAGTACTCTTGAAGCCTGTGAAAACCATTGATAAAATAATTGCTCAATGATCCTTGTTGAGAATTATCTTTGAAAAATAAAGTTCCACACAAAACAGTCTTTAGCATGGTCTCATTACTACTATATGAATTTTCTCGAAAGACAATGATTGGAACATTAGTGTTTTGATAGCCTTGATTTATTGATGTGGGTGTTAATGAGACACTTCACTATTACGCTACTTGGGACATGATATTTCTTACTGAAATTTTCTATTATGAAATATTCAAGTGTTCATTGGCAAGCTGAGAGTTAACTAGAGGAATTGGAATAATTGTTAAACCTCTAGTTATTTATACTTATATTAAACTGTAAATTGATTGTTTTGAGTTATCAAATCTTGTATAGTATTATTGGCACCTCTCTAACTTTGATGAGCTTTTCAAATGGAAGAAGTGCTGGATACATATGACTACCCACCGTAAGTGGATTCATCTTCTCAATATTTTGGTTTAACCACTGAGTTATTTATGGTTTTGTTGTTTTCTTGCTCGAGGAAGATCAAGTTTTGAGCTTTGGGGAAGTTGATGGATGTGGAAATAGCCATCTTTCTCCGCATTTAAATCGCATTTTTAGTCAAAAAATGACAAAGAATCTCTCTAGCCTTACTACTAATGACTAATTATTGCAAAGATGTGTAATCCTTTGTTTTGAATTGTGTTGTGTAGGAAATCACACTTTTAAGAAGAAATCAAGAGCTATTAACGAAGATTATGAGGATGTCTACATGGACAGAAAGCCTGGGTCGAAACCCAGCTTCTAGCGGGTTTAACAACCAACGGTATGGGCAAGGTCCGCCCGTACCATGTGGCAGTGGATCCGTCAAGTCAAAACCTACAATTTTCGTGAAGTCACCTATATATTTTGAGGTCCCAGCCTCCTTGTAGAGGGCAGCTATTCTCATATTACATCACTCTACAAGAAAAGTGTCCATCCGTGACGGCTTGGCCCGTCGGTCGTTGTAGAAGGCGCGTCTTCCGTGACGAATTTCTCGGCTCGACCATGGCCGATGGAAAACTTTTTTTTCGGTTTCGCGATCGTCTACTACGACGAAACCACTAAAAACATGGATGAAGCTCGGCCAACGCGTGACATAAGAAAGATTTTCGGTTCCTTGCGTGATGTTGACTCGCCGAAGTCTTTTGAGGCCTGTGGGTCATAGATGTCAGTGTCTCTAGCGAATCTTACTTTATGGTCACGCCTCCCTGATTTGAACTCGATAATGTTGCTCGATGCGTCTGCGTTTAGTTAGGCTGATAGGTCCCACATGTCAGCATCCCATTAGAAGAATCTTCTGTATGATGGAAAAAATCTCCTTCGCTCGCGCTACCCTATTCCGAACTTGATAGCATTGCTCAATGCATCTACCGTTTAATCAAGTTGCTGGGACCCACAAACCATCCTCTCATTAGAAGAAACGTGTGTATGATGGATTTTTTCCTTTGCTTGTGCTACTATTCCGAACTTCATACCGCTACTTGATGTATCTACTGTTTAATCATGCTGCTGGGTCCCCCATGTCAGCCTCTCATTATAAGAATTGTGTGTATGATGAATTTTTTTTCCTTCGCTCACGCTACCCTGTTTTGAAGTTCATACCGCTGGTAAATGCATCTACCATTTAACCATTTATTGGGCCCCACATGTCATCGTCTCACTATAAGAAATGTGTATATGATGGATTTTTGGCCCTAGGTCACGCCTTCGTGTTCCGAACTTGATAGTGTTGCTCGCTGCATCAATCGTTTATTTCGGCTGGTAGGTTCCTTATGTCAGCCTCTCACTAGAAGAATCATGTGTATGATGGAATTTTTTTCTTTGCCCGTGCCTCCCTATTTGGAAATTGGCAACATTGCTTGATGTAATATCTGTATAAGTTCTTTGCTGGGTCCCACATGTCAGTGTCTCTATAAATGCAACATGTGTATGATGGACCTTTTTTGGTCGCGTCCGCTGTTTTGACCTTGGCAACGTTGCTGGGTCTCAGATGTCAGCCTTCTCTGTGTAAGAAACGTGTGATGCTGGAAAAAATGTAAAAGAATGACAAAGATTATATATATTGATAAACATAGGATTCGAATTCAAGACTTCAACAAATGGGCAACTGCGTGCGCTTATACTACGCTAGAACCATCTATCCTACTCCTTGAAAAGATAACGTTTAGAAATTTTGAAATCACTTAAAATGAAAAAGCAGCAATCCTGACAAATTTCCATAAAAAATGCTACATGGTCTGTATAAATACAACTTGGGTAGGCTAAGGTTGTCCTATACTTTATAGGATGGCACGGAAATGCTAAATTAAGATGTTTTTGGGCGATATGAAAAATAACTTTGGTCGAATCGTGTGAACAAATGGGCTTATTATCGTGGGCTCCTTAGCAAAACTTCTTGAGTGTGGTTTATGTTTAAAAAACAAAGTAACAATATGTTGAGGGTTGGCGGCCCACGATCGAACTTAACCCGGAAGGATAAATTATTGAGCTTTTGGGCCAGAGTTGGATAGAATGTACTATTTTCTAATGATCTCCTCACTAGAAATTCAATATACTCAATATGTGGGGGGTCGGCAGTCCACCTGACGCAACAGGCTAAATTTGCAAGGTTATGAGCCAGTGTTGGATCGAATGTGTAATCTTTTCGTTGGGTCCTTAGTGAAAATTCAACGTAGTTGGTACCTTAAAAATACATTGTGGTTTGGCGTCTCTGCTCACCACGAAAGGCTAATCAAGGGAAGATTTTTTTTGAAACAAGATTATGGAAAGGTTTTTGTCCGAAGTGGGGTTGAAATATTCATTTTTTATATGCTGAGTAGTAAAAGAACATTGTACTGAATGTCGATGGTCTACCTGACTTGGTTGTACGTACGCCGGATCCAAAATTGACCGATATTGCGTCTTATTTAGAGTTTTACCTAGCGAAGAACTTGGGCAATGCAGAATTTGATCAGCGAAAGTACTAGAGGGAGTTTGACTGATTGACATAAAATCGTGTCATATCAAGTCTTACAGCGTGCAATCTTGTTTTCAGCAAAGGTTATATTTCGAGATGTTTTGGGTGGCTTTGAATCTTCCTATGTTCCCAATTGATTTGATATACTCAAAACCATGTAATCATGCCATATAAATTGTAGGTGATAGAGACACAGTGGTCTTGACTTGCCCAGCTTCAGACAGGTCGGGTAAGCACCAACTTATACTGATCACTCGAAGTTGTATGCTTCATTACGATCAAATTAATACATGCCACAATTAGCGCCAACATGTGGCATTTTCATCATGCAAAAAGGCCCAGAATTCGCATATTTAGTTCATAATTTCGAACACAATAATACAACCAGTTTATATAGTAGAACATCACAGTACTGTGTCAGCACATCAGAGCTTGACTTGTTCATTTATTATCAAAGCTTGACTTGCTCATTTCACATACAGAAGAATGAGCAAAGATACATATTGTATTGAACAAGTAATTTCACGGTAGCGCCAAAAGTATGCCATGTATCAGGGATAACATGGGATATGCATAAACATTTTTTGGGGAGGGTCTGCATAATTTGTTTTTAGAAAATTTGCATAAATATTTGCGGCTATCATCCTAGGGCGACTCGGGCCGCTTTGGGGTACCGAGCCTAGATGAATTACAACCTAGTTAAGGCCTGTTTCGTGGCCTTATAACATGGGGAGATCTACTTTTCCTATTCTCTAAGAGAAAGAAGGAATATTCCTCTTAAAATACAAAGTTGCGCGAGGTGCGTATATACAAGCTAGTAACGGGACTGATAACTATAGTACTAAAATGACGCTACAAAATAAGCACCACTATATGGATTATAACATGGAAGGCAATACTAATTATAAAAGCATGGCAGAGCTTATATAAACTGATTCAAGCTAGCCACTAAAACCAGTGTAATAACAGTCAACCGTTGAACCACGATACAAAAAAAGTTGACATAGCAATACACCAGAAAGATGCACAGCTTAGTCTAGGGATGGAACAACGATCCTACCACACCTAAATTAGGCCTAACCAAATTTCTGCTTTTCACACACTATTCCAACCATCTTTGGGAAGGATGATAACTCCCATAGGCTCACCTTCAGTTGGCTACAGGTTGTAGCGTTTAATCTCAGGGAATTATATTCCACGAAACCTCTTGTATGTTATGTACACATATTTTTCCTCATGAATGGGAACAATGTGCCATCAGGAGCCTTGCATTCGCGTTTCTTCATCATCTTATCAATGATTGGATAATTGAGACCGAGAAAGAGAGAGTTGTCGCCTAGGCTGTTAACCTTCCTCCAAACGATGACCCCTGGAGGTCCAGCAGAGCTAGGATCTTCTTAATAAATGTAGACATGACTGGCAGGATATAAGCATAGGTTAGTCCCATTTTGAGCATGGGGAATGACTTCACCATCTTCGCCATGGGTAACCCCCATGTCATACGTCGTAATTATGATCATCCAGTGTTCGCTGTCATCCGATCGAGTGAGGAACCACATGCATAGCTGATCATTGAGAATAGGTGATGGGATTAAAAACAACAAATCCTTATTCCCCGCAACATTTGAATAGGTGTTACTGGCATACATATTCTAACACCAACGTTCTTCATTGTTCATGCTAACAGTGTGAATAGGCACTTACAATAATATTACTCAATAAATTAACAACATTAGTAATTGCATTTCTCATTCTAGTATTCTAAATATTGGAATTCTTGCTTATGTCAGTTTCCTAGTTGTTGTAAGTTTCAAAAGAGGGAGCGATCATTCAGTTATATGAAAAAATGAGGGACTCTTTGGATCACATGAACACGTGAATGAGAAAAAACACCGGGAGCACCACTTTTTATTGATATAGACGCATGTCCAGTTGAATCCTATAGGATTAGATACCCATAGGATTTTGGATTAAGTGGTGTTTGATTGCACAGGAAAACCAAAGAAATTGTACAAAGAGGTTGGAGTGGATGGAAATTTTCCTCCAAAATAGAGTTCAAAGGAATCCTTTGAAGAAATTCCTAAGGATTATACTTTTTCGAATCAAATGTCATTTATAGAAAAAATCCTAAGGATCCAAATCCTACACAATACCTCTGAATCCCAAGGCAATCCAAAAAGGAAAAGATCGGTGTCCTAAAAAAATCCTATGTGATTCCTACAATCTAAGGAGGGCTTGAAAGTATAAACAAATCAATAACCCGGGTTCATTGTGTTGCACTCACATTTCAGGTGCTAGTCAATACCTTTCATATTCTGACAATGAATGAACATACTGGTGCAGGGACATCGTCATACACTATATTTTTGTAAGACGTATTACTAGTACTAATTCATTATTGGCAATGGTTCATTCATTTTTTAGGAAATAAAGGGTGTGCTCATTCAGTCATATGAAAGGTAAAACATAAACAAGTTAGTTAAAGAATAACTTCACAGAATCACTCACAATGTATGATGGAACTAGAATTACCTTCCAATGTGGGATCCTAGCAGTAGGTGCAGCCTTGACTTGCAACCACAAAAACGAGGCTACCATGTTCAGTGGCATCATAGTACTTTTGTCTTCCATGACCTGAATGGTCTAGACATATCCAAACTTCACTACCGCCTTCTAGGTAGTCGGTTGCACTTTTGAACAACGCGAGGAGCTTATAGTCTGAGTAACCCCCAAGTTCTGTGGGCACTCTACAAAGTACGATCTTCGATAGGTCAAGACATCCGTCCCATGACTTTTGGTACTTTTCTCCATGCCTGTGGATTTACCGAAAAAAACCTTTTGAAATATCCATGAGTACAGATAACTGTGGGAAACCTGGCTGGCTAGTAGCATTACCTAGTATAGAATGGATATGAGATGACCGAAATGCCACAAGAATCCATCGATGGAAGGTCGATAACTCGATAGGTGTAGATGTTCGCTAGACAGGAGACCTCGCTCTGGTCCACGGCGGCGAGCCAGTCGCCGTTCATGCCAACCTAGAATTTTTCGTGCATGAATGGCAGGATGGAGATGCCCCGAGGATGGTTGACGGTCACCATGTTGTACACCATGTCGTGTAGAAGATTTACCCTCACATCGTCATAGTTCTCGTCAAACCAATGAGCATACCGAGGCATTAGTAGGCACGGTTCAGTCCTATGGTGCAAAGTCCATTTCGTACCTTCATTGTTGCCGATACGACCGTACAGCAGCTTGCAGCATGCGGCTACCCTGACGGTGTTAGAAATGTCTAGACACTGAACGATGAGCTCGACTTCGTTCGTGCTAAGTTGATCCCACTTGCATCGCCTGCTAAGCTTCGAATAGGCAATTACAGCCAGATGGATTTAGACGGAGGTAGCAGATGCAAGTGCGATTCGGGTTTTCTAGAGGAGGAGGGGGAGCGTTATGCAAGGAATATGTGAGAACAAAGAGCGTGGGGGAGATCATGGGTGGAGTGGGGACTAGGGAAAAAGATGGAGAGTCAAAGAAAAAAACGAGAGGGAGGCGATATTACTTGTTTGCTCTGTCTAGTCAATAGCAGCATTGAGGACAACGCTGCCTAGACTTCACTGTATGTTATACTAGCACGCCACACAATTAGTAATTTTCCAATACTCTTACGTATCAGAGGTGCAGCATTATCTAGTCACACCAGTTTGACCAACGGGTTTTATTTTTATATATTTCATTTTAACATACTGTAGTATTTTTAACGTAAAATAGGTAGACGAACTACGACTAGTAGTAGTAGCCGCGATATGGATATATGTAATTTCATCTTGTTCCCCTACATGCAGAAGTCATAGCACATGACTGGATATAATGCATAGTACATGTGTGTCCATGGTAATTTTGGCATGTTCCATGTCTTCATATATGTTCTTATACAAGGTACATAGAATTACACGTGTCCAACATGCAACTACGCAGCAAAATGAGAGACGTGTACTACGTGTATGGACACCAGATACACCAGATTTTGCTCAAGTCAGGTAACGTGCATGACTTTATGTGGCTCTAAATCACTGATAGGTGGGCCTTGTTTAGGTCAGCCCCACTTGCCAGTGAGAATCTACATGCGTCATGCCGTCGGAGCTACTAGAGACGTCCACGATGGAAATTATAATTTTCAACTAGTTACACCCGCAACTAGCTGTTGCATGTCGCACTTCCAAGTTTTCAGAAAATGTAAAATCAATCATCAACATAGATCATATTTATATAGTTCATCTATAATTTTCCATCCCAAAATATTACATGGTCTGGCCACCACAAAATGAACAAATGAACACAATATATTGTTTGCTTTTTTTTACACAGGTTACATAAGATCATGTGGGATAGAATATTGTAGATGCACAAGATACAACATATCCAATGTTCTAGATTTATTTCACATTTTTTGAGAACTCGAAAGTGCAACAAATAATAAAGGGGTGCGGGCGCAAAGAGTTGCATAATATTCGACCTGTACTGACCAAAATGAGTGTACTGATCAAATCGCAAGCCTTGCACTTACATATTGTCAAAATGAGTGTTAGAGTACAACAAGTTAACGGCCGAGGCCATGCGATACAAATCAGGCACACGGAAATAATTTAAGATATACAAATCCCTATTCCATATGATTACGACGTTTAGCCCCTCTTCCTTGAACCGTTAATTATACTGGTTCCAATCCTTCGCGTTGGCCAAGCATGGGAAGAACCACAATGGAGTCTGCGCTAGTTCCAGCCAATGTTGGTTGAGAAACCAATAGTGGTGTCTTGAGCATTCATACTGAAGTAGCATATTTCAAGATGAAGATTAAATCCACCAACCCTACTGCATGCAGAGAGGTGTATACATAGTTTCTCCTCGTCAGATCTCCACGGCCAAGTCCTGCCGCGCCAACTGGAATAGTAATCGGATAGTTCAAGCCAAGGAAGATATACAATGCTCCAAGGTCAAAAACCCTCTGCCATTACCTCGGTGGAAGTAACCTACTAGTGTTAATCGAGAACACACCACAACAAAACCCAGTAGAATAGGTGTGAATAGGGTGGCCATGATGATAAGCAACATTTTTAGCGACAGGATAACCACCATAAGTAGTGTCATATCGCCTATCACTAACGCCCACAGTATTGATCAGGATAAGGCTACCACCATCAGGAGATCATTCTAACCACCACAGATCAGGACTTACTCACGATTACCGTTCAAATTAGGTCGCCCCGGAAGATGCACACGACCTTGCAATGAAAGCACATTCATAGGTCAGCTGAGAAAAAATTGAATGATGGAGCTTAAAAATTGAAGGATGGAAATTTTACCCCATGCCCAAGGATCCCATGCAAAAACATTGCCAATCTAAGTTCTGGCATAGAGAACTCCCTTGTGGATAATTGCTTGGCGGTAGCTGAACATGCTGAACTAGTTCTCAAGAACCATCCAAATACCATGAGGACCATCAAGGATGGCAATTACCATGTTGAAGATGGCCAGGACAGATAAATTCATATAGTTCCCAGTAGCTATGGGAACTTGGCAAATGGCTATCTTCAGTAGATTAGTAGGCTAACCAATCGCCACAAACTGAAGTACCTTGGGGGTGAACTCAAAATTGAAGATTGATGGTAGAGGAATCCGGTGACAAGTGAACACATTCACAAGCTCCCAGTTCTAGGCGAGGCTAATAGTGGTGATCCAATCTCCATGCGCGCATACCCACTTCTTACCCTCACAATCTGGCATCACATATTCAGAGGAGGACCTATCCAACGGCATCATATCGCACAAGGTCCACCTGAACTTCTTCTGTGGCTTCTGCTTTCCCCTATCGCAATAGTACATGCCCTTGTAGAACTGCTTCTTGCGATTGTCGTGGTAGAAGACATTGTACTCACGCGGTAGCTCAGTTGGGTGAGAGTGAAGAAAACAGGGAGACCAAACGGACGAACACATAGGGATGCACTATGTGTTGCTAAGTAAATATAAGGTTTGCAGCAGGCGACGAGGCTCGCGGCGGTTATGGCGTTGCATCTGGCTAAGATTTCTTCAAGGGGCCCATCGGAAAACACCCTAGAAGTGTCACTATCATCAATCGATTGGGCCATCGTGAGGAAGATCTTGATCATGTGGGGGACGATGGTGTTTGGTTTTCATTGGGGTTTTGGAGGAGAGAGTGAGCAGCAGATGGCAGGGCGAGATGTAAAACAATCTATCAAACCGGGCACCGGTGCTGATCCTAAAGAGGCATGGCCGGCATTGGCGCATGCTTGTATTGGTGTGCGAGTGGGGATGGCCGTCACCGAGATGCTGGAGGTGAAGTGAGGATGGAGATCGAGGCAAAGAGAAATACGGATTGAAATAAAACCAAGTGTGCCTTCTTTCTCTCTTCTAAATATGCTATGCCTATCAAACTGGGCTACGGAGATGATCCGAAAGCGACATGGCAGTGTTGGCGTGTGCTAAGGTGGGTGAGTGGGGATCAGTGAGAAGATGGAGAGGAAGAGGACTGAGAGCAAAGGAAAATAGAATAAATCGATTGAAATTGTACCAACTTTACCGAGCATGGTTTTTCTATCTTCTCTATGTTTTTTGGTGCCTGCCAAGTAAATAGGTCTGGCCTTTCTAGTAGTACAACATAGCTAGCCTAGCACAGCATGGAGCTGTACTAACCTGTCAAATGAATGGTCATGGCAGAGAGACAGTTTGGAGTATACGCGGAGCTCGTCTTTCCAAACGTAATAATCCTTGGATCTTCTACATTCTTCATCATGTGCAGGCACAGGAACAGGTACTGTACTACTGTACTAATAAATACATAAAGGTTCCACCAGTAATTAAGGGACCAAAACAGGAATACTCTCGAACTCTTATAGTACAACAACAAAAATGCTCACAAAATGGGCTACCAGTACAATATGTACAACCACACGTTGCCACCTCAAATCAGCTTTCCTGCCACACCGCCAATTTCCTCTCCCCTTTCGGCCTATACGCCCCATTCCCTGACCCCAAATAAACCATCTCCCTGTTCAATAAAGAAAAAAGTCGACCATCTCTCAAAAAAATCAACCATCGATCAAAAGAAAATCCATTGTCGAATCTTTCTCGTTCATTTTGAACGGACGGTCACAATTACTCGAGATCCACGTGAGTAGTCGTCTAAGCTATTGGTTGTAGCTCCACAAAAGCATGTGCCTGGAAGAGGCAGAAGAATTTATTTTATGTCAGTGATGGAAGAAGAATGACGATATAATACCAAATCAATAAGTCAGTGGCTTTATCCGTCAGACCAGTGAGAGCCGACACGAGTGGTGAATAGCTTATGAAGCATAGAGGAAAAGGTGCGTTTAAGGCATACATTACGTAGTATACTGTAGTATACCTCCCTTCTGATTTAAGATGGTCACATAGTGCTAAATAACTTAGACTAGTAACTTTCACATGTTTCTACCTTCATAGTGGGTAATAACATGTGTGAATTGTCTTGGTATGTGTGATGTTATGGTAACTAGCTAAGTTACTATCTCCCCGTATTTTTATTTAATTAACTCTAAAAAACATTTAAATCGTGACCAGTAAATCGCGCTTACTTGTAGTTCAAGTTTGACCTAATTTCGTTAAAGTGTCAAGATACAAAATCTTAGCAAGAAATTGAACCTGTTGCCAAAACTCTCAGTGGTTTCTGATATATTAATTAACCGCCCGATGGGTACCTCCAAAAGCTTTTTCTTAAAACTTTCAGTGCAACCTACAATTTACTTGTAGTTCAAATTTAACCTAATTTTGATAAATCGACATAAAGTCATTCAAGTGGTGGAGTTAGCTAGGAAGTTTGAAAACTCATAAATCATAGGAATCGTTAGTACAACATGTTGGTCCACTATATATATGTCTAGAAACTTGGCTTGTGGCATTAAGATCCATATTGTTCAGACCGTCTTTACAAAAAGGAACAATCTCATCATCACTCGGAAAATTGAGAATATTCTTTCCTGATAGTTAGAAACTCACACCGACAACATTGTTTACTACAACAAGATGCACCCGTCTACCTTCGAAAAGACAATTAATTCCAGAGCAATCTATCGCGCTTACTTATAGCTCAAGTTTGACCTAATTTTGTTTAGTCAAGATGCAAAATCCTAGCAAGAACTTGAACCTGTTGTCAAAATTCTCGGTGGTGGTTTCTGATATATTAAATGACCCCCAAATAGTTACCTTCAAGAGATCTTTTGTAAAACCTTTAGCGCAACCTACAATTTACTTGTAGTTCAAATTTTAACTAATTTCGATAAATCAACATAAAGCCATTCAAGTAGGCAAAGTTAGCTAGGATGAAGTTTGAAAACTCATGAAACATGGAAATCATAAGTACAACATATCGGTCCACTATATATGTCTGAAACCTTGGCCTCTGGCATTCAGATACATATTCTTCATACTTCCCTTATGGAAAGAAACAATCTCATTATCACTCGACAAAATGGAGAATGTTCTTTCCTAATAGTTGGAACTCACACTGACGACATTGTTTGCAACAAGAGGATGCACCCATCTATCTACAAAAAGACAATTAATTCAATAACAATCCATCATTCTTACTTGTAGCTCAAGTTTGACCTAATTTTGTTAGATTGTCAAGGTGCAAAATCTTAGCAAGAAGTTAAACCTGTTGTCAAAACTCCCGATGGTTTTCGATATATTAATTGACCCCCTATGGGTACCTCCAAAAGCTTTCTCGTGAAACTCTCAAAGCAACCTATTATTTATATACTTTTAGTTCAAATTTGACCTAATTTCATTAAATTGACATAAGGTTATTCAAGTGGGTAGAGTTAGTTAAGAAGTATGAAAACTCATAAAATGTGGGAATCGTAGGTACAACATGTTGGTCCACTATATATGTCTCAAAGCTTGGCTTGTGGCATTTAGATCCATAACCTTCAGAGCTTCTTTATGGAAAGGAACAATCTCGTCATCACTTAGAAAATTGAGAATATTCTTTCCTGATAGTTCGAAACTCACTCTGAAGACATTCTTTACTACAAGAAGATGCACCCATCTACCTCCGAAAATAATTAATACAATATCAATCTATCGCACTTACTCGTAGCTCAGGTTTGACATAATTTCGTTAAATTTTCAAGATGTCGGATCTTATCAAGAAGTTGAACCTGTTGTCAAAACACTCGGTAGTGGTTTGTGATATATTAAATGACCCCCTGATGGTTACGTCCAAAAAATCGTAAAAATTGCAACGCAACCTACAATTTATTGTAGTTCCTATTTGACCTAATTTCGATAAATCAACATAAAGTCACATTCAAGTGGGAAGAGTTAGCTAGGAAGAAGTTGGAATACTCATAAAACATGGGAATCATAAATACAACATGTCGGTTCACTATATATGTCTAAAAGCTTGGCTTGTGGCATTCCGATCCATATCTTCGTACTTTCTTTATGGAAATGAACAATCTCATCATCACTCGGAAAATTGAGAATGTTCTTTCCTGATAGTTGGAAACTCACGCCAAAGAAATTTTGTACTACAAGAAGATGCACCCATTAACCTACGAAAATACAATTAATTTAAGATCAATCTATCGCGCTGCTTACTTGTAGCTCAAGTTTGACCTAATTTCGTTAAATTGGAAAATGATTTTTTAGCAAGAAGTTAAACGTGTTGTCAAAATCTCGGTGGTTTCTGATATATTAGTTGACCCCTCGATAGGTACCTCCAAATGCTTTTTCGTAAAACTTTCAAAGCAACCTACAATTTAGTTTTAGTTGAAATTTGACCTAATTTCTATAAATCGGCATAAATTCTTTCAAGTGGGTAGAGTTATCTAGGGAGTTTGAAAACTCATAAAACATGGGAATCATAAGTAAAATGCGTTGGTCCACTTAATATGTATGGAAGCTTAGCTTGTGGCATTGATATCCATATTCTTCGGACTGTTCTTTCTGTAAAAGAACAATCTCGTCATCACTCGTAAAACTGAGAATTTTCTTTCATGATAGTTGGAAAGTCACATCGAAGAAATTGTTTACTACAAGACGATGCATCCATCAACCTCCAAAAAACATTTAATTCAAGAGCAATATATCGTGCTTACTTGTAGCTCAAGTTTGACCTAATTTCATTAAATCAACAAGATGCAGAATCTTAGCAAGTTGAACCTTTGGTCAAAACTCTCGGTGGTGGTTTGTGATTTATTAAATGCCCCCCTGATGATTACCTCCAAAATATCGTAAAACTTTCAACGCAACCTACAATTTACCTGTAGTAGTTCATATTTGACCTAATTTCAATAAACTCATAAAACAGGGGAATCATAAGTACAACATGACGGTCAACTATATATGTCTGAAACCTTAGCTTGTGGCATTCAGATACATATTATTCGTACTTTCTTTATGGAAAGAAACAATCTCATCATCACTCGACAAAATTAATAATGTTCTTTCCTAATAGTTGGAAACTCACACTGATGGCATTGTTTGCAACAAGAGGATGCACCCATCTATCTCTGAAAAGACAATTAATTCAATAACAATCTATCATTCTTACTTCTAGCTCCAGTTTCACCTAATTTTGTTAGATTGTCAAGATGCAAAATCCTAATTAGGAAGAAGTTAAAAACCTATTGTCAAAACTCTCGATGGTTTCTGAAATATTAATTGACCCCCGATGGATACCTCCAAAAGATTTTTCATAAATCTTTAAAAGAAACCTACAATTTAGTTGTAGTTCAAATTTGACCTACTTTGATAAATCGACATAATGTCATTCAAGTGGGCGGAGTTAGCTATGGAGTTCAAAAACTCATAAAACATGGGAATTGTAATTAAAACATGTTGGTTCACTTAATATGTCTGGAAGCTTGGCTTGTGGCATTGAGATCCATATTCTTCAGACTTTCCTTACAGGAAAGATCAATCTCATCATCACTCGAGAAATTGAGAATTTTCTTTCCTGATAGTTGGAAACTAACACTAACGACATTATTTACTACAAGAATATGCACCCATCTACCTCTGAAAAGACATTTAATTCAAGAGCAATCAATCGCGCTTACTTGTATCTCAAGTTTGACCTAATTTCGTTAAATCGGCAAGAAGTCACTAAAGTGTGTGAAGTTAGCTATAAAGCTTGAAAATTGATAGTACTAAAAACATGGGTATTACTTATAAGAAACTATGGTCCAGTTTGTGTGGTAATTTTGGGCGGTTGCATTTTATTTTAACTGTGGTAGGTCCCGTAGGAGCGAGGTGCTTGAGTTAACACGGTCAATGGAAGTAAAAGTTATATCAAGGACCTCATAAAAATGAAAATTACATCCAAGTCCATGCATTTAGCACAAGGTCCATAAAACTAAGCAATGAAGTGTGTTTTGAGGTTTGCGCATACTAGCATTCATCGTGCTAAAAAACTACCAATAGAATCTTTTAGATGCTAAGAATGGAAAAGAAGATCCAATGGTTAGCAATGTTTGGATTTTATAGTCTTGATCCAAAGGCCAATGTTCAAAGTTATCCGTACACTATACAATGGTATGGTATTGTAAGATATAAGAGAAGATAAAGATAAGAGAAGAAGTACTGTGAATGGACAATATTTTGAGTAACCTTCCCTCCCGATGTTTGGGAAGCAAGTGAAAATTTCGAAAACCAGAAAAGTTAGAATTTTTGCCTCCAAGGACCAAAGTGGTTTCCTTCCTATGTACTCCTCCTACTCCACACCAATATGGTGCTGAACACGCCAGAGACACAGAGCCGTCGTACCAAGGCACAAGTGCATAGCGCCACACGCTAGAGGAGGGAGAGATCAGTAGGGACAGTGCGTGAGGGGAAAGGGTAGGAGAGATGTAGGATCGATGGTGGGAGGCAGTGAAGGAGAGAGAAAACACACAATTTGTTTTGTGTCCATAAGTCCTGAAATTTACTACTAGTAGAGTGTACACTGTGAGTCCACGGGACTACCTCATGTCAGGAACCAATCATAACTTTGCTCTGACATTGAACCACCTTCAATTCCTCTTCGTTGCTGCCCTCTTCCCCTGCCTATGTTTTATTCTCTCAGCATGTACATCACGTTGAACTCAAGAGTTTGTCCAAGACCTAATTCATAATAAAGGGAGTGATAAGCATTATGAACTCAAGAAACAATATGGTCATATGCTTGATCAAGTTGAAGAGGAACAAGGAGATGTTGAAATGGAGGATGGGGACGAAGAAGAAGGATCTGAAGATACTCTAGTTTCATCTGCTTAGAGTGGTGTTGATGAAGAAAGAAATCCACATGTTTACCACTTGTCTAATGTTACAATGGAAGTCCCTATTCCTCCTCAGGAGCAAGTGGTGGTTCTGGTTGGATCCTCCAAACCTGAGATGTTAACTCAAGAAAGTCAGAGCTCTTAGCCAGAGCCACAAGATTTGTCATGAGGGGACAGAGGCTTACACTGCAGGGTAGTTCATCAAATATGAATGAGAGGGTTATGGGTCAAGCTTCCTAGAGGGATTTTTCAGGTACTAACCTATCCCTTTATAATTCCTTTGTTGTGTTAGAGGATGATAATATTAGTAGTAGTGCTCTAGAAATGGGTGTTGAATATTATTCCATGTCTCTTGAGTTTGTTACTTCCTTTAAAGATCTAGAAGTTGCTAGGCATGAATTAGTTGGTTTGAGAAATGATATTCCTATTGAAGTCACATCGCAAAAAGAACAGGTTAGTTTACTTGAATGGAAGAGTGATGCAGAGGAGGAGTCTAACTTTACTCCAGTGGTATCTAGAAAGCATAAAAAGGGAAGTTTGCTAGTGTCATGTGCAAAAGTGGGGGTCAGGGCATTAAGAGCAGTTGTTGTGAAGGTCAACAACTACCACCCTATGAGTGGTGTTATGACTGCAACAAGGGAAAGAAAGAAAATTTTATGATAGGAGCTATCCTGAATTGTAGAGGGGTGGGTAAAAAAGGGATCAGTTCATATTTAGTTAATTTGATGCAGCAGGAGCGTTTGGATTTCCTAGGGTTACAAGAAACTATAAAGAAAGAATATTCTCCTGAGTTTTTAGGAAGATTAATCCTATGAATCAATTTTCCTGGAGTTGGATACCTTCTATGGTTAAATCTGGGGGCATCCTGGGGGGGCTATGTTCCTCCAGTTTTGATAACTATGGCTCGACTGTTTGGTGGTTTCATGTCAAAATAAAAGTTTTTGATATTAAGATGCAGGTTCATTGGCATCAGGTAGTGGTTTATGGGGCTGTACAAGGGAACTTAAAGATTAGCTGAGCTGGCAGAAGTGTGCAAAGATTAATATCTCCCTCTTTTGGTAGGGGGGATTTTAATATAATGAGATTTATGTTAGAGAAGAATAAGACTCATGTTCTAAGAAAATGGAGTCATATGTTTAAATCCATTATTAATGCATATGGCTTGAGGGGAACTTCAGATGTCAGGGGAAATATACTTGGTCTAATAATCAAGTTACTCCCTCCCTAGAAAAACTGGATAGAATTCTAGTTTCAAAGATTGAGAGAGTTTATTTCCTTTAACTAGAGTGCACAAGATGACCAGAGAAATTTCAGATCACAGTCCTCTGATTCTGGATACGATGGAAGATCAGAATATGGGAAATAATCCAGATTTGAAAAGAGTTAGTTGAAGGACCCTGAGAGTAGAGTTGAGAGAGTCTAGAGAAAGCCTGTCAAATGTAGAAATAGTTTGGATAGCCTATAGAAGAAACTTAAAAAAGTGTAGAAATAGTTTGGATAGCCTATAGAAGAGATAATGAGGGAGCCTTTTACTGAGGAAGAAATTTAAAAAGTGATTGATCAAATGGAACAGAATAAAGCTATTGAGCTAGATGGGATACCTGTTGAATTCCATCAACATTGTTGGTAGATTATCAAAAATGATGTTATGGCAGCCTTTGCTGATTTTCATTCACATAAGATTGAGTTGACTAGTATCAATTATGGTATTATCACTTTGCTACCAAAAAGTGAGGATTTTGATGTCATATAGAAATTTAGACCTATTTGTCTGTTGCAGGTTCTGTTTAAAATCTTTACAAAAGCTCTTACAATTAGGACTAAGCTAGTGATGCATAAGTTGATTGATAGATGTCAAACTGCTTTCCTTAAAGGCAAGTTTATAGCTGATGGGATCACTCTTTTACATGATATTTTGAAATAATCTAAAGTTCAGAAACAACAAGGTGTGATCCTGAAATTGGATTTTTAGAAGGCACGTGACAAAGTTAACTGGGATTTCTTGTTTTATTATTATAAACAGAAAGGGTTCAGTGATGACTAGTTAATTTTCCTAAAGAGTGTTGTCACACAAGGTACTGTTAGTGTCAAGGTTAATGGCGAATTAGGTCCTTATTTTGGGAGTTACAAAGGGGTGAGACAAGGTGAGCCTTTTCCCCCTTTCTCGTTCAACATGGCAGGGGAATGCCTATCAAAAATGGTGATGAATGCCCATGCAGGTGGTCATTTTACTATGTTAGCTAACAATTTGTTTGAGAAGCGGATAGCAATTCTGCAGTATGCTGATGACACTATTTTTTTCATCAAAGATGAGGTGGAAGGAGCTAGGAACCTAAAACTATTGTTGTACCTTTTTGAAGGTATGTTTTCTCTTAAAATTAACTTTGAAAACGTGAGGTTCTGATGGTATTGTAGGATGATGAAAGGTTGGGTATTTACAAATATTTGTTTAACAATCAGATAGGGGAGTGTCCTATCAAGTATCTAGGTCTTCCTGTGTGCAGCAGAAAATGTACTGTGACTGAGATGAGATTCATTGGAGAGAGGTTAAAATAGATGGATGGTTGGATGGGGGTGCTTTGTCTGTGGGAGGTAGGCATGTCAAGATTACTTCTTGTCTCTCAAGTGTGCCTATTTATCCTATGTCTATGTTTTTGTTGCATAATACTAATGTGGAGGAGGTAGAGAAACCTACCAGAATGGAAGAGCTGGGAAAATAAAATATCAACTGGTGAAATGGAAGTATATTTGTAGGCCCAAAAAGAAAGGTGGGTTGGACATCAAGAATATTAGAATTTTTAACATCAGTCTCCTGTGTAAGTGGTGGTGGAGGTTGGAAGCTGAGGATGGACCATGGTAGGTGTTTGTGAGGAAGAAATACTTGGGTAATGGTGGCATCTTCCCTGTAAATCCCAAACAGAGTGATTCTACTTGCTGGGATGATTTGTTAAAACTCAAGAATATATATTTGGTAGGTAGGATAATGATTGTGGGGGATGGGCAAAGAATAGATTTTTCGGGTGATGCTTGGTGACTAGATGTTCCTTTGAGAAATAGGTTCCCTGGACTCTTTGACATATGTCAGGATCAGAGTTTATCAGTAGCTGCGATGGATGGTAGGAACTGGCAGTGTTCTTTTAGGAGGTGGCTGAGCTCTGAAACTCAGGAACACTATGATAAGATGCAGATGATTTTGGAAAGGGTAACCTTGTCGGAGGAGTCCGATAGACCTAGATGGCTATGGACAAAAACAGGGAAATTCATTGTGAAATCTATGTACTCCCATCTGTCAAATAATGGGGTGGATACGAGCTTCAGGCATTAGTGGAAAGGAATAATTCCTTTGAAGATTAAAATATGATTGTGGCTCATTTGGCATAATGCAATTCCCACTAAAGATAATATTAATAGGAGAAAATGGATTGGTGATACTACCTGCAGATTTTGTAATAAAGAGGAATCCATTGGACACCTGTTTTTCTCTTGTGCTGCCAGAAAATATGTATGGAGTGTGGTTGCTATATTAGTTGGTGCTGAGACTAGGAATGGGTCCTTTTCTCAGTACTTCTGGTGGATTCCACAATATTTAGCTCTCAGCCGTTATATGCAGATAACCACCTTGACTTGATCATGTATGCTTGTGTCTTCATAAAATACTGGGAAGGTCTCCATGTTGCTGAGGAACATGAGGCTTTGAGGAATCGTGGTTATATCCTACAAAGGAATGCGATGGAGGATGGTGTGGCTATGGACATGGCTTCTATACCACTGTTGGGCTTGTCTTCTACTAGGTGTAAGCGCGAAAGGTCCCCAGAGGATTGGCAGGAGGAAGACTGATTGATGGTGGATGTCTATTTGTTTCCATAGGTTGGAAGGAGAAATGATGGTGTGTTGTATATAGTCCTTTTGTGGGATGCATCTATTTCATGTTTCTTGTTAAACACTAGCATCTTGCGGTGATCTTGCGTATCCCCTCCCCCTTTTTCTCTTTTCTGCAGTTAGACGCACGGTAGCTTTTGTGGTTAAAAAGTATAAAACTGGTTTCTGGTTAGCTCCAAGAGCTTTAAACCTAGTTGTGTGGTTGTTACATTATCTGTTCATAGTGGAACCTGACCCCTAAATCTTTGGGGGTTGTATGAAAAAAATGTACAGCACGTGGAAAGAGGTGAGCATATGTATAAGCAAAAAAATAAAGCTCCACCATTTAAGCAGTGTCTAAGATGATTCATGGGACCTACTAAACTGAAGATGCTAACTTTTGCATAGTACTTATAGCTTGGTCATACACTGCCAAGTGGGGCCATTATTTGCTTTTTCCTTAGACACTTGTGCCTTGTACTCCCTCTCCTTCACGCTAAACTCAATTTTTTCTTTTTTTTGCAAAATTCCAACAATCCATCAGTAATGATCAACAACAGTACAAAGAGGCCTAAAAGCAAGTTGCTCTTAGACACCCTATTTCCTCAATGATGTGCATGGATAATCTCTTCTCGTTCTTTGATTTTCACTAAATGTGTGAAAACTCCCATGAGCGTGAAACAATGATTTTACTACCGCAAGATGCACCCATCTACTAAACTATTGTGGGAACTCAATCAGATTGTAAACTATGATGTCGATATTGCCTTGACGACCCTAGTCGTTCGGCTTGAAACCCAATAATATTCATACATTGTAGGACAATATTGCGAACCTATTTTTCCAAAACTTGTGAAATGCCATGGTTATCGTTTTCATGCACGTACTTCACATGACATGATAGGGTGTTCAAATATGTCAAGATGCACAATAATCCTTTTTTTCTTTATTTCACGTGATCATTTTCGAAGGGTGTTCAAAATTGTCAAGATGCAAAATCTTAGTAAGAAGTTTGACCAGTCGTCAAAACTCTTGGTGGTTTCTGATATATAAATTGACCGCCCGATGGGTACCTCCAAAAGATTTTTTGTAAAACTTTCAACATAACCGACAATTTACTTAATGTAGTTCAAATTTGACCTAATTTCGATAAATCAACAAAAAGTCATTCAAGTTGGAAGATCGAGTTAGCTGGGAAGTTCGAAAACTCATAAAACATGGGAATCGTAAGGACAAGATGTTGATCCACTATATAGATATGAAAACTTGTATTGTGGCATTCATATCTAATATTCTTCAGACTTTCTTTACGGAAAAAAACAATCGTGTCATCACTCAGAAAATTGAGAATGTTATTTCCTAATAGTTGGACACTCACACCGACTGTTGGTTCACTTATTATGTCTGGAAGCTTGGCTTGTGGCATTGAGATCCATATTCTTCGGACTATCCTTACAGAAAAAAACAATCTCACCGTCAATTGGGAAATTGAGAATTTTCTTTCCTGATAGTTGGAAACTCACACCGACGACATTGTTTACTACAAGAAGATGCACCCATCTACCTCTGAAATGACATTTAATTCAAGAGCAATCCCTCGTGCTTACTTGTAGCTCAAGTTTGACCTAGTTTAGTTAAATTATCAAAATGCAAGAACTTAGCAAGAAGTTGAACCTGTCATCAAAACTTATGGTGGTTTATGATATATTAATTCACCACCTGATGGGTTTTTCGTAAAACTTTCAAAGAAACCTACAATTTACTTGTAGTTCAAATTTGACCAAATTTCCATACATCGACATAAAGTCATTCAAGTGGACAGAGTTAGCAAGGAAGATCGAAAACTCATAAAACATGGGAATCATAAGTAAAACATGCTGACCCACTATATATGTCTGAAAACTTGGCTTGTGGCATTCAGATACAATATTCTTCGGGCTTTCTTTGTGGAAAAGAACAATTGCGTCATCACTCGGAAAATTGAGAATATTTTTTCCTGATAGTTGGATACTCACACCAACAGCATTATTTACTACAATAAGATGTACTCATCTACCTCTGAAATGACATTTAATTCAAGAGCAATATATCACGCTGACTTGTAGCTCAAGTTTGACCTAATTTCGTTAAATTTTCAAGATGAAAAATCCTAGCAAGAAGTTGAACCTGTCATCAAAACTTACGTTGGTTGATGATATATTAATTGACTGCCCGATTAGTACTTCCAAAAGTTTTTTGTAAAACTTTTAAAACAACTTATATTTTACTTATACTTCGAATTTGACATAATTGCAATGAATCGACATAAAGTCATTCAAGTGCGCAGGGTAAGCTGGGACGTTTGAAAACTCATAAAACGTGAGAATCATAAGTACGTACAACATGTTGGTCCACTCTATATGTCTGAAAGCTTGACTTGTGGCATCCAGATCCATATTCTTCGGACTTTATTTATGGAAAAGAACAATTTCATCATCACTCGGAAAATTGAGAATGTTCTTTCCTCATAGTTGGCAACTCACACCAAACCACATTTTATACTACAAGGAGATGCCCCCATCTAACTCCGAACAGAAATTTAATTCAAGAGGAGTTTATCATGCTCACTTGTAGCTCAAGTTTAACCTAATTTCGTTAAATGAGCAAAAGGTAACTTAAGTGTGTGAAGTTAGCAAGGAAGCTTGAAAAATCCTACTCCCTCCGTTCCTTAATATAAGGTGTATAGTTTTTTGTGAAAAATTCCAGAACATAAGGTGTATAGAGAATTCTGGGATTTGTTCCTCTTATTTGGGAGGCAATTAATCTGATCAGGAGAGAGAGAGGATACCCCGATTTCCTATTTTCCCTCTATATCACATCAATCATCTAGGGTATTCATGTCCGAAAGCAAAGAAATTTGCCCTCCTAGCCTGTGAGCTAATATTTGTGCAAGAAAACTATGCACCTTATATTAAAAACGGAGGGAGTAGTACTAAAAACTTGGAATTATAAGAAACCATGGTCCAATTTGTCTGATAATTGGGGCAGCGGCGTTTTCTTCTAACTATGGTAGGTCCCGTAGGAGCGAGGTGCTTTAGTTTATATGGTTAGTGGAAGTACAAGTTACGTCAAGGACCTCATAAAAATGAAAATTACATCCAACTCCATATATTTAACACAAATACCCTTAAATTAAGCAATGAAGTGTGTTTTGAGGTTTACGCATACTAGCGTTCATTGTGCTAAAGAGTAAAGATTATCCATAGAATCTTCTAGATGCTAGAATAGAAAAGATATAGCGGTTGGCAATGTTGGGATTTGCTAGTCTTGATCCAGCGGTCAATATACAAAGTTATTCATACACTATATAGTCGGACTCTCTCTGTTTCATATTACTCGCATGTTTGACCAAGTCAAAGTCAACTTTTGTAATCTTTAAGCAAATATAAGATACAAAATATTAATATCTACAATATCAAACACATACTATATGATATATTAAAGTATGTTTCATTGTATTTCAACAATATTGATTTTTTTGTTAATGAGTACTTTTTAATACTATATATAGTTGGTCAAACTTTGTAACGTTTGGCTTTGACTAAACCTAACATGTGGAGTAATATTAAACAAAGGGAGTATAGGATAATATTAGGAAAACAACATTTTTTTAGAACCTTCACAAGCTTTTTCTTAGCATCACTGATCCGAACATTACATTGACACCGATGATTTTACAAACTACAAGAAGAGCAAACCGAACCTCATACGAAGTACAACTTAACAACTTCTAGGCACTACAAGAATCCGGACGATCCATGAAATTTTTTTCATGATGGTACCTAAAAACGCCGCGGATCCGTGACGGTTTAGTTTTTTTCGTCGGGAGGGACTCAAAGGGCCTCCAGCCCGGTCATTCATGACGTTTCATTATTTCGTCGCGGTGAAATCGTCGTGGATTTCGTCCCTACCCCTAAAGCCCAGTTAACCATTTTGTCTTGCGTATAAGCATCATGGATATCGTCACACCGCATGTTTGAATATATTTTTTCCCACGACCGCGTCATGCGTGCACTAACCCCACCTGTCAACGCAGTATGCACGGTAGCACTTCATGGAATCTGGGGGTGGTTTTTTAGCCCGTCCCACATGTCAGTCCATTTGATCCAAACTTGCATGTAGTGCATGGCTAGTTCACACGCTAGTTCCGACAAAAAAGCCCATTGATCCAAACTTCAAGTGGCAGTTCCGTTTCTTCTCCGTCGTCTCCTCATCTCCTCGTAGTGGCAGTTCCACTTTGTCTCCCTCATCTCTTCTCCTCGTCTCCCTGTTCTTCTTTCTTCCTCGATCAATAGGAACCATTCCCACATGTAAGCCATGGTCAGCAACCGGATGAAGAGGAACTGGTCCAATCTCCCAGCCGACCCACTTCGCAAGATCACCGACTACTTGCTGGAGAAAGAGGAGTATGTCGACACCTATGTTGCTTGTTAGGAAGTCTACACCGATTGGTGCCGCATTTTAAAAGAGCCCGAATTCCATCTAAACAATTGGATCATGATAGATCACACGCTTCCAGACGTCGGTGACTTCACCTTCCTCAACCTCACTACTGGTCGTTGCATCACGACGAATCTAAAGGACATCCATCACAAGTTTACATTCACAACCGATATTTATATACATAATATTCATTTATTTGTATTTTCCATTGTAAACATCTTAGTGATAATTGTCCTGTTATTCCAAAAGATTCTACTTCGTCGGTGTTTCTCGTGGCATCTTCATGCTTGCTCAGAGGGTGGAGCCGTACAAGATTCGGCCTATGAACCCAATCACTCATAAGTCTAACACTGAGTTTCAAGCACACATACCATCTGATGTTCTACAATCTGTCGTAGTGACGAAGTCCCCAACGATGGTGTTCGTTTGCACATGTTATCCTGATATTATTGCATGGGCTGATGAGAGCACCCCAACGGGGAAAATCAACGAATCATTTGGAGAAGGAATGTATTCGCCATCACCTGATATGTTTCTGGTCTACATAACGGCATTCTGAGGGGAAGTATATGCATTACTTGAGAATGGAGACATCATGCGACCAACATCTAGTTAGAGCAGCGCACAAGCACTGTCATGATGGCCAAAATAATTGCAACCCCAGTTTTTGAACAGGTACACGGAACCTACAATTTTTACCTTGTGGAGTCAGATGGTGATCTGCTTCTTGTGTTGAACGGGGATTTCACCAAAGGGCAACTGGTGTTGTACTGGGTAGACACGGAGAACCGCTCTCTCGAGGCCGTCAGTGACATTGGAAGTCTTTCCCTCTTCGTTGATTACCATCGGTCTAACTCCATTGATAATAGGTTACACCCCACAGTCAAACCCGGTTGCATATACTATAGGAATTATATTAGACTATACGATTATGAGGTTCAAGCCTGGGAAGAGGAACCAACAATGGTAATGTATGGCTTAAGTCTAGAACGTACACCGAGGCCTTACCCTCTGGACGAGATACTAGCAGCACATTGCAGATGGAGAGAGTGCTCTGAACATGTGTTGCAGCACGCGGGAGCCGACGACGACAAAAAATATAGGGGAGAATGAATCCTATATTCACCCTAGGTTATTTGCTAGCATTTTCAGGTCTATTTCGAAGTAGAAATTTGTATTGTGTTTATATTATTTCAGCACTATGTGTATTACCTTTCAGATAAAATTGTAATGTATTTAATTTTAGTACTTTCAGAATTCAAAGTATTTATTTTTAGTAGCTTCTTTTAGAATTCTCCGTGTTAGGTTTCAGAATTATGTGCAAGTACTATCTTTCAGCTTTTACTCATAGCACACAAGTTGTAATTACTGATTCAAAAATCTAACGGAGATTAGAGTCTCATGGAAATCTCTCGAACTCGCGACTAGGGACCCTCTCGTGAGTAGCCCAAACGACCGAAATGCATGTGGACAGGAAAGCTTTCAAAATTCTTTGTACTAGTAGCTTCCATAATTCTTTGTAGTAGCTTCCAGTTGACACAATCATAACCATACCCGCCAAAATCTTCCAAAAGTAGACTAAACCAGCAAATATATATTATATATACACTAGGTTTCAAATGACTAATTAACTGTTCCATACTATGTCATACTAGTTAAACTTAACAGTTCCAAACCACAACTACACTCTAGATGGTCTCGAACACAAACTTCACGTACATCATCTCTTTTGTGGTCTTCCTGCTAGTGATTAGCACGACTTGTCCAACCTTTAGATCATCTTCACTCTGGTGGAATTTCTTCCACACCTGATTACTAAAGACGACACAAACATCTAGGTAAGTCTTGTATGCAATTGGGGCGATGTCAAAATCTCCTACCTATACTCCAGCCACGCCATCATCAGGGATGCCCATGGAGGAAACCACTTTTGTAGGTAATCTCTACGATGTCGCGTAGTTGATTAAAAAGAAGAAGTAATCATGTCAGACGATGACCACCACAAGTTATATATGGAGCCATACAAGGAACAAACAAAAGGTAGTTGCCATACCATCTTATGTTGGACAAGATTTGTCCTTGTCAAACGGGTCACAAATGGAACCCTGATGAAGGTGTTGATTCGCAGTAGGGTATATAGGAGGTGTTCCATATCATCATCGGTAAGGTGGCATCTTTGGGCGACAACCGTAGATTCATATACGCCTTCCTCACCAACAAGACCACATATATAGAGAATAGTTATCCTCGGCAAGGTTCCTATCAAAGAAAAACATAACATTTCTTCCCCAGTAAGATCGTTCTGTGTAATGAATTGCTTCCATCCTTCACCTCCCATGATATTCATGTTCTTTCTTTTCTCGAGGTCAATCTCATAGGTGCGCCCAAGCACCTTGAAGGGCACACTCTCATATTTAGCTGTGGCTAGATTGAACATGAACCTTGAATTGCATGGCACATTCTATGCACCAAAAACAAAAGAATTAGACATTAAACAAATGGTTACAGACTTACAGTGTAGTTTGAAAGAAAATTGCTTGTTACCACTTACCACTGAGTTTTGGAACCCCTCTGACTCTGACAAGTAGATACAAAAGGACATGCCAGATGACAACCTGGATTCGCAATTGCTCTTGCATACTAGACACGACGCAAGATCCTATTAGGCAAAAATGATGAATGTCTAAATGATATATGGAACTAAACTCCCAAAAGAAATAGACTGTATATATACATTAAATGTATTATAATTTAAACACCTGAGTTGGGATCCTAATTTTCTTAGCTTTGGCGATTCTAACAACAACACCAGGTGCTCTGAACCTTGCTTTGTTAGGTCTCTTGAGAAGTTGCTTCACATCGTCATTAGATGCGCTGAACCTCGCTTTCTTAGGTCTCTTGACTACAGGTTGCTTCACATCATCATCAGATGCTCTGAACCTCGCTTTCTTAGGTCTCTTGACTACATGTTGCTTCACATCATAATCATCATCATCATCGGATGTGACATCCATTAAGTCAGCGTTGGTTTTAGAAACCTAAATGGACATTGAAGTAATTAGAATGTTTTGTTTTGATGATGTATAGTAGGTTTAACTATATATTAGAGTCAGTAGCAACCACTTTAAAACCTGCATTTTGATGCTATGTTGTATAGTAGGCTCCTTCTGCATCAGCCCTTCCATTTTGCAGTATCCATAGTTTCTATAGGCGCCTCTTTCTATTTCTTCCCTTGACAATACAGCCATTTAGAGACTTGCTAACTAGAAGAATCAACTAATAATTAGTGAACTACAAAAATAAAATTTAAAAGCATATGGTTTGGTCACAACTACAAGCATCGTCCAATGAGATGAATCTGTATATACCAAGGAGCATCTACAACCATCGTGTCCATGCAAAGACAGTAAGTAGATGCCTATCATCCCATCAACAGTCAAAGTGCCACATTTTCATCATTGACTAGTTGTAAATAGGGAAAATCATAAGATTATACCTTAGCACTAACATAGCTATGAAAAACATCAATTTGAGCCTCATACTAACAAAGCACACATAAATCAATGAGATAATCAAACATATAGCAAGAAGCATGCACAACAAATGTGTTTGTACATAACACGTGCTATATGCACATTATCCCATGGACACAAATAGTGCCACAGTTTAATCATTGGCCAAATGCATGTGAAGATAAGACAATGACCTACATCAATATATAATGTGGGCTCCATAGTAAGATAGCACACACAAGTCAATGAGATGAATTTGTATATGCAAGGAGATGTAGATCCATAGTGGTTGTACACTAAGTAGATGGAGATCATCCCATCAACATGCTAAGTACCACATATTAGTCATTGGCTAGTTGTAAACAGTTAATATCATAAGATTATCCATCAGCACTAACATATAGTATGAGAAACATCAATTTGGTGGGCCTTATACTAACAAATCACACATAAATCAATGACATAATCGAGCATATAGCAAGAAGCATGCACATCAAATGTGTTTGTACCGATCACGTGCTATATGCACATTATCCCATGGACACAGATAGTGGCACACTTCAATCATTGGCCAAATGCATGTGAAGGGAAGACAATGACCTACATCAATATATAATGTGGGCTCCATAGTAAGATAGCACACACAAGTCAATGAGATGAATCTATGTCTACCAAGGAGATGTAGAGCTATAGTGGTTGTACAAAGACACTAAGTAGATAGAGATCATCCCATCAACATGCTAGGTGCCACATATTAGTCATTGGCCAATTGTAAACAGATAATATCATAAGATTATCCATCAGCACTAACATATAGCTATGAAAAACAACAATTTGGGGCATTAATTTGGCGATTACTTCAAGATCATCCAGTGACATAGACAGCAACGCCACCGCTCTTCCCTAGAACAAGGCGATGACAGTAAGGCCAAGATCCATCGTCGGTGACCTAGATGGAGCACTGACACGGTAAACCTAGAATGAGGAGGTGTCGCGGTGAAGGGAAGTAGGTTGAGGAGCACTTACAGTGCAGCTGTCGTCGCCGGGGAGGGGAGGGTGATTGGTTGTTTTTGGGAAGGGGAGGGGAGGTGATTTGGCTGTCACAGGGGAGGGGAGGGGATTTGATCGTCGCCGGGGAGGGTACGAGAGGGTAGGGGATTTGTCCGTCGCTGGGGAGGGTACGAGAGGGGAGGGAATTTGTCCGTCACCGGGAAGGGGAGGGGATTTGTCCATCGTCGGGGAGGGTCAGGGAGGGGATTCGGCCGTCGCTGGAGAGGGTTTTCCCAGCGCTGGGAGGTGAGTGGATTTGGGCGAGTGTGGAAGGGACCCGTAATACCCAACGACAGGTGGGGCCCACGCTAGAGCTGACGAGTGGCCCCATAATGAGTCGTTGCCCCGACTGCACCGTGCCGCGCCGCACCACACAACACTACACCGCACAACCGATGTCACTATCATCACATCTCCGCCGCCGTCACTGTCATCACTGCCACATCTCGGCTGCCATGGGGATGCGCGAGCCGGCAGGAGAGGGCGACGTTGTGGACCAGGTAAATTAGATCTTCCCCCGCCCCTTAATCTGTTCTAGATAGGGTTCTAGTAGTTAGGGGAATTTAAGAGTTTCCATGACTTGTTCTACAGAGTTGGGTTGGAATCTATGGGGAGCTACCAATTTCCATCCTAGATCAAGAGATTGGTGGGAAGGATCTAGATCGTAGTTGGATATGCCAGTGCAACCATGTTCCTGCTAGGAAGGTTGCCTCCTATGGTGCAGACTTTGGTAGAATTTTTTTAGGTTGTCTAGCTGAGGTGTGCTGTTACTTGTACTGGATGGACAACCCATGGACATCACAAATGCAGAGGATACTTGCCCATCTATGTAAGAAGGCAGATGATAAGATGATGATTGAGCTGAGGCTGGTAGATAGAGACACGGATCTGCATATATCTAAAACGAGCTTGAAGAAAATGAGAAAAGAAATGGAATGCAAGCATGTTTGGTTCATGATGATGCTTAGTGTGGCAGTGACTTTAGGGTGTGTTCTTCTTTTTGTTGTTGGAAATTGTGGAAATAAGTATTATGGATGTATTAAGCTTCCTCTTGGTTTTGACATTTTAGAAATCAGTATGAGAAATGAGTCTGCTGGATGTTTAGTTTGCTAGCAAGTGCACAGATCGTTTGTAGCTAGTTTCGAAATAAAGATATCGATCCCACAGGGAGCAGGAGTCTGAAGTCTTATAACTCTTTGAACTAAATACAGAAATCGTAATGCTAATAACGTTCTAAGTAACAATATAAAATACGAGTTTTGTGTAAATATATTTTTGGGTTTTCAAATAAGAGAACAATAAGTAGACTAAAGCTGTAAGTAAACAAGAGCATGCAAGTATGATTACGAAAGTCTGCAAGATGATGGAAATAATTCTCAGGGAGTAGTGGATCCACCACTAGTAGTTAGAAAGAGTGATCAAAATTATTATAATGAATAAGACCATTTATGATATGTGTCGGAGGAGCTCCATATATGGACGAATAGGGGGGAACCACTGCACACATCACCCATCATAACCACAGTAGACAACAATCAACATCAATCGAATTACTATGCTATTAAGGGACTTTACCCCGTAGGATGTATCCCATGGCATGGACAATGTTTCGTGAATTCTCCTTAGTTCCCAAGTTGATACGTAAGGAATGAAAACAACTTTATGGTCACCGTAAGTGCTATCATACCTCCGTCTAACAACAAGTAGTTCCCTCCATCTAGTCCTTAGTGAGGCAAATATTTAGTGGCGCTCTTCACCCAACATCTAGATGAAGGAAAACTAACACAGACACATAATGAACAATATCAGATAATAATCTTTATCTCAATTCAATCTCATACTAGGGTTTCTCCATCTCCCCAAGAACAAAGGAAACTACTCACACATGAAGTCAATCAACAACATGGATAGAATATGGATGAAGTATGATGATACAATTGAAGACAAGTGCAAATCCAAGATTCAATCTAGAATTACAACAAGTAACCAAAGGGGATCGGTGATGGAGACGTTGTTGATGAAGATGAGCTGTAGATCGATGTGGAGGCCTTCAAGATCCTAGTCCATTCTCCTCTTGTGTGATGGTGATGGTGTAGATCTGATTGGAGGCAGCTATGGCGGTGGCACGGCGGCAAGGGGTCCGCCGTGGTGGAGGATATGGCTTGGTGGCTCTCTCTTGGGTCCTCCCTCCTTTATATAGGCCTTGGGGGTGCCATAGGGTTCTCCCAATAACGTCATAAGAGTTAGGGAAGGTTCTGGAGCTTCTCCTGGTGAAATCCTATCGTTTGTGACCTTTTTACCAACTATACGGCCCAACTATACGACCGGAACTTTTAGTTCCGGCCGTATAGTTGGTCGGTGAACTTGGAGATCCTTTAGTATTTTGGTCGCCATTTCTTCATATGAACTCCATTTTGGGTATTCTTGGGCTCGTTGAGTTCGTCTCGTAGAGGGATACAACCCCATTGTCTTGGATATTTATTTTGAGAAGTTGGAAAATTTCACTTTTCCAACCTCTCAAATGGCTAAGTCTGGTCCTTACAGCTCCTCCATACTATGCTCTCTTTGTTCCTTTTTATCCATAATCTCCACCAATACCTACACACATGTCATAGACAAGGAAAGTGATAAAATTCTACCTAAACTACTAAATGTGCAAAGCTCATATGAAAGTAAATGAGAACTAGAAGTCATGCATATAAGGCATAGCTATAGCTGGAAGAAACATGATATGAGAGATAAATGGCACATTTTATATGGCTAAAAGAGGTGGTATTTCACAGCCATCAACTTCAAGCAGGAACGGTCAATAATAAATTAATGGTTGTGAAATAGCTTATCATTGGAAATCAATGCCTTGCATCCTTATTTTTTCTATAAGCTCGAAGAGAGAAAACATGTATTCATACAAGGCAACACAAGCTCAGTTATAAAGACCACTAAAGATTCATCAAAACTTATATGCTCCATGTCAACAGTGAATCTACTTGCAGACAAATGTGTGATCTTCTTATTGCACCTTTTGTATAACTTTTCATATCATTATTTTTTATGAGGCAAAACTTAGTCAAAAATATATGTCAAGCATAAATAGGAATAAAGTTTATCGATTCTATCCAATCATGTCATATAGTTAAGGCTCTCAAGTGCAAATATCAGTTATTGAGTTTCAGAAAGTTTATCTCTTAGTAACGAGATTTATGCCAAAAGGACATGCGAGAACATGTCAAAAGAAGCATAGGATTAGAGTGTCTCTTTTGTTCATCCACATCAATGAATCATGGCTATCAAACACTCATTTTCTATTCTTTGTCTTCCTAAAACTTTAGTTCATTAGTAGTGAGATCATGCCAAAACTTAATGTGTTTAATCAGACTGTGCAGGCTAAGAATGGATACTCGTGACCATTACCAAGGTTTCCCTTTTCAGTATAATGATTTCTCATAATGGTCAGAGGAGTATTCCCTCTTTTTCTTTCAGCACAGGCCCATGAGAATACCAATACATACCCAAATATAGCATTTCTTCTACATATGTTAGGCAACTCATAGGAAAACTCCAAGAGTTTCATCTTTTTGGACTATTCAAAGGCCAGCGGAGTTGTTAGCATCCCATGTTGTGCAACAGTGGTGCAGACACGCATAAAGCAATATCATACTATAATCAACAGGTCAAGATTTGGCATGCATCTCAATTACTGCTAAATATTAGTTTCTTCAAAAAAATCCTTTCAAAGAGTACTATCAAGTCGATCATCAAATCTATTGTGTTGAGTATCTTTAAGGCTAAACTCTTAAGCCAATTAAACAACACCTTATTTGGTATAGAACTCAAAACTTCGAAATATCATTTCCAATTGACAACTCCTTCTGTAAGCAAACTATCAAGTCTATTGTTTTGACATTATGGGGTCGAGCATAACCTATTCATTAAAACAAAGCTATTTAGTGACAACCAAGAAATTTCAAAAGATCTTGATCAAGTATTCATTCTTTTAAAGTGTAGAGATTGTGGCAATGTTTTCTATAGGATCACAAATAGTGTCACAAGCTTGATAAACAATTTGGCAAGATGCATAAAAGATCAAAGTCAACTCCTATGGTGCCTATGATGAGCAAGTGTATCCCCATATGAATACAGAACTAGACTCACTTAAACAAGCTTTCAAAAATAGCGGGATACATGATTGCATTAAACCTTCATCAAATACGAACATTGCACAATACTCTACACATGCAGAAGTAGCCTCCTCCAGCTAAGAACTTTGCAAGAACCAAACTTGAGTATATCACCAAAAGAAAAGAGAAAATACAGTTTCCAAAAGAGAGTGTGATAAGTGGTTACCTTCCCAAGCTTAGTTGAAAACAAGGGTGACACACTTTACTGTTGAGGTACAAGTAACCTCTCTTTTGATGGACAAATAACCTTCGCTTTAATGTATATTTCTTGATATAGCCTGGTGGATGCCTTCCTTGTGAACCTGCTTGGAAACTAAGAAGAAAATAAAACACTTCGTGTTTCTTGAAGGCACGGGGATTAGCTCAAAGTGATCAAAATACAAGTCCCACTGAGTCGGTTCATCAACCTAAGCACCACGCTTAAGTCAACAAACTAGTTTTAGAAGATGCTGTTGGGGATATACTTTCCGGGTATCCTCACAGTTCCTCACTAACCAGGGTGGCCCACTTCGGGTTAGAGCTTTGCTTCACGGGAGGCCCAGTCAGGGAGAAAAGACGGAGTCCAGTCCGGCTACGGGAAGGCCCAGAAGACTTACCGACATAGGCCCATAGTGTTACTTGTAGTTCAAGATGTACTCTGTAACCGACTCTTAGTCGTAGCCGGATAGGTCTCTTCTATAAACCTTAGGCCGGATATCTATATAAGCCATCCTAGGGAGAGCCTTTAGGGCACCCTCAATAGTCTACAATCTCAACTCGCACAGGCGAACCCTTGTAACCCATATTCCGGCATTACCGTATTACTGGATTGCTAGCAGGAGTAGGATCCGTCCAAAGCCAGCAGATTCGAACCTGGGTAAACTTGTGTGCTCACCGTCTCGGAACACCATACGTCTCACACCCCTCTCTTCCGCACACCTCGAGGGCCCCCTCATGGCGTACTTGTCATCAATCCGACGATAGTTGGCGCCCACCGTGGGGCAAGTGAGCTTCGGATCTACGTTCGAGCGGAATCTGCAAGAATCGAAATCGGCGAGACTATCGCCGTCGGTCACATCCTCTACGCCAGCGACGTCCCTCTCATCGTCCTTGACGAGACCTAGATTCTGGCTAGGGAGGCTGTGACTGCTTACACCATCATGTCTTTTGGCGAGATCGATGTTTACATCGGTTTTGCTAAACCTGTCCCACCCACCCCAGCGGTGATGATAGAGGCAGAGGAAAATTCTTGGTCCCCTTTGTCCGTGGAGCCGGCAGAGTTCCAGATGTCAGAAAACCCTAATCCCACCCAGCCCGCACCAGTTGTGGAGATAGTGGAGAAATCCGAGCCTGAAGCAGACCTAGCGGTCCAAGTCGAATCTGGAGTAGATCTCCTTGGAGAGACCGAATCCCAGATCGACCCACCTGCTGGAGTCGAAATCTAGGAGGAGCATAGCAACAACACTGATTCTAGCTCTGATGACGCCAGGACAGACATGCCTTTCCTGAGATACACGCTAAGGCGCATGATAATGCAAAACTCTGGCGTAGATGAAATCCTCGAGACCATCAAGTGTTTTGACGAGGCCGATCGCGAGAGCCGCAGGTACCTCAGGAAGCACGCATCACACTTTGTCGGTTATGTGGGATCCGGATCCGGCTCTGCCGATGCTGGAGACAACACCGACTCTGTGCTGGAGGCGATCGGAACAAACGCTGACGTACCCGCATCCTCGGATGAATCGATGAAATCAGCAGATTTCCGAAAGTTCTCCGCGGAATATGAAGAGGAGTATAACTCCAAAGCTGCAGAGGAAGGAGAAGCCATAGATGAAGGATCTGGGGAACACTCTCCCAAAGCACAGGATGACATGGAAATCAGAGATAATCCCGAAGTCCAGATGTCCGAAAGTACCGATCAGAGCTTCACTTCGGGAAACGGACCCAAAGCCGTCTTTGCTACCGGCGCTGCCAAGAAGGCAAAGAAGAAGAACAAGAATAACAAGACCCCGACAAAAGAACCTCCGGCAGAGGAGGTGATTGTTGAGGAATACGAGGAAGACTCGGATGGAGCACTTATCCTAGACGAGCCCAAAAAAGAAGAACCGGTGGATGGACATGTGATCACTGAAGGTGCGCATAAATTCATCGATGCTGCATTAACCACACCTATTCCTACAGCTGCAGAACTTACTGCTGAAGAACTGGACGAGAGGGCACATGCCCTAGAAGCGCGTCGTCAACAACTCCTCAATGAAGCCAAAAACATTGAGGAGGAAAAGAAATGCATAGCATCTGCGGAGAAGTACAACTCCAAGCAATACTAGAAGACCAGGAAGCGTCATACTAGTGACAACCAATTCCTGCAGATTCACGCCGTCCTTTTCGGAGAAGAAATGGGGAAGCCTCGGAAAGATAGCAAAGGGGATTGGGTGTATCCAACCGCAGTGTAGAACACCGTTGCGGCCCGAGAAATTCTATCGGCTAATCCAGACCCAGAGCAGATCCGGTTGGACATTAAATTACTCAACAAGGGACTGGAGCAGCAAAAGGTCGCCATGTCCGGAAGTCAAAAGCCGGTCTCTGATTCCGACCAATGTTGCACAGATCCGGCATGGGCTGACGTAAGACCCCAGCGCGTTCCGGAGCAGCACCACCGTTCCGATCGCCGGGAGGACAATTATTCAAGAACCAGATCTTCGGGACAGCACCACAAAACTGCCCGCGACTGGCGTAACATTAACCCAGTTGCGGAGTAAGAGGCAATTGCTGCACTAAATCTGAGGAACCCGCCCTGGCGAGAGTCCAAAGACCGCAGGGACGATGATAAGGAGAAACGTCGAGATGAGGACCGACAAAGAATGCCACCTCCTAGACATGCAAGCCGTCCGAATGACGGATGAAGGAACGACGGACACCGTGCTGAGACAAGCCAGCAGGGGGCTCGTCACAATGAAGACACTCCCTGGAACCGGAATAACGATGCTCCGGATGGAGGCCAACGATCAGCCAGAAATAACCCAGCTGCTCCACCCTCTCCGCCAAGTAGCCATCACAACGGCTCCCAAGGAGGCCAAGGAGGGCGTTGTGATGGAGGAGGTGGTGGCAGAAGCCGAAGTTCGGCTCCAAGGCACCGCAGCCACAGCCGACACTCGGGATGATCCCTATCCCCGAACGATGCAAGGCACAGGATCAACTCCAATATAGAGGCGCGGCGCTACGAAAATGATGATATATACGTGGGCCCAAAGTGCTTCGGACCATGCATAAGAGCTACAAGATTCCCGGAAGGATTTGTTATCTCAAGACATATCCAAGCCTACAACAGCATCGCTCGGCCAGACACTTGGCTGCAGGATTTGTTCCAAGCTTGCTGCATTGCCAAAGGCAGAAATAGCCTGGTCACAATCTGATATCTCCCACTCATGTTGCGGAAGACGGCATGATCATGGCTTAATGAACTTCCGGAGAACACCATCCATAACTGGTATGACATGCAAAGTGCATTCTTTCGGAATTTCGAAGGCACATACCTGAGGCCCTGTACGGTCGGAGACCTACAACGTTGCACCCACAAAGCCGGAGAAACTTACCGGGATTACCTCGGACGATGGATTGACACCAAGAACTCCTGTGAAGGAGTAAATGACCAGACTGCGATTGAAGCTTTCATTGCAGGTCTCCCAATTGGTCTATTACGTCATCGCTTGAAGTGTGACAAGGTCACGGATTTGGGAGAGATGATAGAAATAGTGAGAAAGTATGCAGATGCTGACGACGACGCAGAGGGATTACTCAACGTCCTAGTTGTGCCACAATCGGCAAAACAACAAAAGCAACAAGCCCAGAAGCGCAAAATGCCTCGGAAGAAAAACCCAATGCGGAAACGGCAGTGGTCACTGCTACTTTCAGATCTGGAGGACGAGGAGGATGTGGCAAAGGCCGTGGACGTGGTCGTGGGACTTCAAGAGTTCAAGGTAGAGGACACCCGCAACCAGGCAAAACCTACACTTGGGCCGACATTGCCAATAACCCATGGGTGCATCATTTAAACGCCAATGGGGGCTCATCCCACACAAATGTCGAGTGTCGTTTCAACGACAACATTAAGAGAGATGATACCGCTGGCTACAGGGATAAGCAGAAGAAGGGAAAGAAGTATCCCCAAAAAGACAAAGAGACCAAGGAAGATTCCGACATGGAGGAAGCTGATGCTTCAAATCCCAAGCCTTAAGGGAAGAAAAAAATTCCGACCAAGAAAGACACTTATGTCACCTTCCTCGGATCTCAACCAGCAAAGGTCAAGAAAGCAGTTCTACATGAGCTCAATGCAATAGTTCCGGCTGTCCCCCAATTCTTGGACTGGTCGGAAGTGGCAATCACATTTGACCGTGCTGATCATCCGCCTAAGTTGCACAGGAGAGGAAAATACACCTTAATCGTCAATCCAGTTATTGATGGTTATGGTTTCTCCAAGACTCTCATTGACGGTGGCAGCAGTATCAACATCCTGTATGTCAAAACGCTACGCCGGATGAAGATCTCGGAGACCCAGTTGAACCATAGCTCTGTGATCTTTCACGGAGTTGTCCCAGGAAGACAAGCTAATTCCCTGGGAGAAATCACTTTTTATGTTACTTTTGGAACTCCAAAGAACTATCGGACGGAGGCACTTTCCTTCGAAGTAGTCCCGTTCAAGAGCGTGTACCACGCTATATTCGGGCATCCGGCTTATTGGGCTTTTATGGCTCGTCCGTGTTACATTTACAATATCATGAAAATTCCAGGTCCCAACGGCACGATCACCATCAGGGGAGACCCAAAGAAAGCGCGACCGTGCGAGGATGGAAATGCTGCCTTTGCTGAAGCCGTGCTGCACGCCCAGGAGTACAAGGAGATCAAGAAGAGCATGGATCCGTCCGAGATGCCCGCAACAAAGAAGGAGGTGACAAAGCCGAATCTGGAATTCAAGGCATCAGAAGAGATGAAGAAGACGATGTTGAAGGATGATGACCCCTCCAAGGTGACCCAGATAGACGTAGGCCTAGATAGTGCATAGGAAAGCGCGCTCATCAAGTTCCTCAAAGCAAATCAAGATATCTTCGCATGGCAGCCATCTGACATGACCGGAGTACCTAGGGAACTTGCCGAGCACTCTTTAAATGTAAACCCAAACGCTAAACCCGTCAAATAGTCCTTACGATGTTTCGGCGATGAAAAGCGTAAGGCAATAGCTAAGGAATTAGCACGGCTCGAGTTAGCTAGATTCATAGAAGAGGTCATCCACACTGAGTGGTCGGCCAATCCTATAATGGTCCCTAAAAAGGACACCACTGATTTAAGGATGTGTGTTGATTATACTGCATTGAACAAGGCTTGTCCAAAAGATCCGTTTGCTTTGCCTAGGATTGATCAAGTTATCGATTCCACGGCATGCTCAGAACTCCTTTGTTTTCTCGACGCATATTCCGGTTATCACCAAATCCGGATGAAGGAATCTGACAAAGTCAAAACTTCATTCATAACCCCCTTCAGAACCTTCTGTTTTTTTACGATGCCCTTTGGACTGAAGAACGCAGGAGCTACGTACCAGCGCATTATGCAACGTTGCCTCCACGACCAAATCGGACGCAACGTACATGCATATGTGGATGATATTGTGGTGATGTCCAAAAAGAAGGAAACATTGATTTCCGACTTGGAGGAAACGTATGCTAATCTACGAAAATACAACATCATCCTTAATCTGAAGAAAAGCTTCTTTGGAATCCCAGCCGTAAAATTGTTAGGTTTCATCGTGTCCCAAAGAGGCATAGAGGTGAATCGAGACAAAATCAAGGCTATACTCAATATTTCTAGGCCAACTCGCCTGAAGGACGTACAAAGACTAACTGGTTGCATCGCTGCAGTCAGTCGGTTTGTAAGCCGGCTCGGTGAAAGAGCCGCACCATTATACAAACTCCTGAAAAAGACTAAGGATTTTGTATGGACCGAGGAAGCTGAAGCTGCACTACAAGACCTGAAGAAAGTACTCTCATCTGCTCCTATCCTTGATGCACCGGAACCACAGGAACCGATGTTGCTTTATCTTGCTGCGACAAATAAAGTCGTTAGTATCGTTATGGTAGTGGAGAGACCAGAGGTAAATCAGGAACACTTGGTGCAGCGTCCGACTTACTTTGTCAGTGAGGTCTTAATAGAATCAAAACAGCAGTATCCGCACTATCAAAAGCTGGCTTACGGTGTCTTCTTAGCCTCTCGTAAGCTACGACATTATTTTCAGGAGCATCCAATTACCGTGGTGAGAACAGCTCCCATGAGAGATATAATTAACAACAGTGACGCCACAGGACGCGTCGCCAAATGGGGCATAGAGCTCTCAGCTTTCGATATTGAGTACAAACCTCGGACAACAATTAAATCCCAAATCCTTGCCGACTTTGTTGCTGATTGGACAGAGACAAAGGAGAATATGACCCTCCCTGAGTCGGAATATTGGACCCTATATTTTGATGGGTCTAAGGCTCGCGGGGGCTCGGGGGCTGGCGTGGTGCTCAAATCACCCCAAGGAGATAAACTTCTATACGTGTTGCAGATCCACTTCATAGCGACAAATAATATTGCCGAGTATGAAGCACTGCTACATGGAATCCGGATTGCTAAGGATATTGGCATCCGACATTTGATGTGTTACGGAGATTCAAATCTTGTTGCTCAGCAAGTGTCAGATATTTGTAATGCAAATAAACACATGGCAGCATATAAAGCTGTCGTGGATGATTTATCTAAATCGTTCGAAGAGTTTGAGGTTCAACACATCCCTCGAGCAGAAAATGAGGAAGAAGATGCATTATCTCGAATAGGCTCTGCACGGAAAGAGGTCCTGGATGGCGCTTTTTTAGAGCACCTCGAAGTTCCCTCAATAAAGGGAGTGGATGAGGAATATCCGACCAAATCTGACTCACCTCTAATAGATGTTCTTGCTGTAATTCCCAGCTAGACCCAACCCTACCTTGATTATCTGGTAGATGGCAAATTACCCGAAGACGAGGTTCTGAGCCGACAGATTGTCTAACGAGAAAAAGCCTATACTATAGTTAAAGGTGAGCTCTATAAGTGGAGTGTTTCTGGGGTTTTTCAGCGCTGTGTATCTCCGGAAGGAGTGGAAATCTTAAGAGAATCCACGAAGGCGAGTGTGGTCACCACGCTGCAGCCAAATCTTTAGTGGCAAAATCTTTCAGACACGGTTTTTTCTAGCTTACAGCCAAGGCAGATGCCGAATGGCTAGTCAAGACGTGTAAGGGCTACCAAAAGTACGCCAAACAAGCCCATGTTCTAACTGATCAGCTGCGAACAATACCTGTAACATGGCCTTTTGCGGTCTGGGGGCTTGACATGGTAGGACCATTTAGACGAGCTCCAAGTGGATTTACTCACCTCTTAGTGATGGTGGATAAATTCACTAAATGGATTGAGGCTAAACCTGTCACCAGTTGTGATGGAGCAATAGCCAAAAGATTTGTCGAGGATGTTGTAATCCAGTATGGTTATCCACATAGCATTATCACGGACAACAGGAGTAATTTCTCTATGGGAGAATTGGACGAATTCTGCAACGAACAAAATATCCGGCTTGACATTGCATCAGTCGCACATCCACGGGTTAACGGACAAGTTGAAAGAGCAAATGGTTTGATCCTACAAGGCCTAAAGCCGAGACTCGAAACACCACTCCGACGTGCTGCGTGGGCTTGGGCAGAGGAATTACCCTCTGTAATATGGAGTTTATGAACAACTCCGAACAGGTCAACCGGATACACACCTTTCTTCTTGGTCTATGGCGCAGAAGCAGTTCTTCCTAGTGATTTGATTCACACTTCTCCTAGAGTGGCCGCGTATATCGAAGAGGATGCCGAGATTTCTCGACAAAATGATCTCGACTTAGTCGAAGAAGTTCGCGTCGTTGCTGAAATGAGATCAACAGCCTATCAGCAGAAGTTATGCAAGTATCTTAGCCGTCAGAAACAGATCTTTCAATAAAGGCGATTTGGTTCTCCGGCTTGTGCAACAAAGAAAGCACAAACTTTCCTCGGTATGGGAAGGGCCCTTTTTAGTTAGTCAAGTATTGCACAATGGTTCGTACTACTTAACTGACATGATCGCCAGTCAAAGAAAGACCCGTTACTAAGAAGAGAAAGAGAGCTAGAGGCAGTACAAATCTAGATGAGTTAGACAGACCGTGGAATATTGCTCAGCTACATCCCTTTTATTCTTAGTTTATCCTTCTTTATAATCATACATATGTACATGTTCTGTGAGAAATAAAAGTCTTGGTTGCCTCATGTTTTTTCTGAGAAGTTTTTTACCATCTTATTTCTAAATTATCATGTCATAGTCGAAAATCCCAGAATAGTTGAAAGTACTTTATGTTCATGATTGTTCTGGTTTAGATTTCTGATTCTAAAAATTCTACCTTTGGGTATAACTCTAAAGTTTTTAGTCTATACTTTGGTTATTTGTCTGATTGCTAGATGTGGGTATTTTCCGAGTAGTGAATTGTTGGTACTGGAAGCCGGCTTGGTTTCCGAGTTTAAACTGGTTTAGCAATTAGCTCTGTTGCTCGGCAAAATTTTCGTGCAGAAGTTTTAGCCGGCTCATGAAAGGGACGAGGCGGAAAGCCAGATAAACGATAGGTGTAGATGAAAAAGTATAAGTGCTTATGTAAACATTTCAGGCACACAAAAATTTAAGACAAAAAGTGCTGAATAGATAAAAGCTTAGCACTAGCAAAATTATAGTACCGCATATTTACAGACCCATAATGTTTCTCAGAATAATACATTTGTTTCAGTTAATCTATGATGCAGGAGAGGAGGTAGGAGCTGCTGGCTTGCTGGATGCATCGACCTCGGTTTGATAACGCTCTGAGATGTTCAGATCCGATACGGTCTGTTCATCGTCGGAAACTTCCGCTGCTTCTTCTGGAGGCGGAGGCGGTGTATCCACGCGGGTGAAGAAGGGAGTGTCGTAGCTGGTCAAGTCATCTATGTGACACCCATATCCGGCGCAGGAGTCCATGATGGCCTTGATATCTTGCTCCTGGCCATCTTCATCCACCTTGCAGTACCCTCTGGTCACTTGCCATATCTCCATGTTTCCATGGTGGCTCATGACCATGGTGAGAGCGTTTTGCACTACGGTTCGCGCGTAGGACATGTTCGAGTCCCGGACAAGCTGCGGCATCTCCTTTGCCTTGTCTCGCACCTGAAAGTCGAACATGCCATGCATGTCCGGAACCTTGAGAGCTTCGCCAATGTCCTCGATGGATTGACGGAAGTCATGAAGCAAATCACCGACTTGGGTAAGCCGGTGGGTGCGAGGCTCGGCAGAAGTGGAGTCCGTCAAGTTCAGAGGACCTATACACATAACACAAAAATGGTTAAGAAAATCCAACATCCAAAGAGTTGAAGAATGTAGGCAAGTCAGAAAGATGGAAAACATACCGAAGATGATGTCATCAACTTTGGTCTTCTCTTCTCGAAGACTCCGGAGTTCAGCCCGGAGCGCCTCAGAAAGATCCTTCTCTCTGCAAAGCTCATTGTTGAGATCCGAGATTGTCTGATCTTGAAGCGCAATCTTGCGATCACGTTCATTAGTGGCCATGGAGGTGGATTCTAGAATTTGAGCGATGCTCTTCTCATGATCTGCCTTGAGCTTATCCAGCTCTTAGCAAAGTTCTTTATTCTCCACCACCAAGGTTTTGAGGTTCTCAGCCTCTTCAATCATAGCACAGGACTATTTTACCAGTGTTGTAAGACAAAAGAACAATAGTTCAGCAAAACATATTCGACTATGAAAATACAGGACAAGGCTTGAGTCTCGAAATGTTTACCTTTGGCCTCATCCTTGGAAACCTTCAGCTCAGCATTTTCAAGTCGGAGAGATATGATTTCTCTCCGCTTGTTGCAGATATTCTTCAACAAATCCTGGTTATATGAATTAACTTTCTGTAAGTCAGAATACCCAGGGTCAGAAGTCTACTAAAGACTCGGGCTAATATTGTTACTAATATCAGCACTAGCCTTGGGGGCTACACTAGTTCATTCTTTGGCATCCTAAGGAAGCATAGACCCGGATTGTATATCCAACTTCATGCTTGGGGGCTAGAGGATATGATATAAAGTACAATAAATAAAAACATGAGTTGGAATTCCGACTTACATGATGTTCATGTGTGAGCTTGCTCAGGCACATGTTCACCTTGGTGGTAACCTTCTCGGCGAGGGTGAGTGGAATAATTGGAGGTGGTGGAAGCACACCAGCTCTAAGTCCCTCGCCACGAAGGCGGACTTGTTCAAGAAGGTCAGAGTACTTGACGTCCTCCGCTTCTTGTGCTACTTCTTTGGCAGAGATATTACGGCTCTCCAGGCATTGCCGGGCCAGCCGCTGGATCTCCTCCGCAGATTTCTGGGACAAGCGAAATTTGGCAAGCCCCGGATTGTCAAGGAGGTTTTCGGCCAAGGTCTCTACCGAGGGATCATTGCCCAAAGTGGGTTCACCCTTATCCAAACCTGACTCACTCATGGTGATGTCAGTTTGTGATTCAAGGATCGCTGGCCCCGTTGAAGGGGCCAGATCTTCTGCGACAACTGGTGATGAAGTAATCACCGGCGTTGCAGAAGGTTGAGGGTAGGAGTCGGAGGAACCATGGCAAGGGAAGCTATGGTTAGCTTTGTCTGATGCAGGGGCTTCAAGATATTCCCTTTTCCCTTGCCCTTGATGAGCTCCTTAGCTCTGAGAATATAATAGAATGGAAAACATTACATCTCGGAAGAAAAATTCGAGTAACGTACAAAGGCGAAAGTTCTGTTGAAAGTTACCTCTTCATGACTGGCACTTCCTTTGTGCCGACAGCCACTGTCGGAACTTTGCGCTTCCTGGGCACAACATCCGGCAGTGGAACCAGTTCGACCTCCTGAGAAAACTCTGGAGGATATCCCTCGAGAGGAGCTAGCTCCGACTCGGGGAGGTAGTCAAGCTGAAAATAAGAAAATATCTCAGTATTGCAAAATAACTTAAAAGGTGCAACACATAAAAGGGTTTATTATTGAAGCTTACCGGAACTATAGGGTCTTTCGCTGTATGCATGTCCAGAGACAAGTCCGGAATCTTCCTCTCAATCCGCTCCTTGATCAGCCATTTGATCTGGCTTATGTAATCATGTGGCTTTAAAGCCTTAGGACTTATGCGGAGGGAATCGGTCTTTGATGTCGTGATGGAGTGCATCAGACAGTCGCCATGGTATTGGAAAGACTGGATCCGGCGGGCAACCCAGCACTGGACTAGGTCGGATCCTTTCAAGCCCTTGTGTTTTATCAGGTATTCGATCTGCCTCTTAGCAAGGATCAGATCGTCACTGAGAGCCGGAGGAGCCTCGTCCCAAGATGGTTGGGCCATGGTGGCTCCGTCGATGAAAGCCGGCAAAGCAGTGGCTTTGCCGGGAGTAGGAACATCCTTGTGGTAAAAGAAAGTGGCCGGCCATTGTTTGACCGACTCACTGGCAGAAATACGAGGATAGCTACGCTCGTGTCTAACAGAAAGGCTAATTGTGCCGGTAATGTAAGCATTACCGGTAGTGATGGAGTTTCTACAGACATGAAAGTAGAAACGAAACATAGTGAGACTCAGCCTAATGCCGAGATACCCCTCGCACAAAGTTGCGTAAGAACTCATCTCTAAGATGGAGTTCGAGGGAAGATGGTGGAGCTGAACACTTTAATGATCAATCACCTCGGAGAAGAATTCCGAGGGAGGGAAAGACAAACCTCTGTCGAGGTAGGTGCCGAACTATACCCGCTCGCCAGCGTGTGGGTGGGGGATGGTTTCACTGAAACCGCTCCGCCAATCGCCAGCACGGAGGAGACCTTCATTCTCCACGCCGTGGAGTTTCTCATCGTCGAGGAGGCATGGGATCCAAACCCCCCGGTTGCTCTCCTTCTCTGCCGCTGCCGTCGCCGCTTCCGCTGCCGCTGCCAAGACGGATGAGGAAGAGGAAGCCATTTCTCCGGTGCGCCGGTGACCTTGGATGGGCGGCGCTAGGAATCTGGGAGGCGACAGAGCTCTATGCGCGAGGGAGAAGTGGAGGAGAAGAAACAGCAAGGGGAACAGGTGAAGATGGGAGAAGGAGAATCCTCACCCCTTATATCCACTGCAAACAGCACTGTGTAACCACCACGCGTCATGGAAGGAACTGGGAAGGACCCACGCGATGACTGCGTCGCCTTGATCTCTGTGTACGCATTGAAACACTGCCTCGGTTCCACGAACGACGGACCCACCAACGGTCGTGCTGAGAGGATGTTTGTCAGATGACGTCACTTGACCATGACCAGTGTCAGATGACGTCAGAGACCAAGTTCCGACTTAGTTTGAAAATCAAGCTGGAAAATCTGAATAACATATTGATAGGTCCGACTTATTTTTAAGACTCGGTTCGTATTTTTTGTTGTGAAATTTCAGGAACCCTTCATGATTCTGCAAGCTGAAGATCAAACTAGACGATAATGAATCCGACTTTGGATCTTGGAGACTTCCGGGGGCTGCTGTTGGGGATATACTTTCTGGGTATCCTCACAGTTCCTCACTGACCAGGGTGGCCCACTTCGGGTTAGATCTTTGCTTCACGGGCGGCCCAGTCAGGGAGAAAAGACGGAGTCCAGTCTGGCTACGGGAAGACCCAGAAGACTTACCGACATAGGCCCATAGTGTTACTTGTAGTTCAAGATGTACTCTGTAACCGACTCTTAGTCGTAGCCAGATAGGTCTCTCCTGTAAACCCTAGGCCAGATATCTATATAAGCCATCCTAGGGAGGGCCTTTAGGGTACCCTCAGTAGTCTACAATCTCAACTCGCACAGGCAAACCCTTATACCCCATATTCTGGCATTGCCGTATTACTTGATTGCTAGCAGGACTAGGATCCGTCCAAAGCTGGCGGATTCGAACCTGGGTAAACTTGTGTGCTCACCGTCCCGGAACATAGTACGTCTCACACCCCTCTCTTCCTCACGCCTCGAGGACCCCCTCATGGCGTACTTGTCATCAATCCGATGACAGATGCCTCTCATAGATTGTGATGAGGTGCAAGCGAAATAGGATACGAGACACGAGTGTGCAGCTCTTAGTTCAGTTCGGTAACACGCGGGTCTCCAAAACCTGATGTCGTAGGTTCAAATCCTACAGAGCATGAATCCATCTATCTTATGTCGAAGCAGAGTAAAATAATTTAACAAAACAAAATTGAAACTCGAATTTGACCTCCTCTAGACCAGAGAGGAGGTCAATAAAAAAATAAAAATTACTCTATGAGTTGGAAGGTTTTACTAGACACTGATTGTCGAAGTGTTGAATTGAAGCAACCAAGTGGCTCATACGAGTGTTTGCACGGTTGGCACTACCGTACACGTCATCACACAAGGTTAAAGTCCCTGTGAAAATAACACACAAAATAAAATGCATCGGTTTGGTATACGAACATAGTTCATTTACCCCACCGATAAAAGGAAAGTAAAAAAGAAAACATGAACTTCTATAGAGAATTACAGTATGGGAGGTTTCCGAGGTAGAATTTTGTTGCTTACATATGCTCGGCTTCTCTAGATCATGGGAGAAGCTCCCAGGTTTCGAGGATTTTAGAAGAAGAAAGAATAAAATTTTGAGCAATGGTTACCTTCAAGTTGGTGTTTGAGGGGTTTTCCCATCTACACAGGTGCAACTATATGGCCGGACCAAAAAGGTCCCGCCGTATAATTGGTCGTTAAACTTATTGTACCTTGGAAAATAATTATGATGAAGGCATCGGTATCTATACGGCCGGAACTATACAGCCGGAATTTCTATTCCCGCTGTATAGTTGGTCATTAAACCTTCAGTATCCTAGAATAGAAATTTTACAAAGGCATTGATAACTATATGGCCGGAACTATACGGCTGGAATTTTTATTCCCGTTCTATAGTTGGTTGTTAAACCTTCTGTACCTAAGAAAGAAAATTGGTATAGTTGGTCGTTAAACCTTCAGTAGACATCAAACAAATTCTATTTCTTTGAGAATTCTTTCTTATCCTGAAACTTAGCGAAAAACCTTGTTTTGATACTAAAATAACAACTTTAATTTTTGATGAACAACAACATGTATAAAATAGGATTTAAGTACAGCAGAGTTATGCAACACATAGTAACAATAAATTCTACGTTTTGAAAACTACAACAAGATAACTCTAATAGCAAATCATGCAAAGAATAAAAATGCCAATGCAACATGAATTCATCAAGACTCAAGACACAAAACTAAGAAAGACACCTAATGACTTCCAGGTTGCCTACCGGGAAAAGTATTCTTATAATCAAGTAGCCAGGATTTTCTCCAATATGATTTCAATAGATAGGAGCTAGAGAATTATTTATTCTTACCTCCAAAAGAGGTTTGGAGCACTTACTATTATAGCCTGGTCGAAGTCTTACCCGCTTGCGGTGCACCAGAGTCTTGTAGATAAATGTGTTATTGCTCACAAATGATGATTGAAGCGCCATGTGTGGAAAGCATACCTCCCTAGATAGCTTTCACAAAAGGATTAGATATTTACATGTAAAGTCAAACATTTTACCTTTGATAGCATAATCGGGATACACTTCATAGTACTCTTCTTGGTCTACACTATCACGAGGAAACACTTCATAATACTCATCTTTAGCAGCAGGGAAAAATTCAAAAGTGTCTCTATTCTCTAGTTCATCACCCTTGCTAACAATTTCCTTAGTTCTAGAGTTATCAATCCAATCACAAAAAGAAGCATCATCAACAAATGGTTCATCAAAGATGTGCTCTCCCAAAACCTGCTCATTAATACTACAAGGATTTATCTCCAATTCATCAATATTAGTGTTCTCCAAATGAGTATCTAGGCATAAAGCCTCTGTAGATAAATTATCTTCAATTTCAACACAATAAGAATCATTACTAGAGACTACGGCATCATAAACTGTAGCACCCCGGTAAAATCACTACTAGAAAATCGCGTGTTGTTTTTATTTTGTGCATCATCATGACCGCATGCTCATGTCATCATGCCACATTGCATTTGAGCATAGTAATGTCATCATGCATGGTTTGCCTAAAAGTACTTTGCTAAAATCCTATTTGTTTTCTAAATATATCCCGTCTTTTATTTCAAATCAAAACCCCAGGCTTATCCGGATCCTTTATCTAAAAACTATTTGCAAAATTCTTCTATATAAAAATAAACTAACGTACAAAATAAAAACTATTTTTTCCCCGGCGAGGCCACCACCAGCCAGGACCAAAGGCCCAGCTGACAGCAGCCTACCACCCCGGCTGATCCTGACCCTAGATCTAGCAAACCCTAACCTAGTTCTACCCCTAACCCAAACCCAGCCCCGCCGCCAGCCGTACCTACCAACGGACCGACACCACCCCGCGCTCCGCATGGTCCCCTCACCCCAGCGCCCGGTCCCACTGTGAGATCTAGGCACATGGCTTAATAGGATTGATAGGATACCCATATCAACAAGTTGCAACTTCTTTTTCGGAAGCTCATTCGAAAAGAACTCTAAGGTTAAGCGTGCTTGGCCTAGAGCAATTCTAGGATGGGTGACCAACCGGAAAGTGGGTAACCGGGTGCGCACGAGTGAGGACAAAGTGCACAGAAAAGACTAGTGTTGGTCTATGGGGCCAGTCTAGATATCCTATTAAGCTGCCAGGAGTGACACCCCCCGGGCCCAGGAGTGGACGGGGTGTTATAAGTGGTATCAGAGCCGACCCTTGCGATTACACGGGTGTGTGCGGGTCAGTGGCGGGACATGTGGAGCATGGCGCGTGTGGCCCAGAGTGGACACGGCATGGCACATGTGCTGGCACTGGACACACAGACGCGTGCCAAGAGGGAACGTTCCTGGGGTGTGCTTGATCGATGAGGGCATCGATCTTCTAAAGGGTGGGTGTATGTGAGATCCAGGCACATGGCTTCATAGGATTGATAGGATACCCATATCAACAAGTTGCAACTTCTTTTTCGGAAGCTCATTCGAAAAGAACTCTAAGGTTAAGCGTGCTTGGCCTAGAGCAATTCTAGGATGGGTGACCGACCGGGAAGTGGGTAACCAGGTGCGCATGAGTGAGGACAAAGTGCACAGAAAAGACTAGTGTTGGTCTGTGGGGCCAGTCTAGATATCCTATTAAGCTGCCAGGAGTGACACCCCCCGGGCCCAGGAGTGGACGGGGTGTTACACCCACCACGTGGACCCACCTACTCGCCCCGCTCCTCGCACGCCTCCCACACGCGTCGCCCGCGTCCTCCTTCCCGAACCACGATTCCTCTCCGCCATGCTCGATCTCCTCAGTCACCGAAGCCACTCCATCGCCGTCTCTCCTTCCTCCCCCGCGGATCTCGCTCCCCCTCCTCGCCCGGAGCCGCTCGAGCTCGGAACAGGCACACCATGCCGGCCCAACGACCGCGCCCCGTTTTCCCCACCGTTTGCCATCCCGTCTCACCGCGTCCCTGGCTCTGCCACCTCTAGCGAGCTCCTCCGTCCCGGCTGGCGCGTCCCGCCCGTCTCCTTCCCTCGTGCGTCTCCTCCAGCCGTCGTGGTCCCGGCTCGTCCTTGAGTAGCACCGCCCGAGGTCGCCCTTCTCCCTGTTGACGACCACTCGTCGCCATGTCCGCCACCTCTCCTCGACATCATGCTCTTCCCTCGTAGAGCCCCATGCTCGACCTGCTCCGCCGCCTTCGACCCCACGACTGTGCCGCCCTCCGGCCACGAAGCCCGTCTTTGCTCTGCCTTCCTCGTCGCGCCTCCCTGTGCAAGCACAACCCCGGTTCCCTCGAGTTCATGCGGCTGCTGTCTCTGCTCCATGGCCTCCTGTCAAAGCCATGGTCTCCCCTCTCTATGAGAGCCACCGCCCTGGCATCCCTGTCCCCATCGTCCGTGTCGCCCACATCAAGCCACGCGCCTACTTCCGCCACGCGTGCGTGCAAGGCCCCCTCTCTACCGTGCCCGTTTTTTTTAAGCAGTGACAATAGTATAAGTATGTTTGGAATGCAGTGTTCAGTTGTGGTGATATTGCTGCTACGAGAATACATGGTGCGTCGACAAGACCGAATTCCGCCAAGATCTTCAGTACTACACGAGTGACCAAGATGGGCACGGAGCCTGAACCACAAGGTCGCCGATGGAATCGAAGGATGCCCAACGAGATTCAATGACCCAAAGCTCTTCTTCGTAGACGCCGAGATTGCCGTGTCCTTCCACCCGGATCCGAAGACCCCATTCTCGGACGCGAAGACCGATCATGTGGGACCCAAACCACATCGAACTCCAAGATCTTCCACCCCTAGATGTGTGACCTCTATCCGAGACCTCTATTTTTATAATATGACCTTGATATCTTGTTGCATATGAATTGAACATGCTTGCATACATATTGCGGTTTGGGGGTATTATGCCGATTCACCTAATAATTAAATATGGAAGCCATATGCGGGCTATTCTAGTCTTATATTGGCCCCCATTTAAATTTGTGTAGCAAACCGGTGCTATGTTTTGCCTTGTTAAGACAACATTTAAATTGCGGGGTACCTAAACAACATGAACCTTCTAATTAATCGTCGGGACCCCGGTTCCAGTTAATATTGCCTAGGCGCATCGCATCTTTGCCATGTCATGCATCATATCATAAACATGCTGATTCTTCTGTCGTAGTATTAAATATTGCATCTGGTGTTTCTTTTAGTGTTTTGTTCTTCGCAGATTAGGCCGTTGCGTTGATGCGAGTATCGACAAGTCCTTCGGATAATGCACCTTCGGCAGAGCTTCTCAGGCGAGCATCTCCCCCTTTCTACCTATTTTGCTTTATAGTCTTTATTTCCTCCTGTTGATCTATTGCTACCCGTGTTACGATGCTTTAGTTTCAGTGCACCATTTATATTCCTTGCAACCTCTATATTGCCTTGGACACATCCTATTACCTGTTGTTTGGTAGATAGATAGCCTTGCGAGTCGTAGTCGCTTGCTCAGGTGTGATCCCGTGTCGTGAAGTACCACACAGTTGTTGGAATGTTGTCATATGCTTTATGGTGGAGATGATCATGGCTTTAATTACAACTTGATATTAAATTTCTAGATATAACTAATGCAGAGGCATCGGTGGGCAATAGATGTTATTTGGTTCTTCCACGCTCACTTGTGTCCCGTAGGACCCCGAGTACTTGATACTTGTTCCTTGACTATCGCTCTATCCGCATGTGGGACCATGAATCCCCTTAGCCAGAGCTTGATTCATTTCATATTTCTTGGGGCCACAAACTAGTTTGGGGCTTTATTACTATCATGTACTTATGCCATGCTTTACTGCTTTATTTAAGATTGTGCGTGGAGCACCTGTACTGTTTTGGATCGTGCCACGTTTCCGCGGTATGGAAAATCCCAGTCACACTTTCGGGTTCCCGGTCGTTTACAACCGTCGTCACAAACCCTGGGTCCGTTCCGGAGCCGGCCAACTTTGTTGCGGGTAGCTTAGTGGGGTGGCCCCCTGAAATGTTTTATGAATCCTGTGATTTCTTTGTCGTCAAAGCCTCGTTGGGTTTTGATTTGGTTTTTCCGAGGTTGATCGTGTGTGTGTTGCTATTTGTGCACCCCTCCAGGGTAAATCTTTCTGAAAACCGTGTTCGCGGTTATGGACGACTTGGAGCACAGTATCTCGATCATAGACAAGCATAACTAAAGTAGTGCTATAAATTTGACTTAATATGTGACTAGTAATCAGCTTCACTACAATGGAATGGATAATAAAAGTGCCAACAACTGGTGAAACTGGGGTGTATCGTGTCATGTTATACCTGCCTAGTAAGTATCGCAACTCCAATGGAAGTAAATAAAAGTGCCAACAACTGCTGGTTTTGGGATGACTCATGATATCTATATCTGACTAGTATGTGCTTCAACTATAATGGAAAGAATAAAACTGCCAACTGCATGAGTTCCTCGGGTTGACTTCCTCGTTTGGTCTCGAGGGGGGAAATGCCAGGATGGGTATGATTGGTGTTAGTATCAAGTTGGTCCCGAATAGGTCTTTCTTATCCATCTCTAATAGCCGATAGTTGCATCGAGTCTCTATAGGTTGTTTAGTCCATGCTGCGCTGCCGCTTCAGTCCACCATACTTATGTAGGCGAGAGCCGCCGAATTCTAGCCTCGTGGTGTACTGGCCTCAGTACTGATGCTCCTCTTTTTCCTTTGCCCTTTGTCGGCACCCCTTTTGTTTTAGCAGGTTTGAGATCAACGTCGTTAGCAGGGTTACCCTTCCGGCTTGGCCTGGGCAGGGTTATGGACGCCATTGGTTATTCTTCAAGGCTCTTAGCCCCATTTGCATCTTGTCCGTACTCGGACGCTGTATCGTTTTCAAGGTGATTTGGATCTTTGTAGTGTATATCTGTATTCTTGACTCTTGGAGTTGTGTTGTATATATATCTGTTATGTGGGTCCCATCGAGGACTGTTGTGTAATGGTATTACTTCGTTTTTCACCCGCACAAAAGTGCCTAGTGGGTGTCCTTGAATCGTTTCTATGCGGGTTTGGCGGAAAGGGCTAAAACTTGCATAGGGCCGATTTGAGGGTGTTACATAAACAAACTTATTATTAGTAGAATGATGTTTGTCTTCAACCTCACCTTTTTGGTGTTCCTCCTCGTTATCCAGTGGTTCCTGCAAAATGTTAGTTTCGGGAACTATTGTTTTACATAGCTCCTTACTCTTTATCACAAGTGCATTCCCACTAAAATGTTCTTGACAATAATTGACAATATAATCCATAATATTATGATACCTTGCTAAATCCTCATTATCGCTACTTTTCATAATAATACCAATTTTCCTAAGCAGCTTATGAGACACTTCATAAACTATGTATTCCAAGAGTTTTACATTATTACCGTTTATGTGAGTATTGGTTGATAAAAATTCTTTAAAGAGAGGAATGCATTCATAATCATAAAGCTTGTTAGGCTTACCATTATATTGCCTCATCCCTTCGAATAATTTTGACAATTTACTAGAACAATAATCCACCTGCTCCCACATGTCCATTAGTTGCATATCCTAAAGGATTAGTGGTTCTTCTTCGTGTTCATCCTCTTCTTGGGAAGGAACTTCGTCCTTCTCCAATGATATTTCCTGCAAACAAGTAACTTTGTGCGCTACGGGTTTTCTCCGTGCCTTACTCCTCATAATAAGTGTATTCTCACTAAAATGTTCATGAGAATACCAAGAAATATGTTGCGGGATTTCATAAGCTGTTTTTATAAGAACACTATCTTCACTATTAATACGTGATATGACATCATACCTGGGCATTTTTGGGGCCGGGCGGGGCTCGGGCCGGGCCTGACAAAGCCCGCCCGTGCAAAACCCAGGCCTGAACCCAGCCCGACCCGGCTGTCGGGCCTAAAACTGGAGCCCGAGCCCGGCTCGCCATGCACATATTCCTCCGGGCCGTCGGGCCTCGGGCCGGGCCTTTCCCTATTTTGCACATTCCTCTGGCCCGAGCCCGGCCCGTGAGGTTGTCGGGCCTCAATATTGCAACCTAGGCCCAACCCGTGGGCCTGAAAAACCCGGCCCGACAGGGTTTTTTCGGGCCGGGCCGGACTGCCCATGCCCAGATCTGTATGACATGTATTATCAACTCATGGGCACCTTCAAAGATAATATACTCTAATACATCACTAGTAACATCACCATTATTATAAGACACTGAAGATTGATTAAAGGTATCAGAGCATTGAAAACAAAAGTAGTGCCCATATTTCATACAATGAGGACATATTATTGGATCGTCTATCGTATTCGAAGAAATTAACTTTTTAGCATATTCCACTATTTGGGAATACATTTCTCTTACCATCGTATTTCTCACTTGTTCTTCAAAATACTCATCCTCCTCTTCCAACGAGGGCTCTTGTCCCATGTTAATAGCATCACAATATTCATAGAAAGATTCATATTCTAGTCCCTCACCAAAGTCCCCAAAATCACTGTCTAGGCACGAATCATCCTCAGAACAATAATCAGAAGTTTGGGACTTATAGAAATCATTACTAAATAATGAGATATCGTTTGCATGCATACTATTTGTGTGTGGAAAGTTATTTTCAGAAGTAGGAGATTCAAGTGGTTGATAAAGTTGCTCCTCTTCATTCTTACTAAGATAATTTGCGAGTAGCTTAGTGGTAGTCTTACCTTCGGGGTTACCTTCCACTAGTTGGGAGGGTGCAACATCAAGTGCCACCTCTTTATTAACAACATGCTCCAGTGGTTTACGTGGAGGCTCTTTGAGTGGAGTTCCCTCCACATTATCTTTTGGAGCACCCTACAAAAGGTTAGATTTTTCCATGGCACCTTTAATCCCCCCAACAATAAATTCATTATCATGGAACTTATCTTGGCAATAGCAGAATATAGGGTGAACTTCTTTATAGATCATATCAGTGGTTTACTTTCTACCTGTATATCTCTTAAAGGAAATAACAACTCTTTGCAACCAGTAAAAAGCACAAATTGTAATGTGTCCTCCCCAGCAAGGCATTTAAACTCATCTCTATTATAGACTTCTAGTTCGGTATCAAAAAATTATACTTACATTGATAATTGAGGTGATCTAGAGATTCGCAACAATCAGAACATAATTGATAAGAGGCACATAGTGTGGATGAATACTTGTCCACCCAAAGTCCTTCCCTTTGACTCCTCCATTATAGATTTCATCTGTCGGAAGGTAGTTATCTCGGAAGACATGATTAGTAATAAATATTTTTATGGGTTTTTGGTTTGTAAACAAAATCAAAAATACAAATGCAGCAAATAAAGAAATCTTAAAACAAAATTTAGCAAAACTAAAATAAATAAACAAAACCTAAAAGACCTACAACGCTTAGCTCCCTGGCAACGACGCCAGAAAATAGCTTGATGACTACAAGTGCACATATCGTTTGTAGCTAGTTTCAAAATAAAGATATCGATCCCACAGGGAGCAGGAGTCTGAAGTCTAATAACTCTTTGAACTAAATACTGAAATAGTAATGCTAAATAATGTTCTAAGTAACAAGATAAAATGTGAGCTTTGTGTAACATATATTTTTGGGTTTTCAAATAAGAGAAAAATAAGTAGAAAAAAGCTATAAGTAAATAAGAGCATCCAAGTATGATTACAAAAGTCTACAAGATGATGGAAAGAGTTCTCAGGGAGTAGTGGATCCATCGCTAGTAGTTAGTGATACATTGTAAATGGATCTATAATTTTTGATGTTCCATGCTTGGTTTTATCCACTTTCTTGTGTTTTGTCCACACTTTGGAGTACTTTTCATATGATTTCTTGGACTAACCTATTAACAAGAGCCACAGTGCCAGCTGCCTATTTTCTGCTGTTTTTGGTTCCAAGAAAGTCAGAAAATGAATATTCTCGGAATTGGACGGGACAAAAGCCAAAGTGCCTATTTTTCGGAAGTCATCAGATGCCAGAATACGAGACGGATAAGGGCCAAAGGGCGGCCACACCACCTAGCCGCGCGGCCACGCTTGGCCCACGCCAGGGGGTGGTGTGGTGGCCCCTGGCACCCCCTCGGCCTCCCCTTCCGCCTATAAGATGCCCTCGGGACGAAAACCCTAAGTGCCCGATCAAAAATCCATGAAAGAGTCTGTAGCTGCCGTCATCTCCATCCCTAGATCGGGAGGGATCTGAAGCTCTTCCCGGCACCCTGCCGGAGAGGGGAATTCACCCTGGAGGCCTTCTTCATCACCATGCAAGCCTCCGGTGTGATGCGTGAGTAGTTCATCCTTGGACTACGGATCCATGTAGTAGCTAGATGGCTGGTTCTCCTCCTTTGTGCTTTCATGTCTAGATCTTGTGAGCTCCGTTCATGATCAAGATCATCTATTTGTATTTCTGCATGTTGTGTTTGCCGGGATCCGATGGATATTGAGATGCTATTTCAGATTGATTATTGATTCTATCATGTCTTTGTTATTTGTGATCTTGCATGCTTTCCGTTGTTAGTATCTATCTTGGCCAAGTAGATGCTAGCAACTCCAAGAGTTAGTATTTATGCTCGATAGTGGGTTCATGCCTCTGGTAATCTGGCGAAGTGACAAAAATCTCTAAGGTACTAGATGTGATGTTGCTACTAGGGAGAAAACATCAATCCTTTGTTCATAGAACAATCGTATTGTTTACTTTACACGCAGTTCGTAAAGCAATAATCTGTTGCTTGCAACTTAATACTGGAGGGGGTTCAGATGATAACCTGAAGGTGGATTATTAGTCATAGATGCAGTTGGATGGCGGTCTATGTATAATGTTGTAATGCCCAATCGAATCTCAAAGGAGTCAAGATGATTAGTATATGCATGTATTTCTTTCTCGATGTTTGTTAATCGCCCCGCTGTAATTTGTTCACCCAGCATGTTATCTATCTTAAGGAGAGCCACCTCTAGTGAACTATGGATCCCGGTCCTTTTCTTTACATACAATCTATAAACTGTTTACTGCTTTGTGTTTACTTTCTGCAAATTTTTACTTCTTTCCATTTGATACGTTTAATCCTTTGTTTTCCGCAAAACACGGTGAGATTGACAACCTCATCGGAAGTTGGGGACAAAGTTCTGTGGTTGTGTTGTGCAGGTCTCCACGTTGCTACTAGCACCGGTAGTGCGCCCTGCCAAGGCTCAGCTAGCAACACCTTTGGGGTGTTTCCTTGCTCCTACTGGTTCGATTAAACCTTGGTTTTAGAACTGAGGGAAACTTGCTACTGTGCTCATCATACCTTCCTCTTGGGGTTCCCAACAAGCTCTACATCAACGCCGCACCAGCATTTTCCTGGCGCCATTACAGATCCACCAAGCATTTTTCTGGCGCCGTTGCCGGGGATTCAAGGACATCTTCACAAGGGGAGTCCCTCATAACCAATCTCTTTACTTTGTTATTTTTGTTTTGCTTAGTTTCTTTTTCCTTTGTTTGCTTGTTTCTTTATCAAAAACACAAAAAAATTAGTTTTACTAGTTTGCTTTCTTATTTGAAAACCCAAAAAAATGAATACTCTTGAAAACACTAAGTTGTGTGACTTCACTATCACCAACAACAATGATTTTATGAGCACACCTATTGCTCCACATGTTCCTAAAGCTACTTTCTTTGAGATAAAACCTACTTTACTAAATCTTGTTATGAGAGAACAATTTTCTGGTATTGATAATGAAGATGCTGCTGCCCATATAAATAATTTTGTTGAACTTTGTGAGATGCAAAAGCCTAGGGATATAGATGGTGATATTATTAAGCTGAAATTGTTTCCTTTCTCTTTGAGAGGAAAAGCTAAAGAATGGTTGAATTCCTTAACTAGGAATAGTATTGATTCTTGGACTAAATGCAAAGATGCTTTCATTGGAAAATACTATCCTCCTGCTAAGATTATATCTATGAGAAGTGAAATAATGAAGTTTAAACAACTTGATAATGAGCATGTTGCTCAAGCTTGGGAAAGAATGAAATCTTTGGTTAAGAATTGTCCCACTCATGGACTGACTTCTTGGATGATCATCCAAACTTTTGATGCAGGACTGAACTATTCTTCAAGGAACCTATTGGATTCTGTTGCTGGAGGTACCTTTATGACCATCACTTTGGGTGCTGCAACAAAACTTCTGGACAATATGATGGTTAGTTATTCTGAATGGCATACTGAGAGAGCTCCACAAGGTAGGAAGGTAAATTCTGTTGAGGGAACCTCCTCCTTGAGTGATAAGATTGATATTATTATGTCTATGCTTGTTAATGGGAAAGCCCATATTGATCCAAGTAATGTTCCTTTATCTTCTTTGGTTGCACAAGAAGAGGAAGTTGATGTGCACTTCATAAGAAATAACAATTTTGGCAACAATGCTTATAGAAGTAATTTTGGTAACAACAATTATAAGCCATATCCTCCCAACAATGGTAATGCTTATGGAAATTCTTACAACAATAATAGGAGTGCACCCTCTGAACTTGAAGTCATGCTCAAAGACTTTATTAGTAAACAAAATGCTTTCAATAAAACTATTGAGGAAAAACTCTCTAATGCTAAAAGAAATATAGCATCTTTGGCTGAAGCTCAATCTTCTTTGAATAAAATGGCTGCTAAATCTGAAACTAATGATAATCCCTTTGCAGCTACTAATGCAATACAAGTTAGAATTGATGAAAATGTTAGACTATTAGCTGAATTACATGCTAAGTGGGAAAGAGAAGATGAAATTGCTAGAAACATTAGTGTTTCTACTATCACCACCACTAGTGTTGAGGCTAGTAATAGTTCTACTACTCTGGATGATAAATTTGATTTTGATCTTGATGGTTGCAACATCTCTGAAGTTATTAAGTTCCTAGAAAAGCTTGTTAAAAGTCCTAATGCTAGTGCTATGAACATGGCCTTTACAAAACACATTACTGATGCTCTCATAAAGATTAAAGAAGAAAAGATGAAACATAAAGCTTCTATTCCTATAAAACAAGAAGATGGTTGGGAGCCCATCTTTAATATGAAAGTGAATGACTTTGATTTCAAAGCTTTATGTGATCTTGATAGTAGTGTTTCTATTATGCCTAGAAGGATTTATGATATGCTTGATTTGCCTCCTCTTGAAGATTGTTATTTGAATGTCCCACTTGATGATAATGCTAAAAAGAAACTCATGGGGAATATTAATGATGTTCTTATTATGGTTAACAATGCCTATGTCCCCGTTGATTTCTATGTTTTGGATGTTGAATGCAATGCTTCTTGTCCTATTACTTTGGGAAGACCTTTTCTTAGAACTGTTGGTGCCATTATTGATATGAAAGAAGGCACCATTAAGTATCAACTCCCACTCAGGAAAGGTATAGAACACTTCCCTAAGAAGAGAGAGAAGATTTATGTTGCTTCTCCTATGAAAACCAAATTTGGTCTTAATGCTTCTTCATTTGAGAACACTTGATTCTTTTTCTTGCTTCTTATGCCTAACTTAAAGGCGTTAAAGAAAAGTACTTATTGGGAGATAACCCAAAAGTTTTAGATGAGTCTTGGAAGTTATTACCTCTGTAATAACCTCTCCTTATCCTTTTTATTTGCTTTTTGTGCCAAGAGTAACCTCTAATGAGAGAGAAGTAATGATTGGGAAAGTTGCTGTCCCGAAACAGATTTTTGTGCTTCACCGTAAACATTCGTGTAAAATCTATGAACGTCTTTTTGAGGCATGAATTTTTTTGCTTCTGCCCCAGGTTGTTATCTAAATTTCGTTAGTTCAACACTTTTTGATTTGAGCAACAGAAGGTCTTCGAAACTATTCGTCTTTACCTTCTGGTCTGTTTTGACAGATTTCTGCCATTTTCTGCATTTGCTTCTTCTTGGTTCCTTTTTGAGTTCTTTTGGGGAATTGAGCTTTTTTAGGGAAGTACTACATTAGTTAATGTACTAATGGAAGTTTATTTGGTGTTATAACTGAACCTAAAGACTTATTATCTGAGTGCACTAATGTTGCTAATAAAGATTGTGTGAAGTTTTGTATGAAGGAAAAAATTCAGGTGTATGGAAGGAATGAGTAATGAGATGAAGGATGGACTAAAGCTCAAGCTTGGGGATGCCACACGTGTCACCCCAAGAAATAGCCAAGAAGTACAAGCGTCAAAGCTTGGGGATGCCCAAGGCATCCCCTTCCTCATCAATAAAAATCCCAGGTTTCTTCCAAACGCTTCATTTTTATTGTTTCATGCACAGTTGTGTTTTTCTTAGAGTGTCTTCTTTTTCGTTTTCGTTTTGGTTTTTTGTTTGCTTGGTTTGCTTAGTTTTCTGAATAAATTGGTTGGACCCCCTCTTTTATACATTGGTTTGCAAATAGTTTGGTTTGGTTTGGAAAAGAGTAGGAAAGTTCATACTTATGTGGTAAAAAGAGCTCGTTTTTGACTGTGGCCTATGCTTTTCCATGCCATGCTTGATATTGTTTTGGCTTTATGTTTAGTATTCTTTGTTGTAGGATGACCTGTTATAAACAATTGACATTGGTTAATGTGCCTTGGATGAATCATGCGTTGTTTTAGCATATTAAAACATAATATAGTGGTATTCTCCTTTGATGCTTTATTTGGGTTGACTTGGCGCATGCTCAAACCATGTTATGACTATCTCAAGTCACCATAGCCTTTATGATCCTTTAGTTTTCAACTTGTAGTATCACTTTATGCTTTGATCAATGATGTTTTGTCGCTCTGCATGATTATGGCCATTATTGCTCTCTTAGTTTGTCGCTCCCAGTCTTTTGCTAGCCTCCACGACAAAGTATGAGTTCCACTCATGCATCCAACTCCCTAAACCAAATTATTCCAAAGAGTCCACCATACCTACCTACTAGCTTATGCTATTCCAAGTATATTCATGCTCTTGTTTACCTTCCAGATTAAACTTGTTATGAGAAAACTAGTGATTAAAGCTCTCACGAACTTGATGGCACACTTTACTTTCTTGCCCTTAATAAACTTGAACCATTGTGTCGTCTATGTTGTATATGCTTGCACTTATTTGTTGGGAATTAGCAGAACCATGCTTTCATGGGGAACGCTTTCAACATTGCACTTGGTACTTGTACCTAGTTGATATCATGCTCTTTTGTATATGGATATCGTCGGTGTGAAATGAAAGGGGAGCTTGTAATTCCATGGAGTTATGTATATGTGTTAGAGAAACGCCTGGGCCGCTGGTCTAATCCATGCTGACATGGTGGAAACCTGTAGCGTAACCATCATGAGCTGTCTATGAAGCATTCTTCTTATAAAAAAGAGTCCTATGTTGAGAAAAAAGAGAAAAAGAAAAAAAATAGATTATGAAAAGAGGAAAGAGAGAAAAAGCACCATATTCCCATGGTAAATAAGAAGAATGCTGAGATGCTCGTTGTCTGCTTGCCTTGTCATTTTGATGTGGGGATTCTTCCGTATCATCGGGCAAGGGGTACCCCGTTGGCGGTTCTCTATGATACACATGTACTTACAACGATAAGAACTTACCGGTGAATAAACTTGAGTAGCATGAGGAGCGGCCCTCGTATACAAGGGACATGAGATTTCTAACTTATACTTTGTCAAGCATGTACACCATAGTTTGTTCACTTTAACCTTAATCACTTCAAGATGCTTATGATAGGGGCAATGAGAGGTGAAAGCTATAAGTACCATAATTTTTGGAAGCTCTTTATGAGACTTGAATCCCTACTTCCTTTTACGAAGGCCCTTCTTCCACCATTATATTGAGTCTCCACCTTCTACATTCATGCACCTACTTTGAGAGCATAGTGGCCATTCTTAGTTCTATGTGCATTGTCCCAAGACTAGTTGATTGATACATAACTTGATATTGCTTGTTTTAAACTATTTGTATCTAGTCACTCTTATGAACTTTGAAGGTGTCCTATGCATTTATATTTGCTACTCTATGAGGGTAAAGCTGAATGCTATTATGCTATGTTTTCTTTATGTGAAACAAACAAACGTCTTGCAAAGCATTGTTATTCATGAATCTTTTGTTTGTGCCTTTTCATGTTGCATCATAGTTTCTTTGTTTTATTGCTAGGACTTTGTCTTTCATGTTAGAATGTTTTATAAATACTTTGATCAAGTCTTTGATGGTGCATGTCACCTCAAAAATTATTCTTTCTTTTTATCACTTACCTATTCGAGGACGAGCAGGAGTTAAGCTTGGGGATGTTGATACATTGTAAATGTATCTATAATTTTTTATGTTCCATGCTTGGTTTTATCCACTTTCTTGTGTTTTGTCCACACTTTGGAGTACTTTTCATATGATTTCTTGGACTAACCTATTAACAAGAGCCACAGTGCTAGCTGCCTGTTTTCTACTGTTTTTGGTTCTAGGAAAGTTAGAAAATGAATATTCTCGGAATTGGACGGGACAAAAGCCAAAGTGCCTATTTTTCCAGAAGTCATCAGATGCCAGAATACGAGACGGAGAAGGGCCAGAGGGCGGCCACAAGACCTGGCCACGCGGCCAGGCTTCGCCCGTGCCAAGGGGTGGTGTGGTGGCCCCTGGCACCCCCTCGGCCTCCCCTTCCGCCTATAAGATTCCTTTGGGACGAAAACCCTAAGTGCCCGATCAAAAATCCACGAAAGAGTCTGTAGCTTCATCTCCATCCCTAGATCGGGAGGGATCTGAAGCTCTTCCGGCACCCTGCCGAAGAGGGTAATTCACCCTGGAGGCCTTCTTCATCACCATGCAAGCCTCCGGTGTGATGCGTGAGTAGTTCATCCTTGGACTACGGATCCATGTAGTAGCTAGATGGCTGGTTCTCCTCCTTTGTGCTTTCATGTCTAGATCTTGTGAGCTCCGTTCATGATCCAGATCATCTTTGTATTTCTACACGTTGTGTTTGCAGGGATCCGATGGATATTGAGATGCTATTTCAGATTAATTATTGATTCTATCATGTCTTTGTTATTCGTGATCTTGCATGCTTTCTGTTGTTAGTAGCTATCTTCACCAAGTAGATGCTAGCAACTCCAAGAGTTAGTATTTATGCTCGATAGTGGGTTCATGCCTCTGGTAATCTGGGGAAGTGACAGAAATCTCTAAGGTACTAGATGTGTTGTTGCTACTAGGGAGAAAACAACAATCCTTTGTTCATAGAACAATCGTACTGTTTACTTTACACGCAGTTCGTAAAGCAATAATCTGTTGCTTGCAACTTAATACTGGGGGGGGTTCGGATGATAACATGAAGGTGGATTATTAGTCATAGATGCAGTTGGATGGCGGTTGATGGCTCAGTGTCGGCGCCAGGAAAATGTTGGTGCGATGTTGATGTAGAGATCGTTGGGAACCCCAAGAGGAAGGTATGATAAGCATAGCAACAAGTTTCCCTTAGTTATGAAACCAAGGTTTAATCGAACCAGTAGGAGCAAGGAAACACCCCAAAGGTGTTGCTAGCTGAGCCTTGGCAGAGCGCACTACCGGTGCTAGTAGCAACGTGGAGACCTGCACAACACAACCACAGAACTTTGTCCCCAACTTGCGATGAGGTTGTCAATCTCACCGTGTTTTGCAGAAAACAAAGGATTAAACGTATCGAATGGAAAGAAGTAATAGTTTGTAGAAAGTAAACACAAAGCAGTAAAAGATTGTAGATTGTATGTAAAAGACAAGGACCGGGATCCATAGTTCACTAGAGGTGGCTCTCCTTAAGATAGATAACATGCTGAGTGAACAAATTACAGCGGGGCAATTAACAAACATCGAGAAAGCAATACATGCATATACTAATCATCTTGACTCCTTTGAGATTCGATTGGGCATTAAAACATTATACATAGACCGCCATCCAACTGCATCTATGACTAATAGTCCACCTTCAGGTTATCATCCGAACCCCCTCCAGTATTAAGTTGCAAGCAACAGATTATTGTTTTACGAACTGCGTGTGAAGTAAACAATACGATTGTTCTATGAACAAAGGATTGTTGTTTTCTCCCGAGTAGCAACAGCACATCTAGTACCTTAGAGATTTCTGTCACTTCCCCTGATTACCAGAGGCATGAACCCACTATCGAGCATAAATACTAACTCTTGGAGTTGCTATCATCTACTTGGCCAAGATAGCTACTAACAACGGAAAGCATGCAAGATCACAAATAACAAAGACATGATAGAATCAATAATCAATCTGAAATAGCATCTCAATATCCATCGGATCCCCGCAAACACAACATGCAGAATTACAAATAGATGATCTTGATCATGAACAGAGCTCACTAGATCTAAACATGAAAGCACAAAGGAGGAGAACCAGCCATCTAGCTACTACATGGATCCGTAGTCCAAGGATGAACTACTCACGCATCACACCGGAGGCTTGCATGGTGATGAAGAAGGCCTCCAGGGTGAATTCCCCTCTCTGGCAGGGTGCCGGGAAGAGCTTCAGATCCCTCCCGATCTAGGGATGGAGATGACGGCGGCTACAGACTCTTTCGTGGATTTTTGATCGGGCCCTTAGGGTTTTCGTCCTGAGGGCATCTTATAGGCGGAAGGGGAGGCCGAGAGGGTGCCAGGGCCACCACACCACCCCCTGGCGCGGGCCAAGCCTGGCCGCGCGGCCAGGTGGTGTGGCCGGCCTCTGGCCCCTCTCCGTCTCGTATTCTGGCATCTGATGACTTCCAGAAAAATAGGCACTTTGGCTTTTGTCCCATCCAATTCTGAGAATATTCATTTTCTGACTTTCCTGGAACCAAAAACAGCAGAAAACATGCAGCTAGCACTGTGGCTCTTGTTAATAGGTTAGTCCAAGAAATCATATGAAAAGTACTCCAAAGTTGGAACAAAATACAAGAAAGTGGATAAAACCAAGCATGGAACATCAAAAATTATAGATACATTTACAATGTATCTGCAGTCTATGTATAATGTTGTAATGCCCAATCGAATCTCAAAGGAGTCAAGATGATTAGTATATGCATGTATTGCTTTCTCGATGTTTGTTAATTGCCCCACTGTATTTTGTTCACTCAGCATGTTATCTATCTTAAGGAGAGCCACCTCTAGTGAACTATGGATCCCGGTCCTTGTCTTTTACATACAATCTACAATCTTTTACTGCTTTGTGTTTACTTTCTGCAAACTATTACTTCTTTCCATTTGATATGTTTAATCCTTTGTCTTCCGCAAAACACGGTGAGATTGACAACCTCATCGCAAGTTGGGGACAAAGTTCTGTGGTTGTGTTGTGCAGGTCTCCACGTTGCTACTAGCACCGGTAGTGCGCCCTGCCAAGGCTCAGCTAGCAACACCTTTGGGGTGTTTCCTTGCTCCTACTAGTTCGATTAAACCTTGGTTTCATAACTGAGGGAAACTTGCTGATGTGCTCATCATACCTTCCTTTTGGGGTTCCCAACGAGCTCTACATCAACGTCGCACCAGCATTTTCTTGGCGCAATTACAGAGCCACCAGTTAGAAAGAGTGGTCAAAATTATTATAATGAATAAGACCATTTATTATATGTGTGGGAGGAGCTCCATATATGGACGAATAGGCAGCAACCACTGCACACATCATCTGTCATCACCACAACAGACAACAATCGACATCAATCAATTACTGCGCTATTAAGGGACTACGTTGTAGGATGTATCCCATGGCATGGACAATGTTCCGTGAGTTCTCCTCGGTTCCTAAGTTGATATGTAAGGAATGACAATAGCTTTATAGTCACCATAAGTGTTATTATCCGTCCGTCTACCAACAAGTAGTTCCCTCCATCTAGTCCTTAGTGAGGAAAATATTGAGGGATGCGCTTCACCCAACATCAAGATGAAGGAAATCTAACATAGACACATAATGAACAATATCACATAATAATCTTTATCTCAATTCAATCTCATACTATGGTTTCTCCATCTCCCCAAGAACAAAGGAAACTACTCACACATGAAGGCAATTAACCACATGGATAGAATATGGATGAAGTATGATGATACAATTGAAGACAAGTGCAAATGCAAGATTCAATCTAAAATTACAACAAGTAAACAAAGGGGATCGGTGATGGAGACATTGTTGATGAATATGAAAATGTAGTTAGATGTGGAGGCCTTCAAGATCCTAGTCCCTTGTCCTCTGGTGTGATGGTGATGGTGTAGATCTTATTGGAGGCGGCTATGGCGGTCCATGGCGGCAGGGCTCCGCCGTGGTGGAGGATATGGCTTGGTGGCTCTCTCTTGGGTCCTGCCTCCTTTATATAGGCCTTGGGGGTGTCCTAGGGTTGCCCCAATACCATAATATGACTTAGGGAAGGTTCTGGAGCTTCTTCGAGGCATAATATGACTTTTAGTTCCAGCCATATAGTTGGTCGTTGAAATTGCAGATCCTTTAGTATTTTGGTCGTCATTTCTTCATACAAACTCCATTTTGGATGTTCTTGGGCTCGTTGAGTTCGCCTCGCCGAGGGTTACAACCCCATGGTCTTGGATATTTATTTTGAGAAGTTCGAAATTCACTTTTCCAACCTCTCAAATGGCTAAGTCTGGTCCCTGCAGCTCCTCCATACTATGCTCCCTTTGTTCCTTTTTATCCATAATATTCACCAATACCTACACACATGTCATAGAAAAGGAAAGTGATAAAATTCTAGCTAAACTACTAAATGTGCAAAGCTCATATGAAAGTAAATGAGAAGTAGAAGTCATGCATATAAGGCATAGCTATAGCTGGAAGAAACATGATATGAGAGATAAATGACACATTTTATATGGCTCAAAGAGGTGGTATTTCACAACCATCAGCTAGCTAGTCAGTTGTTTTCAGTATTCATGAGATATCTTTAACTTATTGTACCAAACTTGTTGCAACTAGTAAAAATCATGGTTGCAAAAGTAATGTGTATTTATCTTTTGTTGATTTCAAACATGGTGCAACCAGGAACAATAACCATGTATTTTATATATTGTTGCAAAACCAAGAACAATCGTGTGTGTGTTTCTCAAACATTCACACTAAAAATATATTTTAAAAGGTCGGAAATATGTGCAACCAGGAACAATCATAACAAAAAACTTAAAAGGTACCGATAATATATACAGGTGCTAGTTAAATAGGTTCGATCACAACCACCACATAGTACTTGCATATAAAATAGTACTAGTAGTACTTAATTACACAACCCAAATGATAATACTAAAACAGTATGCCCATTACATAAATAGGAGGCAGCAATAGGCAACAGGCAACAGGAGGCAGCAGAGACCATAGGAGGCGGCAACATATGCAATAAGAGGTGGCATCAGGAGGCAGCTAGGGCAACATGAGCTAGTAGTTTGGGCCACAGAGCAATGTGACCGAGGTTGGCATACTACAAGCTCAATAGGAGAGAAGTCTTGTACCCTGCTGCCACAGGTTCTCGTAGCTATGAGGTTGTGTGCAATAGTGAGGATGATGCCTTCGAACTCTTGAAAAAGACGCATTGCAGCCCAAAAAATGGCTACACTCAGAATGTGAAGGAAGCAATTGTAAGTCCACTTGAAAACTTTTCATCTTCATAAAATTCAATGCTATCTTCATCTCTCAATTGTATACGATATGATTGTAGTTTGCTTGCTATTTTTCTAATGTTAGCTTCTATTCCTAATAATGTAGGAAATCATGTAAAAGAAGATGGCTCTAGATGTCCAGGGGGAAGAACCACTTTCTTCCACCGAGGTTGTGCACTTTGAACTCTCGTTGGACAGCAGAAAGCCAATGTTACTGAAGAACATTGGCCTCCATCCAAGTACATCAAGACGAAGAAGGTCTAGCCCTGAAGCAGAACTTTTGGCTGAGAGAGTAGGGAGTGACAAACTGCGTTGTACCATAGAGGAACTACAGAGAGCGAAAGAAGCTGCCAAGGTAGAGAGGGTGTAGTATGCTAAAGCCATGACAGAAATGTGGAAGAAGCAAGAAGAGATTCAGGATAAACAAAGCCATACAAACGACTTACTTCAGCAAGTGTTGTCTTAGATGACTGAGTAGAAGCTGCAGCAGCAACAATAGCTTTAGCTATCACAAGGTAAGTGAACTTGTGGTTGACACTTGTGAGTTCTTAGGCTAGGAAAGTTAACTAGTGTGGAAACATGTGAGCCTTTTGGGCAGGGAAACTTGTGAGGCTTTTAGCTCATAAACTGGAGTGGAAAGTTTTTGGCTATGGAAGCTTGTGAGGCTTATGGCTCAAAAACTGTTGTGGAAATTTATATGGAAACTTGTCCTAAAGTTCATTGTCAAATTATATTATTTGATGCATGTGGTGCGAAATGCGTCACAAATGATTAGGTCTAGTAGAAATTTACATGCACAAATGCCCCGCTGATCTCACGGTGACGCCAGCACTCATCCGCGACGAAAACGAATTCGTCTCGGTTGTTCTTGACGAAATGTTTCCGTCACAGGTTGGAGGAGTTAATTCACTTATGATTTCACTAGGAGAAGTATTTAAACCCAATAAGTAACAAGTGCTTGAGGATCCATAAGAACGCTAGTAGTATTAGAATATCCAATGATAATCTTGTTAAGCCAAGTTGGTATAAACTTCAAGTAAGTTTCTTAAGCAAGATAAGTCTATAGAGAGACCAGTACAAGTCTATTATTTAGTGGATGATAGATCTTGATCAGAAAATTAGAAGCCTAAGCTTAGTTTGATCAATGGATGGTGGTCATTATTCTCAAGTCACTTGAGAATAGATGACTAGCTGATAAAGAAGAGTTGTGAGTATACCAAATTAGGTAAAGCCCTAGTAAGAAGAATCATCTAGCTTGATTACGAGAAGTCAAGCTAGAGTAGGATGAAGTATATAACATAAGTTGTAGGAGTAGTTGGAAGTATAATAGTTTAACAAAGGTAATACAAGAACAAACTTGTATTATGGAGAGTAGTACCATACCTATACCAGAGGATTGTTATCACATGTGATATATAGAGAGAACTATATCTTGCAAGCCTTGGAAGTACTTGCAAGATGGAATTAAAGCAGTTAATAGATGGAGTTAGTAGTAGCTGCACTGATGGGTTTATCAAGGGTAGTTTAGAAATGGAAGCCATATGTACTAGGAGAAGAATGAAGGAGTAATGTTGAAGTGGCATGACCATGTCATCATATGATGATGGATATGGTGGAGTCAGATGATTGTATTATTCAGGGAGATGTGATCTTTGTGAATAAGATAAGAGAGATTTATAGAGTATATTTAGGAAAGGAATTCCTTATCTAAAGATAAGCTTAGTGAAGTATTAGGGTAAGGATTCTTTAGAAACCTTTAGCTAGCTATACATGCAGCCATGACAAGACCCATGTCTACTTCATTATTCAAAACCCTAGAATCAAATGGATAGTAAGGTCATTTTCTATTCCTAGGTAACCATTGAACAATACCTCTTGGACAATTAAAGCTTCCAAGAGATAATTAGTGTTTATAGATGGAAGCCTTATCCACCTTATTATCTTAAACCTTAATAGAAACTTAGTCTCCTAAACCATCAAGATCACATTATGAAAGCAAGATGAATCACTCACTTTAAGTTGAGATGTTATTCATGATGACAAACATGAAGGCAGTATATCTTCATCTGTAGTATTTATTCATATTTATAAAATAAAATAAGTATTTTAAATCCTCTAATAAGTTCATGGTATATTGTATAAAGGAAAGTTATAACCATTAGACACCACCACAAATAAGAAACACAATCTTAATTTTATATTGTTAAAGAGTCTCATCCACATCTCATAAATAAATAGGATTTATATTAATACTAAAAAAATATAGAACCAAACAACCACAATGATATCTTATAATATCTGAAATACCTTAGAAACGTTTTGAAGGATTTCAAACTTGAGAAAAACCTATTTGAAGAAAAATGTACTAAAACAGAAAATAGAAAAATAAAACAGAAAGAAAAAAGACCTTGCCGAGCCAGCAGGCCAGCCCAGAGTTTCCTCTCCGCCTATCTATCGCCAAGTGCATCTAGCAGCAGCCCATTGGCCCAGTAATTGCTCAATAGCAGCCCAAGCCCGTGTACCGATTCGATGTGTGGATGACAAGCGGGACCCACACGGGAGAGACATCATCGTCTTATTCTTCGTGCGCTCCCGCTACCACGTCGATGATGCCACGTCCTGATCTGCCGTCTTCCTTGACTCGTAGCCGTGTCTGACCTCCACGTTGATGCCCGTATCGTCTCCGTGCCTACTTTCAAGCCTAGTGTTAAGATTCCCGCCCTAGAGAAGCTCAATAACCACCACCGCATCTTAGTCATCGTTGATGCAGTGTCGCCATGTCAGTGCCCGCCAAGCCGTATAAAAACTCTGCATAGAACCACATTGCTCTGCTTGTTCATCCTTATCCTCCCTATTCCCCTCTCTCGCTCTCTATCCTATACAAATCCACCAAAGCCGCCGCCGGAGAGCTTCTGCTTGTCGTTGATACAAACCATCTCGGAGTCCATGGAGTGGAGGGGAAGAAGCGCCGTGCTCCGTGGGACCTATGGGTGGAGTATTGCATGAAGGGGATTCCGGAGAGGGGCGAATTTTGCAGTTTCATTCCATCGGTAGCTGCCGGAATTCTGGACAGAGTACTCATCTCCGTCCATGCCAATTCACGCCGACCATTGTTCCAACTTCAAGGTGAGATTGCGCATCTTTGAACCCTATTAGATCATGCTAGCATTGGCCGTAGGCCTAGTTCCTCGAGTCATCGGAGCAAGCCGCCGGAGGTGCCCGTCGTGACCCCTGTTCCGATGATCTATGGCCCGTGTAACCAGTTTTATTCAACTCGCCATCTTCTGTAGAGTCGAGTACATCTCTGTATCGCCCCTGGTGCCAGAAATTGGTTGCGCCGCCGTGCACCGGCGTTCAGCCGCCGTGTTCCGGCGTGCTGACGTCATCGTCAAGTCGAGTGACATCACCCCATACCGAGTCAGCAAGGTTAACCCGGTCAGTGCCTCGGTGGCATCTGATGTGGTCCTCACCCCATTGGTCAGTGGTCGTGGCTAGGTTAGATCCGGGTGTAAAAAGTATTCCTTTGTTTAAAATTCAATAAGAAATGAATAAACAATATAAATTTTAATATAAATAGATTTCAAGAATTTAGGAAAATGATTAAATCTTAGAAATTGAATATATTTTGTGTTATAATTCAGAAAAATGTATATAATATATCAAAATGCTTGGAAAATAAAATCTATAATTTCACTTTATTAACAAACATTGTTGTGTTAACTATTTAAATTATTATTATTTAATAAATATTTTATAAGTAATAATACTTTGAAAATTAATATTTTAATATTGGTAAATAAGGAAAATATAAATAATATACTAAAATTCTTAGTAAAAACAAAATCTATAGTTACAAATTTGTTTCATTTATTTTTGTGTCACTTAAATAAATATTTATTATTTATTAAGTATTTATAAAGTGATTAAAATTATAAAAATCATATCTTATTATTTAAAAATCACAAAAATACATATAATATACCAAAATGATCACAAAAATAAATTATACACATTAAAAATATCATTTTTCATAATTGAGGTTAAATAAAAGGTAAAGGTCTAATAAATATAGATTAAACCCTTTTCTTTTATTTCATTTCCTTAAAAATATATAAATCTTTACTATTGCCTTTAGCATTATTTTTTTAAAGTCTAAAAATGTAATAACAAGTCAATTATTATTTAAGTGAAGATAACATAGGTCAAACCATTTTAAATTTATCCACTAAAACTATCATCTCAAATTAAGGGTATTTTAGTTTTCATAAAAGATTTTTACCAATTATAAAATCAACTAAAATAGTATATTGTTTATCGCAAGAATCCTATGCACTTATAAAATCACCAAACTCTTATTTACTAATTCTTTCACCAGTTTGAGAAAACCACTTAAAGATTTAAACCAAATTCCAAAGTAATTGAAGTAATACCTATTATTTACTTATTAAGTATAACCATTAATTTTTAAGATAGAAAGCTAAATGCATCCACTTATACTATGATTATTTAATGTAGTAATGTTTTCCTCTTTAATAATCTTAGCTAATAAGAAAACATTAAAGTGTTAGCCTTAAGTTTCAATACTTTTTACTTTATAAATTAATATTTTCCTAAAAAGTTATTCTTTTAAGAAACATTACAAGTAATCCTTGAACACCTCTTTAAAAGCTCTACTTGATTCTTAATCTTGTTTAAGAAATATTTTAGATACCATGACCCATTTGAGTGCTTTAGTGTTGCATATTATTTGTTGCCTTTACATATTGTTTCACACACACTCACAAGCCTTAATAAGAAACACAAGTGTGAAACTGATGTAAAAGTGCAACGCATTCTAAAGAACCATTCCCAGTTTCCGAAACCTAGATTAGATACGATTATTCTACGGTTTTGCGTTTATCAAATTGCATTACATTATGTATGCATCATTGCATCTTGCTTCTTTAAACATTAGTCCTTACTAAACCAATGATGTTACTTTTAGAATTTGGATCTTCAAATGTCTCGAAGACCATGAGTGCATAATCTTGCAATCACAAAAGGCAAGTTCATAACTTGCTCATGTCCTTCGATTATATTCTATCAAATACTTGTAACTCAAATGTTGTCATTACCTGCATTTCAAAAAGGTTAGAAAACACTATTTTCATAATAATATGATTGAGGATTATTTACCAAATGGTAATAATCTATTGATAAAGTTCTAGTGGTAAAGGAACATAATATCTAGGACTTAACAACAATGTCGTCAGTGATTCTAGCACCGTATGTTACCCGTCAACCATAAGACTTGGAATGGGACGGGAAAGTCAGATGTATCTTCTCCCTTTCGCATGGACGGATGACCTTATCGTGAGGCTGTTGATATTCTCGTGGAGAATCCAGCACATGGGCGGGACCCCTTAGTTCCCCGCGAGCTAGGTGTCTATATTATCTATGCATAGCTGTCTTGGTATAGGTTCACCATAGCTGATGGTGACCGCCAGATAGAGCTGCTTACAGACTCTCTGAGAGGATACCCAAAGATTAACCGTGGTAATTGTCTCAGAGGATCGTGTCTTCATGTGGGGTCGCGGAGAGGGAAGTACTGGCTTGGATCTTAGACTAGGCCCCATACCAAGGAAGTGTGGACACGCTCGTGGCTTGGTTGTGCAACAAGGCTAAGGTCTCTTATGGGAAAAGTGACGCACCTTTGTAGAGTGTAAGAATTATGACATGTTACTCCTTGTTCCGGGAAGGAGCTACGAATGCGGTAGGAAAGGAACCCCACGAAGGTTCTAGTCAACCTGTGAAGGCTATCAGACATAGTTTTCAGAATAAAAGCAACCTTTGAAGAAATGTTTACGAAAACCTACATTGCCTACGACCTATGGTCTGTGGCTATAGACATAGTGCATCATACACTCCTTTTTAGTGAACTTGCTGAGTACGCTCGTACTTAACCATACCTTCTTAACCCTTGCTAGGTTCTAAGCCATTGAAGACGACGCCAACATCAATTTCTGCTGAAGAAACCATCATCGACAGCTCAAGTTCTTCAACAGAGTCAATGAAGTCAACATATACATCAACCGAAGTGAAGAAAAAGTTCTTAAAAAGATAGGAGTAGATTCTCTAGCCATAAAACCTACTTCTGTAGAGCATTGCAATAGTAGCAATGACAAGCCTGATAGTTTAGATGCTAGTCTTAGTTACTAGATAGTTCTGAGTTATTATTTCTAGTTCTTCTTTGTAAGAAGTTCTTTCTCTCTCTTTAACCTAGAGTGTTCTCTGGCTCTTTTGTAAAGAGTCGAGTTGTAATCTATAGTCATGTCTTGGACCTACTGTGTTTCTGTTGTACCACTCTGAGGGATGTAATACTAGTGAACGGTGTTTCATTGGCGTTATGTCAACGACTATAGTGTACTACATCATGTAGTGGTATGCTGGGTCACTGCAGCTGGTATGAGAGCATATGCTTTGATCTTAGGATTAAAACCCTTTTAGGAAGATCTGTAGGTTGGATAGTGACTATGGGAGCCATCTTATCTAAACCAAGACTTGTGATGGATATTCACTTGAGGATAACCTTGTCACACTTAAGTGGAATGTTTTTTCATCTTTCTTAAGGATCAATTATAGGTATTCTCTAGAGAAATTTCATTTCAGTATAGATTTAAATAGGTATAATACCACTAATATATCTTACGTAAGTTAAAATATCAAAGAAGATTACAACCCAGATTAGGATATCACGTGGAGTAGTATTAGTGATGGAGTCTATATTTAGAGTTCTTGTAATTTAGAAGAATCTTACCATTAGTTGATACCATTATAACCCTTAAGTTAGACCATGAGTGTATGTATAGATACAACTGGAACTGGATCATGGGGCATTAACTTGTGAATTCCATGTGATGGAGTATAATTCTGTTAAGAATCATTAATAGTAATCTAAGAGGAAGAGTCGTCATGGTGAGATTAGCTCATCAATCATGATGTTAAGTAAACCTTAACAAGTTCGTGGTGAGAATAACTTCGAGACCATGATAAGTCTTTAATTACGACAAGTACTTAGTAAATAATCTTGTAACAACAGTAAGTAAAGATCAGTGTAGGTCTATGATAGAAGTCATAGGTGTCATAATATTACGATAATTTTTTAATTAAGGTAGTAACTACAATTTTCTTAGTAGTTTTGAGAGATCATGTGAGGATAGTTTATAAGAGAATGATAGATTGGTAGTATTTAGTCATCCCGGAAGAAAGGTAATAGGTTAGTCAGAACCAGAGTGAGACCACTTTGCTCAAAATTATCCAATTGAAACTGAGCAATTTGGGTAAATATGGAGAGAACGAGTAGTTTGGGTTCTAAGTGCTAAGTATCACGAAGTAAACCTATATCAGGAGGTGCCATATACTACATAGCTATGCTTGAATTCTAGAGGTATTATATTCAACTAGTATATTCCAGGCTTAGCATGATGTGTGTTATATATACCACATTTGGATTTCTTGGGTTTTCCTTGGATCTTCTTGATTCACTAGATCTGTGCATGAAGTTTGACTTGATGTGCAAATGCATGTTACATCATCAAGTTATTACTTGGTGTGATAGACCTAGATAGAAAAGGGAATTCGTGGTAGGGAGTGACGAGTTCCGAAGATCAAGATGAAGATTTGCACGAAGAAGGAAGCTAAATATAAGGTGTATCAACACTATTTTGAAGGATGGATTAATTCCAACTCATTATGAGCTGGCAATAAGAAGGATTATTAGTGCAGAAAAGGTGTAGAGCAACATGAAGGTATGAACTTGAGTTCACTCAAGATAGGTGATGTTGCTCAGAAACTAATGAAGTAATTGTCCCAAAGTCATGGAAGTAACTTGGAAGGGTACAAAGAAGAAGTTTTGGAACAAAAGTGGTATTCAAGCTCTGACAACTCAGAGAGAATGACAGTAAGAAGTAGGAAAACCGTAGGGTAATTCATACAACAAGGGGGATCCACAGCTAGTATCCGTAGTCGGTATCCGTAGCTGGTATCCTAGTAGTTTCGCTAATCAGGTCATCTGCATATGACTTAAAGAGTAGAAAACTTGGCCTAAGTTAAGTTAGACCTAAGAAAGTATGAAATTAAAGATCGTCTTTCGAGACGCTTTGTGAAGTTGGGCTTACCAAAGAGCGAATGTCTAGAAGGTTAAAAGTAAGACAAGTAATGTTGGAAGATTCATTTCGGAGATCCATAATTGTGTGGGTGTACCGCAGATTATTTCGTGAGACCTTATATAGGTAAGATATAAGCTGGACAGAGACCAATATGTTAACTATTGGGTATTATACATATAGATTAGAGACCATTAGGAAACCCCAAGGGGGCGAGTAAAACAATAAACACTAAAGTGTTGTTGTCTAACTTCCTGACTAAAGGTTGGAGAAGAAGGGCTGAGTCATGATGAGATCAAACCTTATTCTCATAAGGTTATAAGAAGACATATGTATAAGAGTACTCTCTAGAGTATGTCGAGATGAAAAATCGAAGGATATATAACTACTTAACCCTAGTGGACTAGTTATAAAGGGGAAACAACTGGTAAGTTTTCCTTAAGAAGGAGGAGAGCCTACCAAGATATGTCCAGTGTAAAGTAGTAGGAAAGCCGGATTGAAATGGACTAAATGTGTCCCAAACCAATCCTAAGTAAGGTTTTGAAGACATAACCCAAGGGACTGTAGTAGAAGGAGTTATGCTCCATATTGGAAATGACAGTTGGAAGTTGCCAAGTATGAAGTGAATTCAAACAAAAAGATTGAGATATGGGATATCACAATTATCCCAATTGTGATCACAATGGAGTTCAGTAATGTTGTGATCAATACAAGTCCACACCTTATTCCGAAAAGTAAGAGAGTACGAACTTCGGGGACAAAGTTTATTTTAAGGGGTAGAGTCTGTAACACCCCAGCATTATAGCTTAGAAATAAGCTGAACACGGGAGTGTGCATTGCATTCATGCATAGAAAATCCGGATAATTTCTACGCTTTTAAATAAAACTTGTCAAAGTGATTGAAGCTTCTCTTAACTTGGTGGAGCTGAAGTAGATCATCAAGTTGACTGCGATAAGTTTCAATATGACCTTTTCTAAAACCTTATCTTTGGGTAATATAATTTGATCTAAGGGTAGATCAAATGTAATAAAACTAAATCACAACACACTACTTCAGTAGGAGTACTTGATCTTCTAGAAATCATTACATGGTATACCATACGACAACTCTAGGATGAATACTTAATATTCTAAAGATAATATTAAGGTATTATCTACCACAAACCCTAAATACCAAGTTAAGAATATAACTTAAGTAAAGAAAACCCATAACTAAATCTTGAGACCCTTGCTTGCCATAGTTGTTTCTACCATGGGTATCATGGTGGTTTCTAAACACTAACTCTTATTACAAATAGAGTAGGAAAGGAAGTCAAGCCAAGACCATTCATCACATATCCTTATTGTCATATTAAAAGATGAAATTCCTATTTAACCAATTCCTATAGTTGTTTGATCATCAATGTTGAGTAATCAATTCTTGAACTAGCATTTATTGACTCTCAGCTTTGACCTATTATATTGACCTTCCAAAGACCTTAAGTAAATTAGTAAGGAAGCGGAACTAGTTATGGTAGGGTGTGCCATCATCAATGGAATGTGATCTCTGGTGGAGATCAAACCATCTGATGTTGGAGGAGTTAATTCACTTATGAGTTCACTAGGAGAAGTATTTAAACCCAAGAAGTAACTAGTGCTTGAGGAGCCATGAGAAAGCTAGTAGTATTAGAATATCCAATGATAATCTTGTTAAGCCAAGTAGGTATAAACTTCAAGTAAGTTTCTTTAGCAAGATAAGTCTATAGAGAGACCAGTACAAGTCTATTATTTAGTGGATGGTAGATCTTGATCAGAAAATTAGAAGCCTAAGCTTAGTTTGATCAATGGATGGTGGTCATTATTCTCAAGTCACTTGAGAATAGATGACTAGCTGATAAAGAAGAGTTGTGAGTATACCAAATTAGGTAAAGCCCTAGTAAGAAGAATCATCTAGCTTGATTACGAGAAGTCAAGCTAGAGTAGGATGAAGTATATAACATAAGTTGTAGGAGTAGTTGGAAGTATAATAGTTTAACAAAGGTAATACAAGAACAAACTTGTATTATGGAGAGTAGTACCATACCTATACCAGAGGATTGTTATCACATGTGATATATAGAGAGAACTATATCTTGCAAGCCTTGGAAGTACTTGCAAGATGGAATTAAAGCAGTTAATAGATGGAGTTAGTAGTAGCTGCACTGATGGGTTTATCAAGGGTAGTTTAGAAATGGAAGCCATATGTACTAGGAGAAGAATGAAGGAGTAATGTTGAAGTGGCATGACCATGTCATCATATGATGATGGATATGGTGGAGTCAGATGATTGTATTATTCAGGGAGATGTGATCTTTGTGAATAAGATAAGAGAGATTTATAGAGTATATTTAGGAAAGGAGTTCCTTATCTAAAGATAAGCTTAGTGAAGTATTAGGGTAAGGATTCTTTAGAAACCTTTAACTAGCTATACATGTAGCCATGACATGACCCATGTCTACTTCATTATTCAAAACCCTAGAATCAAATGGATAGTAAGGCCATTTTCTATTCCTAGGTAACCATTGAACAATACCTCTTGGACAATTAAAGCTTCCAAGAGATAATTAGAGAACCATATGAGAGTTTATATATGGAAGCCTTATCCACCTTATTATCTTAAACCCTAATAGAAACTTAGTCTCCTAAACCATCAAGATCACATTATGAAAGCAAGATCAATCACTCACTTTAAGTTGAGATGTTATTCATGATCACAAACATGAAGGTAGTGTATATTCCTCCATAGTATTTATTCATATTTATAAAATAAAATAAGTATTTTAAATCCTATAGTAAGTTCATGGTATATTGTATAAAGGAAAGTTATAACCATTAGACACCACCACAAATAAGAAACACAATCTTAAACTTTATATTGTTAATGAGTTTTCTCATCCACATCTCATAAATAAATAGGATTTATATTAATACTAAAAAAATATAGAACCAAACAACCACAATGATATCTTATAATATTTGAAATACCTCTGAAACATTTTGAAGGATTTGAAACTTGAGAAAAACCTATTTGAAGAAAATTGTACTAAAACAGAAAATAGAAAAAGAAAACAGAAAGAAAGAAAAGACCTAGACGAGCCAGCGGGCCAGCCCAGAGTTTCCTCTCTGTCTATCTACTGCCAAGTGCATCCAGCAGTAGCCCATTGGCCCAGTAATAGCTCAATAGCAGCCCAAGCCCGTGTACCGATTCGATGTGTGGCTGATAAGCGGGACCCACACGGGAGAGACGTCTTCTTCTTCTTCTTCTTTGTGCACGGCCGCTACCACGTTGATGATGCCACGTCTTGAGCTGCCGTCTTCCTTGACTCGTAGCCACGGCTGACCTCCATGTCGATGCCCGTATCGTCTCTATGCCTACTAGCAAGCTTGTTGTTAAGATTCCCACCCCAGAGAAGCTCAATAACCGCTGCTGCATCTCAGCCATCGTCGACACCGTGCCGCCGTGTCTGTGCCCGCCAAGCCGTATAAAAACTCCACACATAACCGCACTGCTCTCCTGGTTCATCATTATCCTCCCTATTCCCCTCTCTCGCTCTCCATCCTCTACAAATCCACCGAAGCCGCCGCCGGCGAGCTTCCGCTTGTCGTTGATACAACCCATCTCAGAGTCCGTGGAGTGGAGGGGAAGAAGCGCCGTGCTCCGTGGAACCTCTAGGTGGAGTATTGCATCAAGGGGATTCCGGAGATGGGCGAATTTTGCAGTTTCATTCCGTCGGTGGCCACCGGAATTCTGGACGGAGTACTCATCTCTGACCACGCTAATTCACACCGACCATCGTTCCAGCTTCAAGGTGAGATTGTGCATCTTTGAACCCTATTAGATCATGCTAGCACTGGCCGTAGGCCTAGTTCCCCAAGTCACCGGAGCAAGCCACCGTAGGTGACCCCGGTTCCGGTGATCTATGGCCCGTGTAACCAATTTTATTCGACTCGCCATCTTTTGTAGAGTCAGGTACATCTCTCTGTATCGCCCTGGTGCCAGAAATTGGTTGCGCCGACATGCACCGGTGTTTAGCCGCCGTGTTCTGGCATGCTGACGTCATGGTCAAGTCGAGTGACATCACCCCATACCCAGTCGCAAGAACCATTCCAAGTTTCCGAACCCTAGATTAGATATGATTATTCCGGGGTTTGCATTTATCAAATTGCATTACATTACTTATGCATCGTTGCATCTTGCTTCTTTAAACATTAGTCCTTACCGGACCAATGATGTTACTTTCAGAATTTGGATCTTCAAATGTCTCGAAGACCGTGAGTGCATAATCTTGCAATCACAAAAGGAAAGTTCACAACTTGCTCATGTCCTTTGATTATTTTCTATCAAATGCTTGTAACTCAAATGTTGTCATCACCTGTATTTCAAAAGGTCAGAAAACACCATTTTCATAATAATATGATTATGGATTATTTACCAAATGGTAATAATCTATTGATAAAGTTCTAGTGGTAAAGGAACATAATATCTTGGACTTAACAACCAATGTCGCCAGTGATTCTAGCGCCGTATATTACGCGTCAACCATAAGACTTGGAATGGGACAGGAAAGGCAACTATATCTTCTCCCTTTCACATGGACAGATGACCTTATCGTGAGGCTGTTGATATTCTCGTGGAGAATCCAACACATGGGTGGGACCCCTTAGTTCCCCGCGAGCTAGGTGTCTAGATTATCTGTGCATAGCTATCTTGGTATAGGTTCACCATAGCTGATGGTGACCGCCAGACAGAGCTGCTTACAGACTCTCCGAGAGGCTACTAGTAACCGTGGTAGTTGTCTCGGGGGATCGTGTCTTCATGCGGGGTCGTGGAGAGGGCAGTACTGGCTTGGATCTTTGACTGGGCCCCATACCAAGGAAGTATGGACAAGCGCGCGGCTTGGTTGTGCAACAAGGCTAAGGTATCTTATGGGAAAAGTGACGCACCTCTGCAGAGTGTAAGAATTGTGACATGTTACTCCCTGTTCTGGGAAGGAGCTGCGAACACGGCAGGAAAGGAACCCCACGAAGGTTCTGGTCAACCTGTGAAGGCTGTCGGACATAGTTTTCAGAATAAAAGCAACCTTTGAAGAAATGTTTATGAAAACCTGCATTGCCTACGACATATGGTCTATGGATTTAGAGATAGTGCATCATACACTCCTTTTTAGTGAACTTGTTGAGTACGCTCTTACTCAACCGTACCTTCTTAACCCTTGATAGGTTCTAAGGTGTTGAAGATGACGCCAACATCAATTTCTACTCAAGAAACCATCATCGACGGCTCAAGTTCTTCAACAGAGTCAATGAAGTCCAGCACGATGTTTGCCACACGTCCAGTAGGCTTTTCTGAGCCGTTGGATTGCATCTTCCAGGGGGTTAAGTAGCAGCACTGCGACGGTAATTTTCTCATATGCTCTCATTCATCCTTTGCTTCCATCGCCATTGCCGCTGCTCCCCTGCTTTCTCTGCGCTCGTTTCTTCCACGACGCTAGACCAGCTCCGCTCGTTTCCGAGCTACTTCCTTGGCCAGCATTGCCACGGCGAAGAAGAAGAAGGAAGGCGCTACGGCTGATTCCATGGCCACCATTGCCACGGCGAAGAAGAAGGGCGGCTCCGCCGCCGGCGGGAAGAAGAAGGCCGCAGGCACCCGCGTCACGAATGATGCGTGGCGCCCCTCCATCATCAAGTCATCGGATCTCCGTGTTCTTCGCCAAGACGGAGTATTGTCCGCCGCAGTCGCCGACGCACGCGTCCCTGGCGGTGAAACAATTCCTGTTCCTCCCACTGGTTTTTGAGTGATGTTTTTAGCATTCATCATTCACGGTCTCTCCTTGCCTCTTCACCCCTTCTTTAGGGGCCTCCTTTGTTTTTACGGGCTTCAGCTTCATCAGCTGTCCCTAAACTCTATCCTCCATATCTCTTGCTTCATCACTCTCTGTGAGTGTTCGCTCAGAATCGAGCCGCACTTCGGCCTCTTCAAGCGCCTCTTCAAATTGAAGCGCCAATCTACATCTGGTTCTTTAGCCTATGATGTAAGTGGTTGTGGAATCCACGTCGACCCATCCGCCACCTACTTCGATATCAAGCTCATGGCGTCCGTCCAAGGGTGGAGGGACAAATGGTTCTACATCCGCGATGAGAAGGCTAACGGTGAGCACTTCGGACTCGCGCCCTTCGATCCCGCGACGCTGTGCAGGAGGATGCGCTCCTGGAAGAATGTAGTCATGCCTGGCGAATCCGCGGAGAAAGATGTGTTGTACAGGCGCATCTGCGACCTCGAGAGTCGCATACGCAAAGAGGAGGGAGGCTGCGCTCTCATTTGCACTTGGCTGCGCCGTCACGTCCAGCCTCTACAGGCCAGAGTCCACCCTATATTTCAGTGGGCTGGCGCGATATGATGCCACTCGCGTGTCTGCCGATGGCATGTCCGCGAGTGAGGTGGACAAGAGGGTTCAACTGGTCACCAAGTACACCGTCAAGGATGTACTCCCTAGTGAGCCAGTTGTTCCTCCATTTGATGTTGTGAACCCTCCTCCTGAGGTATAGTTGTGCTATGCAGTAGCTAAATTTGTCGATTCCTTCTCTGTTATGTACTTGCTTTTTGGTGAATTTGTTGTCTACATGCAGGATTGGGCGGTGTCACCTTGTATGCCCCCTCTCCCTGAGGGGTTATTCCTCGCGAGGCCTTGGAAGAGGACGAGTCGGAGTCGACCATCCCCTCTGATGTGGAGGAGGAAGCCCCTGAGTCCGGTAGTCCAGATACTCGTGAGCGTTCACGTAGCGAGGATTCTGATGCGTCGTCTCCATCGACTCCAGAAGGTACAGGTGTTGGTGTGGAGTCGCCGATACCTGCTATTCCTGTGAGCGTCGTGGCACCATCTTCTTGCAATAAGATGCGATTGCCCAAGGAGTCCTCGTCGGAGTCGGGGGAGGCCACTTTTGACTTTGACCAGTTTGACTGGTAAGTTTTCTAGTTCACTTGTTCTTCTCTGTTTTGTCCTTTGTTGGCTCGTCTTGGAGTTTGCCCTTTCTCAATGTGGGTTTTGTCTTGCAGTCAAGAGGCGTCGTCGTCTTCTGGTGACGTCCAATTTTTGAAAGAATCAGGAGTCGCGACCTCAAGGGCCAAGAAAGAGGTCGAGCACGCTCCTTCCCCTCCATTGGCGGCCCACTCCGGGCACAACTATTCTAGTTCTCATGCAGGGGAGCATCAAATGGTTGCTCGGATGACGGTAGAGCAGACATCTTCGGAGTCATTGGAGGATCATGTAAGTGTAGATTTTTCCTTATAATGTTGCAGTCGATGTTCTCTACTGCTTCTGCTGATCCTTTTGTCGTGCGATAGCTCCTTGTGAAGGAAGCCGCTCATTTGGCGGAGCAAGTTCTTGCGATGGGCCGTCAGCATACGATGCTGGAGATGCGTCATCACGTGGTTGAGAGTGAGCGTTCTACACTTCTTCTTCTTCCTCTTTTCCCTTTGATATAGCCGATTGATAGTCAACTTTTGTTTGTCGTGTAGCTGAACATAATGCCCTATTGCGTGATGCCGCCACCTTGGAGAAGACACTCGCCGCAGCTGTGAAGGGTCGCGACGAAGCAATCGCGGCGCGTGACGAGGCGCAAAGGCGCGAAGAGGATCTGTGTGCCTCCTTCATCGCCAAGGAGAAGTCGTTCGAAGAACAACTATTCTCAATTGCCAAGGCTCTCTCAGGTACTTTGCTTGTGGATATTGTTATCCTTCTGTACTTCGAATGTTTTTGCCGATGGTGCTGATGTTTTTTTCGATGTGTGAATTTATGTACAGATGCTGGCGATTTGAGCTTCGACCCGCAGGCCCTTCATCGTGATGACGCTCTGGCGGGTGCACTGTCAGCAGTCGAAGACCGCAGCACCGCCGTGCAGGACACGCTCGCCAAGGCCAAAAGCGTACTCAGTCGCCTTCGGGAGGAGCTGATGCCCAGGGCGGAGCCAGTCAATAATATAGACGAGCTGGTGGAGTCACTCGCTGGAGGTGTGCCTTCCAGCTTCAAGAACTCGCTCCGCGCAGCCAGCGCGTCCATGTCACTTGCTATGGTGCAGGCCCACGGAGTCGAGATTGATCCTGCCGCGGTGTCTAAGGCGATGCTTATTAGCGCGGATGGCCAGCATGTAGTCTTCCCTCCTTTCGCGGCTGCCTATGGCAGATATGGGCATCATCTGATAAATACTGTTGTGAAGTATCTGAGGAGCTCCAACGTGCCAAGAAGGCGGCGAAACCTTCAGCATCAAGGGCTGGCAGAAAGTCTGTGGCATCTGACACTGCCATGGACACGATGAAGCCCCCGAAGCCATCGAAGTCGAAGAAGCTAGTCTCTCCTTAGTAGTCTTTGTAATAGTTGACTAGTGTAACAACCTCGGACCCTATGCTCTAAGTTCAAGCCTGGATGAACTAGAAGTGGTTAAAATAGTACAGCGGGGGCCCAGGGGCCACCCACGTGTAGACCCGTCGGCCGTCCTAACCACTTCCAGAACATCAGGACAAGAGCGAGCGACGTAGGCAACAGGCGAAGAGATCAAATACATACACAAGTGAGTATGTATGCAAGCTACCTTACAATAGTTCTCAGAGCCATACCATCTAAAAGAAATAGAAATATTGCAACGCCATACGGCAAGATCCTAATATCCAAGATAGAGATAATAGTGTAGGATAGCTCCTCATACATCAAACATCAGAGTATCAAGCGGAAGCAGGAAACAAGATCCGAGTACAGATAAGAACCAAATCGGCATAAGATGCCACATAAGTAAGCACATCCCGCCCACAGATCTCACGGATCACCATCCCCGGAATCTCTACACCGAGTGATCGTTGCCAACATCATCTGTCTCCTCCACCCAGTATCCATCTTGCGAATACACCTGTTCATCTGAATCAAACAATTTATCGTGTGAGACCCTAGGGGTACTCAGCAAGTCTTTATGCCTCTAAAGGGGACATATACCTGGGGTGACGCAATTGCAACAAAAGATAATAACTAACAAGTCTATAGATACTCGCTAACCACCCACCTAACCAATGATAGATGGATGTTCGTTAAATAGAAACAACAGTTATAACAGTATAAAGTAACAGATCCATCCTCCTTCTCGCTTACCAACGAGAAAGCGGATGAACATCCCATCTGTTGGTAGTTTTATTAACCATTCCATGAGTATTGCACTATTTACTAGTCAGGTATTTAGTCAAATTAAAAGCGGTACTTTAGTTATACTTGTCTATTATTGAGAAACCGTGCTCCAAGTCGTCCATAACCGTGGACATGGCTTTCAGAAAGATTTACCCTGCAGGGGTGCACAAATAGCAACACACACTCGGTCAACCTCGGAAAAACCAACTCAAAACCCAACGAGGCATTCACGACAAAGCGATCACAGGATTCATAAAATATTTCAGGGGGCCACCCCACTAAGCTACCCGCAACGAAGTTGGTCGGCTCCGGAACGGACCCAGGGTTTGCGACGACGGCTGTAAACGACTGGGAACCCGAAAGTATGACTAGGCTTGTCGATACCGCGAAAACGTGGCGTGATCCAAAACAGTACAGGTGCTCCACGCACAATCTTAAATAAAGCGGTAAAACATGGCATAAGTACAGGATAGTAAAATAAATCCCCAAACTAGTTTGTGGCCCCAAGAAATAGAAATGAATCAAGCTCTGGCTCAGGGGGGTCCATAAGGCCTCCCGGATATGGATAGTGCGAATAGTCAAGGAACAGGAATCAAGTACTCGGGGTCCTACGGGACACAAGTGAGCATGAAAAACCAAATAGCAGATATTTCTCACTGGTGCCGCTTTCATTAGTTATCCCATTACTACTCAGGTTAAGTTGTTTAGGTACCTCGTTATCCATCAGACACTCACATACCCTACACATGCTGTTCTACGACTCGCATGGCTCAAACAACTCTTGTAGTAATGGCTCATAGGATGGAGGAACAAGCTTCAGTGGGGTTTAAAAAATAAAGGTTATGCAGTACTTGGGATTCAATTCAATGCAATCGCGACTCAATGATGCAAGAATAGGATAGAGGCAATAGGTACTATATGTATGCAAGCATGTGGTAGTGCTTGCCTGGCAGCTCAGTTGAAGCGAGAGACGGATCTGGGTAGTACTCCTGGGATTCCTGATATTTCCCCTGCTCGGCATCTATTCGAAAGAAGAACCAAACAAACAAGCGCCAACATAAATAAAGTGCACAGGCATATAAATAAAATGCGACAAGCAAACAAGCATGCCATGATGAATGATGCACAATTTATATGGCAATAAGTAGCATGGCATGGGTGAGGTGTGGGGTTCAAGAATAAAGCATTTTGTTAAGTTTTAGTCAAGTTTTATTGCAAGAAACAGTTCTGATTTTTAATAATGACATGATACATGCTTCAATTCAGTACAAGGAATGCATAGTTAGAACGGGCTCGTCGCGCTGATCGAGTTAGACATATTATTTGTCAGATTTGGAGTTATAGAATTAAAGTTATTAATTAATTAAGAAGAGGCATTTTTATCGCAGTTAAACAATTTCGAAATTTTAAATTAGTCAAACATTATTTTGGATGGCAGATTTGAACTCCTCACATTTTTCTGATTCAAAAACATATATCATTTGTATTATTTTGATTTTTCAATTAAAAGTTATTATTTTCCAGATTTAAAATAGATTAAACAATTTCTGGAATTATTTTTATTAATAGAAAAAGATCACAGGACTTTTTGCACACAGAGGCAGCTAGCCACAACCGCTGACGGGTGGGGCCACGCTGAGCTAGCAAAACCAACACGCAGCAGCGCCTTTTCTCACCGCGCGTTCAGCCAGCCACAGCAGCCGTCAGCTAGGCCACAAGGGGCTACGGGGCCACCACGCATGCGCACCAGCGGGGGCTCGACACGTGGCGGATCCGGGGGCTGCGGGTTGAAGAAACCAAAAACTGCGGTACCGTTTTGTAAAAGGACCACAGAGACAGACAGGCGGGCCCGAGCTGGACCACGGGTTGCTCACGCCAAAAAGGCAGGGGCTAAACAGAAAATAACCGCGCTACTATTTTTCTTCCATCTGTCTCTGACGAAACTGAAGAAATCAACACCGGCGCGTCGGGAGGAATCGATCCCGCGACCTAGCACGCGCGGCGGCTGCTACCGCTGGGACGGGCTCGGATGGTTGATGGGATTCGACGGCGCGGCCAGATGAGGTATCTGCGGCGCAACGGTGAGATGGCGAATGCGAGCGCGGCGCGCCGAGGGTGCTCGATGAAAAGGGCGGCGCTTACAGGAAGCAACGATTGGCCTGAGGATGTCTGGGGATCTCAGGAGCTCACCGGGAGAGGGTTGATGGTGGCGGATCGTCCTAGAGCGCAGAGGATCGTCGGGGAAGCTGGAGTGCGGCGGGTTAGGGTTTGTGTCGGCGTCGTTGGCGTGCGGCGTGTACCGGCCGCCTCCTCCTCGCTGTTGTGTACGGGGCAACGCAGGGGTCCTCGTGGCCTTCCTCGACAGCCCACACACCACGCCCACCTTCTGTATGTTGGTGGTTGGGAAGATGCCGACGGAGATGTGAACAGAGATGGACGAGAGGGTCGGCAGGGTAGATGGGGAAAGGGATGCGGAAGGGCAAGGCCCGGAGTGGATCTGGGGTGATGCCAGGGACGAGATAAAGGTAGATAGGGACAGGAGGGGAGATGTCGTGGGGAGGCTCGGGATGGTAAAGGTGGTGGCCACCTTTTTCCTTGCCCTCCTCACGTGCTTGCCTAGGCTCGGGCCTGGGGGTGGTGGCTGCAGCTAGGCTAGGCAGAGAAGAAGGGTGGCTCGGGTAGGACCGGCTTGGCAGCGAGAAAGAGAGGAACCGAGAGGGGAGGGCGCTCGGCTAGGGTTAGGGCTAGAGGGGGCACGACCTGGTAGAGAGAAAGGTGGGGTGGTGGCTAGGTAGAAGGGCAATGGGGTTGGACCGAACCAAGGAAAAGAAAAAGGGGGATGGTGAGGGTGTTAGGTGATTAGGTCTAGCTTAGGGTTTAGTGTTAGATAGAGAGGGAGAGAGAGTAAGAGAGAGATAGAAGGCTCGGTTTAGCTAGAAAAGAGAGAGGGAAAAACACTTGATGGATGAGCTAGGTTTTAGAGTAGCTAAGAAAACCAAAGGTTTAACCTATGACAAGGAAGGAAACAATAGAACCAAAAGAGAGAGAGGAGAAAAGAAGAAAGGATCTTGCATGCCTCATGCACATGATCATATTTTGTGAAAACAAAATATACCCCATGGATACTTGGCAAAGAGGAAAACACTAAAAGAGGGCAAGGTGGAAGACAAGTGGATAAGAAGTTTTTAAATGGGTGCATTTGTTCAATTGAGTTCAACCAAACACCACCCAAAAATATTCCAAAGGAACCCAAAATAGAAGGGCAAGTGAGGCCTTGCATGGGCCATGCACAAGTCTTAAATGCCACTAATTCTAGTTGTGAAAACAACTATCTTCAATCATGGTCATATATTCTTGCGTGCATGCCAAAGTGTTTGACTAAAATCATACAAAGAAGAAGCTTGCTTGACATATGGAAATAATTAGTATATGCACATGTATGAGGATAAATGACCATGGTGGTGTGTATTTTCCCACTAGAGCACTTGTAGCCAAATATAGCTCCATACATGAGCATATAGTGAATAAAATCCATATAGAAACTTAGCTGCAACATTTATACTCACTTGTCATGCAAAAGTGGACATAAGGCTTCCCATAATCAATATTGTGAGAACAACATGTATCATGTTTGGAATCATGTAGAAAGAAGTGGATCCACCCCAACACATATGAGCTAGATTTAAATGCCAAAGGGAAATGTAAAAGCTCATGTATAGTTAGGATGGTGGAATTATAAGGTGGTGGCAAAGAAAGGTGGTGGAGTTAATAAAAGATATGCCCCCAACTCAACTTGGGCACCAAGCATTTATCAAGAACCAAATACAACATATCAAGGGGAAATACAATTAATAAATGCATATGAGGCATGATCCAAAAGAAAAGGGTTTTATATGATGCTCAAATGCAAGGTGGCATGATGACATGAGCATGATATAATTATGATGCAATAATTATATGTAGGAAGTAGCATTTTATTATTAGACCATGTAGCATTACAGATGTTAGACAGATGGGATGCTACAACTCTCTTGCACTAAATAGGAATCTCGCCCCAAGATTCTAGGAAGAAGAAGAAGAAGACACGAAGAGGGTAGGATACTTGGCACGGACCTCATCCTCGCGTTCCCAAGTGGCTTCATCAATGGAATGGTGCGACCACTACACCTTGCAGAACTTTATAGACTTGTTGCGAGTCTTTCTTTCTGCGACTTCTAGGATTTTTGTGGGGTGTTCTTGATAAGACAGGTCTTCTTGGAGATTGATAAGCTCATGGTCCACGGTCCTGCCGGGATCCTTGAAGCACTTCTTGAGTTGAGAGATATGGAAAACATCATGAACCTTGAGTTTTTCAGGGAGCTCAAGAGCATAAGCGACTTCTCCTCTTCTTCCACGAACTTTGAAAGGACCGATGTATCTACGAGCCAGCTTTCCTTTGATACCAAACTGGTGCGTGCCTCTCATGGGAGTGACACGAAGGTAAACGAGATCACCAGGGACATACTCCATGTCCGTGTGCTTTCTGTCATAGTTGCTCTTCTGGCGACTTTGAGCAACCTTCAGGTTTTCAAGAATGATGTGAACCTGCTCCTCCGCTTGAGTTACAATGTCGGGGCCAAACAATGTTCTTTCACCTGCGCCCGACCAACCAATCGGAGTTCTGCATTTGCGGCCATAGAGAACCTCAAATGGTGCCATCTTTAGACTCTTCTAGAAGCTGTTGTTGTAAGAGAACTCAGCATAAGGAAGGCATTCTTCCCATTTCATGCCAAAAGAGATGACGCAAGCACGGAGCATATCTTCCAGAATCTGATTGATCCTTTCAACTTGTCCTTGTGACTGAGGGTGGTAAGCTATGCTGAAGTTCAACTTTGTTCCCAAAGCATTTTGGAAACTTCCCCAGAACTTGGAAGTGAAGATGCTTCCACGGTCCGAGCTGATCTCAAGAGGAACCCCATACAGAGAGACAATTCTGTTGATATAGAGCTCAGCCAACTGAATTGCAGAAATTGTTTCCTTGACAGGAAAGAAGTGAGCCACTTTAGAAAGCCTGTCGATGACAACAAAGATTGCATTGTTGCCCTTCTGCGACCTTGGAAAACCAGTTATGAAGTCCATCTCTACTTTCTCCCATTTCCATTCCGGAGGCTTCAATGGATGTAGAAGACCGGAAGGTTTCTGATGGACAGCTTTAACTCTGCGGCAGACATCACACTCCGAGACATACTTGGCACAATATTGTTTCAACCCAGGCCACAAATACTGTGTTTTCAAGTCCATGTACATCTTTGTGCTGCTAGGATGGATAGAAAGAACAGAATCATGTGCCTCCTTAAGAACTTGCTCTCTCAAACCCGGGTAGTTCGGAACAAACATCCGGTGTTCAAAGAAAAGAGCGCCTTAGTCGTCGACGTGGAAGGACTCATACTTCGGAAGCTGAATGTTTGAGATGATCTTTTTAGTGTAAGGATCACCGAGTTGAATGGAGCGAACTTTTTCTTCCAAGAGAGGGGTTGCCAGAAGGTTCAGAAGATACCCTTGATCCACAATTTCAAGGTTGAGCTGGCGGAATTCCTCGCACAAGAGAGACTGTTGTTCTTCCACCATGAGGTTGTTGACATAAGCTTTTTGGCTGAGAGCATCGACGATGACATTAGCGTTGCCCGGAGTGTAGTTGATTGACAGATCGAAATCGTTAATTGCTTAAATCCACCTCCTCTATCGAAGGTTGAGATCAGGTTGTGTGGAGATATACTTCTTGATGCCACCGCAGACGAGCCCATTTGCTTTTTCTACCTAACTGTTGGTCTGTGGATGCGCTACTGAGGCGTAGCTGATGTTGATCCCTAGGTTCTTGCAGAATTCTTGGAACTCCTTGGATCTGAAGTTCGTCCCCTTGTCGGTGATGATGCTGTGCAGCACTCCGAAGCGGTAGACGATGGACTCGAAGAACTTGACTGCGTTGTGCCCTGATTGGTTGGTCACTGGCATGGCCTCAATCCACTTGGTGAATTTGTCGACTATGACCAAGAGGTAGACGTAGCCTCCTCGTGAGGACCTTGGAAGTTTGTCGACCATGTCGAGCCCCCATTGCGCGAAGGGCCAGGCCAATGGGATTGGCCGTAGCTCTGCGCCCGGTGCATGCGGCTTGTCCGCGAATCGCTGGCAAGCATTGCATTTTTGGAGGATGTCCTTGGCGTCGCGCATGGCCGTAGGCCAATAGAATCCAGCTCGTAGAGCTTTGGCAACGAGGGCGTGACTGTCGGCGTGGTGCCTGCAGGTCCCTTCATGGATGTCGAGGAGAACTGCTTTTCCATCGGCCGTGGAGATGCATCGTTGGAGTACTCCTGTGATGTTGCGTTTATACAGTTCGTCGTTGATAACACCGAATGCCTTGGATCGCCACGCGATGTGCCATGCATCTGCCAGATCGTCCGGTAGCCTCTTGTTGAGGAGGTACATGATGTACGGCTGCATCCAGGACTGCTCAATCATCATGACGCTCATTGGTCCCTCGAGTCCTGTGTCCAGCACCAAGTCATTGAGTGCCATTGGCTCATTGGGTGGCGTAGCCCCCGAGTCCGTTGTTGCGCTTCTTTTCTTCTCTGTGGCCTTTGGCTTGATGGAGCATTCGCAGATGCGCTCGAGAAATACCCCAGGTGGTATGGGGGCGCAGGTAGAGCCTATATTGGCGAGTGCGTCCGCCTCGTCGTTGCTTTCGCGACCTACGTGCCGCAGCTCGCAAACGTCGAAGTCTCCTTCGAGTGTGTCATAGAGGTCGCGGTACGCGGTCATGTTGTCATTCAGTGCGTCGCACTCGTGCATCGTTTGGTTGACGACCAACTTAGAGTCACAGTATATGATGAGCCTCTTGGCGCCGCAGGCCTTTGCCATCCGCATCCCGTGCAACAGGGCCTCATATTTACCCTCGTTGTTGGAGGCTGTGAACTGCATTCACAGGATATACTTCAGCTTGGACCCGTCAAAGTGCATTGTCCAAAGGTAGGACATGTCTGGTTTGTCCGGGAGCTGGTTCTCCATCCAGTGTACGAGGAAGTCAGGGAGAACTTGCGACTTGATTGCGTCGCGCTTTTCGTATGTGATCTCTCGTGGAGACAGTTCTATTCCCCAAAGCGCGACTCGTCCCGTGTCGTCGGGGTTATTGAGGATATGCCCCAACGGGGCGTCGTTGACCACCACGATTGGGTGTTCCTGGAAGTAATGGCGCAGTCGTCGGGTGGTCATGAAGACACCGTACGCCAGCTTCTGTTAGTGCGGGTACCGCTGTTTTGTTGGTGTGAGGACCTCGCTGAGGTAGTATACTGGGCGTTGTATGCCGTGGACCTTGTTTTCCTCAGCTCACTCAACGACGAGCATTGTGCTGACTACCTGGTTGGTGGCGGAGATGTACAGCAACAGTGGTTCCCTTTCTCGTGGGGTCACCAGCACTGCCGAAGTGGATAGCAGGCGCTTGAGGTCTTCGAATGCTTCTTGCGCTTCATTGGTCCATTCGAATTTTTCAGCTTTGCGGAGGAGCTGGTAGAAGGGCAGCGCCTTTTCACCCATCCGACTGATAAATCGACTGAGGGCCACGATTCGTCCAGCCAGCTGTTGAACGCCCATTATGTTTTTCGGCTTCTCCATGGCCAGTATGGCTTTTATCTTCTTCTGGTTTGCCTCGATTCCCCTCGCGGAAATGAGATATCCGAGTAGCTTCCCAAATGGTACGCCGAAGGCGCATTTGTCCGTATTGAGCTTGATCTGGTAGCGGTCGAGGTTGGCGAAGGTTTCGCGCAAATCGTCGATTAGGGAGGCCTCCTCCTTGGTTTTGATTACTATGTCGTCGACATAGACTTGAATGTTGCGACCCAGTTGTTCCTTCAGGCAAGCCTGCATGCACCGCTGGTAGGTGGCTCCCGTGTTCTTTAGCCTGAAGGGCATTGTGTTGTAGCAGGATACACCAAAGGGCGTTGTAAACGCTGTTTTCTCTTGATCTCCCTCATTCATTCAAATTTGATTAAAGCCTGAGTAGGCGTCGAGAAAGCAGAGGGCTTGCATCCCGCAGTGCAGTCGATGATCTGGTCGATGCGCGGCAACGGGAAGTGGTCCTTTGAGTAGTGCTTGTTCAGAGAGGTGAAGTCCACGCACATCCGTAGGATATCCGTGTCCTTTTTCAGTACCAGCACCGTGTTGGTGAGCCAAGTGCTTTCCTTCATCTCGCATATGAACTTGGCCTCAAGGATTCTGTTGATCTCCATTCCAACTGCCTGCGCTCGTGGCTCAGACAATCGCCGAATTGTTTGTTTGACTGGCCTTGCGTCGGGGTTGACATTGAGTGTGTGCTCGGCGAATTCCCTGGGAACTCCTGGCATGTCCGCAGGACACCAGGCGAAAATTTCCCAGTGCTCACAGAGGAATTCGACGAGCGCGAGTTCCTATGCGGGACTCAAGTTGTTGGCGATGAGGACCGTCTTGGCGGGATCCGATGGGTGGACCTACACTTTCTTTGTGTGCACCGATGAGTCGAAGGAGAGATCAGGTGAGCTTGGCCAGCTCAGGGGAGGCAGACTGTTGTTTGTCATCTCTTTTAGTCTCGCGAGTTCCTCCTGCATGCCGAAGGACTAGGAAATTCTATTGAATTCCCTGTCGCAACTGTCAGATCGCTCGAAGCTCCCGTTGATCGTGATGACGCAATTGGGACCTGGCATTTTCATCTGCAAGTAGGCATAGTGGCGTACTGCCATGAACCTAGCGAACGCGACGCGCCCGAGGATGCAATGGTACTGTGAGGGACAGTCGACGACCTCAAAGTCGATGCGCTCGCGCCGGAAGTTCTTCGGCGTGCCGAAGATGATGTCGAGGTTGATTTTGCCCAGGGGGTATACGCCTTTCCCTGGGATGATGACGTGGAATGTTGTGTCCGAGGCCTCCAGGCAAGTTAGAGGGATCCTCATTGCTCGCAAGGTACTCGCGAATATAAGGTTGATGCCGCTTCCTCCATCAAGACGCGGCTCATGTCGAAGCCTCCGATTTGTGCCTCGAGTACGAGGGGGCAATGGCCTGGACGGGGTATCTGAGGCGGATGGTCGTGTTTGTCGAAGGTGATGCATGACTCGCTTCCACTGAGGTACTCAGTGGTAGAGGGTGGCGAGTGTGTGGCCAATTTGACTTTGCAACTGATGGCCTTATGCACCCTATTGGAGGGGCGTCCCTTTTGGATCATCATGGTGCCCATGGCTCATGGGTACGGTTCGCCTCCGTGGTGCTGGTCCGGTGCAGCTGCATTCGGGGGTGGCCCAGGTGGTGGTGGCGGTGCGCCATGTGCCACGGCGCCTAGAGCGGCTCCGTAGCCTCTTTCGACTGCGTTGCGGTTCATCTGATCCAATCCCTCATGTAGCTTGAGGAACTCGCGGCAATCCTTGAGGAGGTGGCTGGATTTCTTCTTGCCATCATGCTTGTCGATGTAGAAGTGTATCGTACATGGCCTGGACAGTTTGTCCTCAATGGAGTTTGCGGGTGCCTCATCGTGAGTGCGGCGTTGCCACACTTGCGTGGTTTTCCCGGAGTCGCGGTATCCGCCGCTACGGTATCCGCTGTTGCGGTTATCGTCGCGTCTATCGGCGTAGCCAGCCGCGACCATGTTGACATCGTCGCGATCATCGTAGATGCGCATGTGGCGCTTGCATCGGTGGTCGCGTCTGCGTTCGAGTTCCGCCTCCTCGTCGGAGTGAACGCGATTCTTCACCGAATCTTCTCCATCGGCCCACCGATTCGCGATCTCCATCAGGTGGTAGATGGTCTGGGGCTTTGAGCGGCCCAGCTCCTCCCTGAGTTCTAGGCGGCAGACGCCACCGTTGAATGCGTCCATCGCCCGATCTTCCGAGATGTTCTCTGCGGAGTTCTTGATGATGGACCACCTTTGGATGTAGGAGCGCAACGATTCGCTAGATCTTTGATGGCAGCATCTCAGCTCTTCGATTGATGTGGGCCGCTTGTATGTGCCCTTAAAGTTGCGCACGAAGCTGTAAACCAGCTCATCCCAACTGCGAATGGATCCGCGTGGGAGGTTGTTGAGCCATGCTCGGGCGGCGCCCTGCAGCTGTAGCTGCAAGCATTGCATGGCCGTGCTCCGACTGCCTCCATGGAGTCTGACGGAGGAGATGTGGTCCTCCAGCCAGATCTTGGAGTCCTCTAGGCCATCAAACTTCGGGTTCTCCGACGGGAGTTTAAACCCTTTAGGCATTCGCTTCTGCCTAATGGATCTGCTGAAGCATCTGGCGCCGCAGAGATCCACATCTTCTTCTTCCGTGTCGGTCGACCGAGCACATCGTGCCTTGATTTGTCGATCTTGCGCTGCGTGAGGTCGTCGTGCGCATCATAGTCACGGTTGTGCCGCCGTGAGCGGCGGCGTCGAGACAGGTCGTGACTGTCATCGCTGGACGAGGGCGAGGAGTAGCGCTTTTCCCTTCTTTGGCTCTGGTGTTGGCTCCTTGTCGAGGGCGGCCTCGATTAATCCCAAGCCCGCGATCGTAGATCGGTGCATGGCGGTTCGGGGATCTCCAGCTGGCGGCTGGTTGTTAAGGAGGTACATGGTGGCCACTGTCACCGCAGCCTGCGGCGTCTTGGGGACCACGTTGCCTCGTGTGTCGACTGTCATAGAGCCGAAGTCGAGGACTTTTGCGGCTTCTATGCGTTCTTGCTCGGTGAGATGGGCCATCTGAGATTGCCTCTTCTTGGCGAGGTACTCGTTGCCCCTTGAGGAGGATCCTCCGTAGGAGGAGAGCCCAGCATGGCGAAGGCTCGATTCGTCTGCTGCCTTTTTACGCGCTTCGAGTTGCTCGATTTTTTGCACTTGGCGCTTGAATTCTTCCTTCAGGAGCCAGTGATAGTCCATCAGCAGTTCTTGCAGGGATCCGAAGGGTAGAGGAGCGCCTCGTAGGGCCTCGCGGCAGCGAGCCCATTCTTGCTCGTTGAGCCTGATCACAACATGTTCACCGGTTTGCTCACTGAGTATGGTTGGAGGTTCGACTGCTCCTCCATTGTTGACGGGGGTGCGATTGTCACCGTTACCGCCGTTTCCACCATTTCCGCCATTGCCGGCATTGGGCGGGTTGGTGCCGTTACCAGGATTGCCACCTATGTCGCGATTGGTAGAGGTATCGCCTGCGTTGATGACGGTGCACATGCAGTGATTGGGGAAGCTGCTGCTTCCACAACTCTCAGATCCGGAACTGTAGGTTCCATCTTCAGTGGCCAGATCGCTTAGATCGGAGTCGCGACTGCTGTCGCTGACCGTGTTCTTGACTGCGGTCAGGGCGTTGAGCTCACTGAGGGTGCCGATCGTTGGAGGGAACCATGATGCTGGGGCAATCGCCGGTGTTGTCGGCTGATCAGGCATGCGAACCGTGCCCATCTGACCAACTTAGAAGCGGAAGCTCCCGATTGCCAGGCTGATTCCGTCGCCCACGGACTCGAAGGCCGGGCGAGTGGCTGGCGTGTGGATGGTGAAGTCGAACGCGCCGAAGAGCTTGCGAATCTCCGATGTTGCGGAGTTGTAGATCGCAGTTGATGGGGCCGAAGAAGCCGCAACATCAACACTCCCAATCCCCACGGTCGGCGCCAATTGACGAGGGTTTAACTCATCAATGTCCATTGTTATGGACTTGGGTTTTGGAGAAGGAGGGAGCACTGGAGACATCTATCGGCTAGTAAAAAATCACATAGGGGTCAAAGATTTACCCAGGTTCAGGCCTCGTAGAGGTCCCTACTCCTACTTGTCTGCTCGTGGAATTATCGAAGGAATCGAAGGTTACAATGGTGCGCATGTGCAATCTGGCGAGGGTTGTGGAAACTAGGGTTGCGTGTGTCCTCTTCGCCGCCCCCTCCTAGCCCTTATATAGATAGGCTAGGTCCCGGGTAGCAGGTCGAGTCGGTTACAAATTAGGTTTTTCCCCTTCAAACTTTCTATCTTTAACTTCTTCTTGTTCTTCAAGCAATCGAGAGTCCGTAGGTTACTCGAGTCCTTCGTTTGGGCCTTGGCGACACCATGGGCATGTACGTATTTAGACCGTATATACCAAGCTCGAGTACCTGTAGGGTATACCCATGTCAGTCTCTTTTCCTAATACATGTTGGAAACTCCCCTTGGCAACATTATTTGCCATAACAAGATGCACCAATGTACTTAATATGGGAAAATTATCATAAACATGATGTTGGATATGGCCATGACCTTGGTCTTTCAGCTTGAAACTTGTTCACATACATGCTAGGCCAATTTTGTGTAGCAGGTTTT